>CM018037.1:11556575-12156575 GCA_008638375.1 Nyssa sinensis | reverse complement strand
AGATCCTTCTAGGATGGACTTTCTTATGAGTTATGAGGGGGTTAGACTTTAGGTTGATTGGGCTGGCTTGGATTACATGATTAGGTGAGTGCTTGTTGCTTTACGGTGTGAAATTGTACAAGGTGTGGTATGCTGAGTTATTGATGAACTGGGACTAGATGCTTATATCTAAGCAGTAGACCGAGTGAAATTAAGAGGTAGACTATATGCTTGTTGTTTGAGAGATAAGCTATAAGCCTGGATATCCATAGGGTTGGATGTATACCTAGTTACCTATATAGCAGGTTGTGTGCTTATTGCTATATATATGTATGTATATTTTGGGATGGATTTTAATACTTGGGTACTGATGTGGTAGGCTACTAGAAGGCTACGATGAGTTAAAATAACCTTGGAGGAATAATAGGTTATTAAATTACATTGAGATACGGGTGATATATTGATGCCATTGTGGTGAATTACTAGATGATTTCATGGCTTGATTAGAGATTAGTTAGATGGTCAGCACGTGTGTGAGAGACTTTGAGGTGTCCTTGTGAACATTGAGAATTTTTCTTTATTTTTATTATTGTGTTGGATTATTGAGGTGGGTCATGATGCTTGAGTAAAATTGGAAGGCTAGTATTGATAAGCCAACATGTTTGAGGATTTCATTATGCATTGTGCCATGTGGAGTGGGTAGTTACAGATGGGATCAGAACCAGACCCTAGTAGGGAGTGTGGAGATGTCTGCACGTCGCTGCATGCCCGCCTATGAGGCTAAGCCTACGGGGGAGAGGGTAATGGGAGAGGGTAATGCATTCCACATCGCTTGACTGAGGGAGAGGTGAAGGATCCATAGGTAAGGCTGCAAGTCTCCATGTTAGAATGCATTTTGAATCGATCTTTCTAAATTTTGTCGAAGAGGTATATTTTTAAATTTCGGGACGAAATTTCTTTAAGGGGGGAAGGATGTAGAGACTTAAAAATTGAGGATAAATTTTTCATTTTTTCAGTAGTGTTGTAATATCCCGACCCGAGTTAGGTGGTGCCGACCGAGTTAGACTGTAACCGAACCAGGTTGAGCAAGGCCATGACATGTAACTTCAAATCAAACATTAATTTATTATCTAAATAAATTTTGACGTACCGTTCGATAATTGGCAACTTAGAATATACGAGGATTTGTTGTGCCGAAAATTTAATAAAGGACAGTACACATTAGTAAGAATATGTGTGTATTTAAATATACAAAAAAAAGAAAGAAATGAAATTATAAAAAGTGTAGAGCATGTGATAATGAGAATAATGTGATAATAAAATAATAAAATAAAATAAGATAGTGAAATAAAATAATGCGATAGCAATAGTAATAAAATAAAATAAAGATCTATATGTATGGATATATGTATATATACATGTATAAATATAGGTACATGTATATTATATATGAGGTATGATCATATAAGTATAAAATATATATGTCTATAGCTGATTTTATATATATATATATATATATATATACACACTAAATGAAAGCATGCAATTGAAGAAAAAGAATGGAAAAAGGAAAAATGAGCAGTGTGTGCGTGTGTGTGACATTTATATAATATACATATATTATACCTAACACCTAAAGTAAACGTGTAGGAGAAGAAAGGAGAAAAAGTAAAAGAAAAAGAGAAAAGTGTGTGCAGTGTGTGCAGTGTGTGTCGGCAGCAGTGGTTGTGAGCAATGTGTGTTGTGTACCATGTATATTATATATTATATATATATATATATAAGTGAAGCAAGAAAAACAGGAGAGAAAGAAATCAGTGGGGGCGGTGGCCGAAATATTGTAAGAGATTTATATTTATATATATATGTGTGTATGTGTGTGTGTGTGTATGTAGGGTGCAAGTAGTGTTGCAGCAATCAAGAAAGAAAAAAAGAAAAAGAAAAGGGAAGCAAGAGTTGCGTGTGGGTGTGTGACTGCAGAGCTGAAATTGAAGAGTGTAGGAATGGGTAACCACAGACTTAATGATGGAGGTAAGGGTCTGATTGTAGAAAGAGAAAGATCAGAAGAGAGAGATCTGATGAACTGCGGCAACAAGGGATGGCGTGTTTACTATTAGGGAAAGATGTTAGGTAGTGCAACTCTATATATATATATATATATATATATATATGCCCCTATTTGTAGGAAAATTGGGGGGAAAATCACGTGGGATCGATCGTTGGATGGATGATGGAGGAGTTTGATTCGCATAAGGGGTGCTGGTATTACAAACTGGTTGGAAGAGGATGCATTGGAGAGTAAACAATTAGATTCAAAGTATAATGCTAACAAAGTGGGAAATAGGAATGAGAAAACTGAAGTGCCTATATTGGCGGGAAAAGGTCCTGTTGATGCTGTGCAGGATGATTTACCTATGGACAAGAAAGACAATCATGGTGACAATAAAAATGGTCCTGTTGTAGCCACTATGAAAAGGAAGCTTCATGGTAAGCTTTGCCTCTGAAGTCTTTTCGCATATGTTGCATTCTGTCCATCATCTCTGGTTTTGTGTTTTCATTTACTACACTGATATATGTGGTTACTTATCCCAAAAAAAAAAAAAAAAGGTTTGTTAGTTGTGGCATGTAAACTGTATCATTGTTGATTTTATTAAAAACATGCTTATAAATGCATCTGAAGATACTTATTAAAAACTAAAAAAAAAAAATGAAAATAAATACATCTGAAACTGGATACAATTGAACTGACGTTACTTCTTTTACACTAGTGGAAGCTATGCATCCATATACTTGTTTTATTTCATATGCATACTTCAAAAAAAAAAAAAAATGCACCATAGTCTTGGATGCAAAATTTCTGTTTAGTTTTGTGAAGATGACATGTAAATATTGTACAATTTGATTTTTTTTTTTTTCTGGTAGCAGAACTGACATGAAATACATTTTGACATGGTACTTTTTAAATATTTTTTTTTATTCTTTAAAAAGACCAGTTTGCAAGGAATATTAAGTACCTGTTTGTTGTCATCTTCAAAAACTGTCATATATGTTGTTATGTTTGTATATATATATATATATATATATTTGATCAGTATTATGTTTAAAAGTATTTTTTTTAAAAAAAAATGATGAGGATTTATTTTGAGATTGAAATGTTTGAAGCTTTAAAGTTGATAATGTGAATTGATATACATGTGTACGGCCAAAATCAAGAAAACTGCTTGAGAAATTGTAGGCGTACAGATCATGGTAAATTTATGAAAGAAGATGAAAATATAAGATAAAGAACTTTCAAGTGGACTACTTATTAACTGTGTAGAAGTATGGGTTTGTTTCAATTTTAGTTTAAGTGAAGTTAGTGAAAGTCTTATGGCAGAGATAAATTTCAGTGGAATAAATATGTGATAGTAATGGATTGGTAGCAGAGGTGCCAGTGGTAGTAGTGGGATTAATTGGGCAATAATATATATATATATATATATATTATACAAGTGCAATAATTAATTAAATAAATTTAATTAATTTAAATATAGCAAAATAACATGAATTCCAAATTAAACAAGTCATTAGTGTATTTTGACTATCTCAAACATTCTAAAACTAATGGTGAGGTCCGTTTTACGAGACGAGATCCTAAAAAATAAAAGACCCGAAAAGTACAAAATGACCGTTTCGCCCTTTTTAGTACAGATGTCCAAATTAAATTCTGCGAAAGCCTAAATCAACTTTGTTCCACATTCCGGATTCAATGGTAGGGTCTATTCAAGTAAAAGAGATACCAATATTAAAGAGGCATAAAATTTGATGAATAGCATAAATAATGTGAACTATAGACTGAGATACTTTTGTGAATCTTAGGAACACCGAAGGGAAAGGAGAAGGCTGTTTAACTATTTTAGACAGATACGGTAAAGGGACTGCATCCTCACTTGTTAGTTCAGTTACACAGCGAGCACGACTTCATAAGGTTGAGACAAACCCATTAGGTATGATATTTTGCTAAGTAAGAAACAGAATTAAGTTTAAGAGTGATTTTCATATTGGCTTAATGATTTGATTATTTACGTGCTTACGTGCACCTTGTTATTTCCTTGGAAGTTTGGTAACAAACGTGAACCTTGACTATATGTGTATTCTATGTGTTAGCATAGTGTGTGATTTATATTCTTTGAGAATTGTTGAGATTGTGAAATATGTAACTTGAAGCATGTGTTTGAATGGAATATGTATAGCATGTACACTTGATGAAGGAATTTTGTGATTTGAATGTTATTGTATAATACATTATCTAAATCATGCTTCATGTGTGGACAAGATGCTTCTGTGAGATTGCATTATTGCATAGTGGAGATAAAAGCATATTGGTATGGTGTAATTCCTTGAGAACATAGTGTGAGTTGAGCACTTGGTGCTGTGCATTATGAGGGTGTAGATCCTGTGGTGAAAAACCCAAAAAAGGCCATTGGTACTCGTGCCAGTGGGGGCAGACCGTAAAGTGAGACATACAGGTGGTACTCATGCCAGCGGGGAAGGACCGTAAAGTGAGACATGGGTGTGGCATGGAGTTTTCATGGGTGCGTCACACATATTGTTCATGTACTGCATTGATGATATTGGATGACATGTAGATATAAATGTACACTTGCACATGCCACGCCTTAATTTTGTTCCTTGCTTTAGCATTGTATTATACCAGCAGTTGAGTTGACCCATTCGTGGGATATCATATTACAGATAATGCCCCTGCTACATGAGATTTGATGAGGTCTTAACGAAAGAAAAGGAAAGGAACTTATAAGTGTATTTGGTCCCTAGGGGCATGTTTTGAGATGTAAGGACATAAGCCCATAATGACATTGTCACGCCTCGAATTCCAGCGAACCTGTGGTGCGACTGACGAGACGAAAGGAAAATAAAAAAAAAAGAAAATAAAAGACAACCTAACAGGTTCACTTAACTTACATCCACTTCTGTCAATACACATATAATACATCATTCGGGCTTAAGCCCGAACATCACAATACATGCCTCACGGGCCAAATATCCTTCTAAGTTCGGGTCTCCTCCACTCTGTGAGACTTCCTCAAGTCTCAGGTGCCTGGAGTGTCATCTGAAAAATGTTGCCCATGAATGGGTCAGCTCAATTGCTAGTACAATGCAATGCTAATGCAAGAAGCAAAGCTAAGGCGTGACATGTGCAAGTGTACATTTATCTCTATATGCCATGCAATATCATCAATGCATTACATGAACAGTATGCATGACGCACCCATGCAAGCACCATGTCACACCCATGTTATCAATCTAATCACATAGGAACAGTTCTCATTCATTACGTCATCGAATTCTCAAAAAATATAAGAAGTACAAAACACATAAACAACAAAATCTCAAGTCATCAAATAATCATGATCTGAATAATTCTCAAACAACAGTTAAGCATATGTATCATTCAATTCACCCATGAAATGTCCCTAAACTTAACCCCACTTCTTACATTAGCAAAACACCGTACCTGGTGGGTTGGTCTCAACCCTAGAAGATTGTGCACGATGCGTAACTGAACTAGTCAATGAAAATGCAGGAGGTCAGATCGCCCTCTCCTGTCCTGTCAGTGTCCCTAAAAGCATAAATTACAACTCAGTCTATTGTCATTTGAATTTATGTTATTCATCAAATTTTATATCTTTATTTTATTGGTTTCTATTTTGCTAAAATAAACTCTACCATTGGGTCCGGAACGTCATAGAAAATAGGTTTAGACTTTTGCGGAATTTAATTCGGGCATCCGAGCTAAAAAGGATAAAATGGTCATTTTGTACTTTCACGGGTCCTTACATCTCAAGACCTCTTTTCACAAATTAGACTCCACGGTTAAGTCCAGAACGTTCAAAATAATAAGAATTGACTATTCGTTCATTTCAATCGGGGTTCGTTTGACGGTGTTTTGACTTAGGGCATTTTGGTAATTTATATGGGTTCTACGAGTCTTTTATTTTTCGGGACCTCATCTAACGACGCGGACATCACCATTGGCCTCAGAAGGTCCAAGACATAAAGGATGCACTAATAACTTGTCCAATTTGGACATCGGACTATTTGACATTATTTAATTTAATTAATCTAATTAATTAAATTATTTAATTCAACATATTATACATATAGATTTTTGGGGAAAAGTTCATAGGTGCGTACTGGTGGCACGCTGGCCAGCGTGTCACCTTTCCTCCAAAATGTCACAAGCTCAATTCTTGGGAAAGGCAGTTTCCTCACATTTTTGTCTTAATTTTTCTAATTCAATTATTTTTATTTTATATTAATACTTTGGGGCACTTCAGTCACAAGGACCTTAGTGGTCCAGTGGCTTGGTTGGGCCCTTACCTTCGGTGCATCCCAGGTTCGGGACTCCCTAGCGCCCCTTTTGTTTTTCCTTTTCTTTCCTTTTTATTTCTTTCAATTTCCTAACTGTTGGCCCAAATTAGTTTAGGCCCAAACCCCTTAAAAAATAAATCGGCCCAGACTCCTTTAAATTCATTAAGCCCAAATCAGAAACTAAAACAGGCCCAAGGCAAACAGGCCCAACTTGGCCCCCTCTCTCGTCCACGATTTTTTGGCCAACACGCTGGTCTTCTTCTCTGGCCAAGTCGCCGGAGACCGCAGGTCACCCCCCCATTTTCTTGGGTTTTTGATGTGGGTTTTTCTCTGTTTTTGTGCCCGTTCACTCTTAAGATCCTCGAGCATTCATTTAGACTCCTCCATGACCCTCAAACAGTCCACATTCGCAACGCAGACTGGTTTTTCTTCCGACCAAACACCCAGTTTTTGGTGATTGGTTTCTTCTATTTTTCTAACCTTTTGCTCACGGTTTTGTGTCATTTCTCTTCTAAGAATTTTTCTGCAACTCTCCTCTACCATTTACCACCATTTAAAAAAATTTTTACACATAAAATATAGGAAACCTAGTTTTTCTCCTAAACCTGTAACTCACTTTTTCTCTTTCATTTTGGAACGATTCCAGCCCATTCTTTTTGCATTTGTTTCCTTACATTTCCCTCTACAAGACCTTGTAACTTAAACCAACTGTCACGCTCATTTAAACTAAAAACATAAACCAAATATCACATAACTATTTTCGGATCTTCTTCCTTCTTGTTGCTGCTTTTCCCTTCTTCTTCTGAATCTCATTCTTTTGTTCCTTTCCTCCTTCACTTCTGAATGTCAAGACCCTCTCTCTCTCTCTCTCTCTCTCTCTCTCTCTGTTCTTTTTCTTTTTATCTTTCTTTCCAATCCAATGGCCTGTATGTATACATACATATCACTCTCTCTATGCTACCAGACCTGCAACAGCCCACAATCTTCCACCCTTTTCTGACCTTTCCTCATTGCCCTATCCATCTCTTCCCTCACAAGGCAGCTTTGCATTAATTGCAAAGTTGACTTGTGTAATATATATATATATATATATATATATGATGCTGCACTTTTCGACTCGTAATAAGTGTGGGCTCCGCGACCTATAGAACACTTAGAAAGATGATCAGAGGACCACTGGATTGGCTCCGGCGGTAGCCGCTCCGATGCTTAAGTAAGTAAATGGAATTGAAAGACTGTATTGAAAGCCAAAAGAATGAGCATAAAAATAATGCGTACTTCTAGGGTTTAATTTATAAGTCGTGGCCTTCCTAAGTTGATTAGGATTCGATGCCATGAATATAGGGATTTGATCATCGGAGATTGCAGTTACCTTGTGGAGTATTAAGTCGTAGATGGAGATAATCATAGATAGTAGTTTCCGTGTTGAATACTGTTTCCTTATTCCCTGCTTGGCAGTTGTTAAGGAAACCATAAGGTCGAAGCCGTATGAGGTACTGATTAAATATTGCCCAGGACATAAGGTCTGGGAGAGATGTGCATGAGAATGCCTTGAAGGCTTCGCCTGCACTGTATGACTGAGTTTATCGGCTCTGAATGATATATATATATATATATATATATATATGAGAATGCCTTGAAGGCTAGTCACTGCTCTGTATGATCGAGATTATCAGCTTTGTATGATATATATATGAGAATGTCCTGAAGGCTAGTTGCTGCTTTGTATGATCGAGATTTGTTAACCCCGTATGCACACGTGTCTCAAGGTGATTGGTGTGTCTGTTTGTGGTATATCAGCTACTCCCCCCCCGAGCCCTAGTTAGAAGCTAGGGCTTAACTAGGGTTATGGGTCTTGTGAAGAGTCATACGTTTTGTTTCTCCGTTTCTCGAGACGTCGGTTTAATGCGTCATTTATTGCACAGCCGATACTTGAGAATCCATCATTATCTTCAACCGTTGTGTCGGCTCGCCTTGGAAGGCTCATATTTCGAATGTGTATATAAAGAGAGGGAAAGGTCTTTCATACCTTTCTTCTGCATTCGCTGCTACAGTACCCAACCGCCATTTGACATATTTTGAAGTTTTAAGGATATCCGGTGTTCATAGTCCTTTCTTGATCTCAGGTTCGATTTTTAGTCCCCTTCTACGTTCCTTCTCATTTGTTTCATTTCTATCTCTTGTTCGCCATGTCTGGCTTTGAGTCACACTCTGGTGCAGACAGTCCTTCTGAGACCGTTCCTCAACTGCAGTTAGTGAATATTGATGAAAATAGACTGGTAGAACCCCCCTCTAGTCCGGGGGTTAGGATTGTTGATGCATTCGATGAGCCCCCAAATAGGGCTGGTGAGACTTCTGGTCGATCTGGTTACAGAGAGGAGGGTGAGAGTGTAATTACTGAAAGCATGTTGAAGGAGTTATGGGCAAAGTTCAAACTTCCCACAAATGTTACTTTCAGGGTCCCAGATTTTTAGGATCGCCTAAGCGATGTTAGAGAGGGTGAAATTTGTGCCTATCTAGCCTGGTTTGAAATGGGTCTTACACTTCCCCTTCCTGATATAATAAAAAAATTCTTTTGTTGGTTTAACCTTTGCCCCGCATACCTGAACCTTAACAGTTGGAGACATCTGTTGAGCTTCATCGTGTTAGGGCATATGAATAATGTCGAAGTGTCCCTCGATTTGATCCGTAGCAATATGGATCTAAAACTTCAAAAGGTAGAGGGCCTTTATTACATGTCTTTTGATAGTGGGTTCAGACCCCTTACTTCTGTGCCCTCCTCCAACAAGACCTGGAAGAAGTGGTACTTTTTCATTAAAGGAGGATGGGAATTCAAGAACTTTGAAGGTCAACCCTCCACATTCCCTTGAACCACTGGGCCAAGGGGTGAGGCTCAACTTTTTCGTGGCTGTATTGATTTCGTTTTGTCCGTCAATTGTTGAACTGATCAATTTCTGTGCTTGTTTTGTAGTCAAGAGTGCGTGGAAGAGACCAGACTTCTCTCCCGTGATTCAGAAGCAATATAAGAAGCTCTTGAAGCCCAGCATTCGAGACCATTCTTCTATTGTTAACCCGGATAGATTGATGTCTGCCAGGGGGAGTGTTGAGGAGATTGCTAACAATGTGATGGCTCAGTGGGAGACCAGGCCATCACCGCCCGTGGCGGCGGGGGAGGCTTCCTCTTCAGGGGTCCCTCCCGTTCAAAAGAAGCGGAGGTTAGTTTTGTCCTTTCCTGAGCCTGCGGAGGAGGAGGAAGAGGCTCCTGTCCCTATCTCGGTGGTCCCCCCAGTCCCGTCCCGTCCCGTCGAGCGGGTAAGGGGGCATCGTCATCGGTGGCTCCTGATGTTGCTGATCAGGGGGCCAAGAGGATTCTGAGGGACTTCTGGGCCAAAGGCTCCGTTAAACTCAAGCCCCAGAAGTTGGGGAAGCTTCTTGCTGATTTGATCGCTCTTCAGGTTAAGGTGAGTTCGTCGGGCCCTTATTTTTCTTTCCCTTTTCTTCAAGTGTTTAGGCTGGTATTGAACTGTTCACTTTGTATTATACAGACCCTGCACACCCTTTCTGCTTTGGTGGAGGTTTCTCTATTTGCGGAGGAGTTTGACCAACTTAGGGCCGACCTGGACGATTTGGGGCTTCAGCTTGGTACTGTTCGGTCGGAGGCTCACGACTCCGCAGAGAAGCTGAAGGAGTGTCAGAACTCCTTGATCGTGATGGAGTCGGAGAGGGACCTTGCCGTTGAGCGAGCAAAGAGGTTGCAGGCGGAGATGAACGGCATACGGCATCAGCACCGTAAACAGCTTGATGACGCCGTGGAGCAAGCATTGATAGATAATGAGGAGGAAATGAAGTCGAAGTTGGAAGGAATGACCCATCGTTTGATTACGTTCGGGTTCAACAACTTCCGTTCCCGACTCCTTGCCAAGTTTCCTGACCTTGATGTCTCCTCAATTGTGCCGCCTAGATCTGAACCTTCAGAGGTTGTTATCCAAGGTGAAGTGGCTGATGTCCTCCCTGCCGATCCCACGGAAGTGATCGTACCGACTGAGATGGTTGATGCTGCCCCTGCCGATCCTTCTCCAGTCGTTGATTCTGTTCCTGCTGATCAGGCTTAGGATGTATATTTTGTTATTCTTAACTTCCAATATACTGGAAATATACATTCGTGAATGGAACAGTATTTTTCTTGATGCTCGTCTTTTTAGTTATATTGCTCTGTAGTACTTTAACTTGTGGTTGATGGTGGTAATTGTTGCAAATAGCGCTGCTCTGGAATTTAGTGTATACTAGACCGGATTTTACCCTATAGGTAGTTGTATTCCGAGCTGTTTTTCTTGCCCTAGGTCAGTAATTGAAGATTTCTTTTGCAAACATTTCAAAGCTGACTGTTCTGAACCCGGAGACTTGTAGTAATAAGTGAGTATTTTGTGATTGTAGTTCGGTTGACCAGAACTTCAGCCTTCAGATCTGTTAAGACAAGGGTCAAGGTACATTAAAGTTGATGGACCTTTGTTGTATACGTGGCCTATCAAGCGTTAATGACCTGGAGAAACTGTCACGTTAACATATACGTGGACAAGACTAAAAAGTCTATATATTGCGTGTGTGGCTTTGCCTTTTGCTTCACCCGAGAAGGTGGTTTAATGCCTCATTTATTGCACCACCGTCGTTTGGGATTTTGAAGCTAACTCTTCGCTCAACAGTTGCGACGATTCATCTGGGTGGCTCTTGGGCTTCAAAGGCCTATATATATGGAAGAGGAGCATACGGTTGCGCCCTATCTTTTTACTTTGCTTCGTTGTTGGAAAGGTTTTTAAATGTTCTTCAAAAAACTACCGTTTATTCGGAGATGATCGACGGTCTTCAGTCTGAGTTGGGAATGGTTAAACTGTGGCCGAGGGTTAACCTTCCCTTTGATTCAGTCTCCAAGGAAGGATTAGAGGAGGTTGAGATCTTCTTGTCCATCTTGGCATCCGGTCGAGATTTCTCCGATGGGAGGTGGACCCTCCCTGATTCAACTGAGGCTTGGAGCGTCGGTGATGAAGACGAAGGCGAGATGCTTCCTTCCCTCTATATTCTGGTAGGCACCCTTGCTCAAATCGGCCGGGGTGTGACAACTACTTTGAGGGAGATGAATGTGGGCTGTTTCCTCCCCTTTGTGACTTGGCAGAGACCCTTGCTTCAATCAGCTGGGGTGTCATGCCAATTACAAAAGTGGAGAATGAAAAGTCTTTTGAGGCCCAGAGCCCTCATCATCCGTTGGTACTGAGATCATTGATAGCGATGATGAAATGGCCTGGGCGCTCCTTGATACAGATTGGGGTTCAGGGTTCCTTCCTTTCAAATGGAGCCGGCGGCGGCGGTAATGGAAGGTTGGATCCTGTGCCCTTATATCATCCAAGGAAGAAAGCCAAGGTGCTGCAAATAGAAGTGATATAGTAGCTTTCTGTAGTAGCCTATGTAATAGCTTCTATTTTATTTCTAGTCTTTGTACTGATGTAAATCTTCTGATTTATCAATAAAATTGAGCTCCTTTTTCTTAAATCTGATGTTCTTTTCTGTTTGAGTGTGCCCTTTTGAGTTAGATTACCCTTTTGTGCACTTCTGATCAATAACTCCTCTGTATGTCTCGAGAATAGATCAAAGAAACTTAGAAAAATGCTTGAATCAAAATACTTTACGTCTAATCGGTACCATAGTACTTGTTGCTTGTTTGACAGATAAGCCAAATAATATAAATATCAGATCTGAGGTGTTCCGATCTAGAAAACTTTAGTTTGTAGATGCCCAGAACTTCTGTCTTTGGATGGACTTGATCATAGAATCTGCTAATTGAGGACGGACCAGGCTCGGAAGGCCTGTGCATTAGGGTGGTCCAGGCTCTGGAGGCCTGCGTATTTAGAAAAATGGACCAAGTATTTAAGACCTGCATATTATGGACCAGGCTCTGGAGGCCTGTGCATTAATAGATGGACCAAGTGCTGAGACTTGTACATTTATGGACCAGGCTCTGGAGGCCTGTGCATTAATAGATGGACCAAGTACGAAGACTTGTACATTTATGGACCAGGCTCTGGAGGCCTGTGCATTAATAGATGGACCAAGTACGAAGACTTGTACATTTATGGACCAGGCTTTGGAGGCTTGTGCATTAATAGATGGACCAAGTACTGAGACTTTTACATTTATGGACCAGGCTCTAGAGGCCTGTGCATTAATAGATGGACCAAGTACTGAGACTTGTACATTTATGGACCAGGTTCTGGAGGCCTGTGCATTAATACATGGACCAAGTACTGAGATTTGTATATTTATGGACCAGGCTCTAGAGGCCTGTGCATTAATAGATGGACCAAGTACTGAGACTTGTACATTTATGGACCAGGCTCTGGAGGCCTGTGCATTAATAGATGGACCAAGTCCTGAGACTTGTACATTTATGGACCAGGCTCTAGAGGCCTGTGCATTAATAGATGGACCAAGTACTGAGACTTGTACATTTATGGACCAGGCTCTGGAGGCCTGTGCATTAATAGATGGACATTCTATGGAAGTAAAAGAAACATATCTATTGATAATACTTCCGTAAGTGTTCTACGTTCCATGGCCTAGGAACGTGCTTCCCAGTCATCTCTTCTAGCCAATAGGTGGTAGGCCGAACAACCTTTGTTACTTTGTAGGGGCCTTCCCAGTTTGGTGATAACTTTCCCATGGTGGGATCCTTGGTGTTTTGAAAGACTCTTCTTAAGACGAAGTCTCCGACTTAAAAGCTGACTGTCTTGAGTCCTACCTTGGATTTGTTGACCATTCTCTGTTGATAGGCTTCCATCCTGATGCTGGCCTGATCCCTTCTCTCTTCGAGCAAATCCAAGTTTTCCATCAGCTACTGATCATTGGATTCTTGCTCATAGGCCTCAGTTCTCAGGGTTGGCATACCGATCTCAACTGGAATTACTTCTTCTGTTCCATAGGCTAGTGAAGGGAGTTTCAGAGGTGAGAGTTCTTCTGGTTGTTCTGTAGGCCCAAAGAACTCCAGGGAGTTCCTCTGCCCACTTCCCTTTGGCCTGTTCTAACCTTTTCTTTAACCCGTCAAGGATTGTTCGGTTAGTGACCTCTGCTTGCCCATTTGCTTGTGGATGGCTTGGAGAGGCAAAGTGCTGCCTAATGTTGAGATTTTCACAGAATGTTTTGAAGCCTTTACCAGTGAATTGTGTTCCATTGTCGGAGATAATCACACGTGGTATGCCGAACCTGCATACAATGTTCTTCCAGGTGAAGCTCTGAACCTCCTTTTCTGTGATATGTGTTAGAGGTTCGGCTTCGGCCCATTTAGAGAAGTAGTCGATGGCCACTAAGAGATACTTCCTGTTTGGAGGTGCCCTTGGTAATGGGCCCACAATGTCCATTCCCCACTGAGCAAAGGGCCAAGGACTAGGAATTGGGATAAGCTCGTGATGAGGCTGATGTTGGTACGGGGCAAACCTCTGGCATTTGTCGCACTTCCGAACATATTCCTTAGCTTGTTTCAACATGCCAGGCCAGTAATAGCCCTGCGATAGAGCTCGGTGGGCTATAGTTCTGCCCCCATTATGATTCCCGCAAATTCCTTCGTGTATTTCAGCCAGGACATATTGTGACTCGTCTGGAGCTAAGCATTTTAACAGAGGTTGAGAATACGACCTTCTGTAAAGCTTGTTGTTTAGGATCAAGTACCGAGCCGCTCTGATTCGGATTCTCCTGGCTTTGTTTTTGTCCTCTGGGAGGAGCCCGGATCTTAGATACTGGAGGATTGGAGTCATCCAGCTCTGGGGCTGTTCATCAACTTGAGCAATTTGGGCTTCCTCAATGCTGGATCCTGGCTGAAAGGAGATTTTAATTGTGGAGTTTGCTTCAGACTTGAGGCGGGAGGCCATGTTAGCCAGAGCATCTGCTCTGCAATTCTGGCTTCTCTCAATCTTTTGGAAAGTAAATGTCTGGAAGGAATGCTTCAAATGGTTCACCAGTTCGGAGTACCGGAGCATCCTATCATCTTTAATGGAAAATTCTCCTAAGACCTGGCTCACCACCAGTTGGGAATCAGAGAAGACATCGAGGTTTTGAGCCTCGCATTCCAAGGCAAGCTTCATGCCTAAGATTAGGGCTTCATATTCGGCTTCATTATTAGAAGCTTTGAATCCCAGGCTGACTGCTTTTTCTGACGTGAGCCCATCAGGGGACTGTAGTACCAGGCCTACCCCGGAACCTTGATCGGTTGACAATTCATCAATGTATAGCAGCCAAGTTCCCGAAGTTTCGGTGAGTTGCGCTTTGTTCTGAAGTGCCGGGGTGAACTCTGCCACGAAATTAGCTAAGGCCTGCCCTTTGATGGAGTTTCGGGGTATATATGATATGTCGAACTCCCCTAGCTCCACAGACCACTTCACCAATCTTCCCGATACCTCAGGTTTCCTCAGTATTGACTTCAAAGGGTAGGCAGTTGGGATCTCGATTGGATGGGCTTGGAAATATGGTCGAAGCTTCCGAGCTGATATGACCAAGGCATAGGCCAGTTTCTCTACTTCTGGGTATCTTTTTTCCTTGTCCAGTAGTGCCCTACTGACGTAGAAAATAGGCCTCTGTACTCCTCTGTCCTGTCTGATCAATGCGGAGCTGACCGCGTTTTCGGAAACTGCAAGGTACATGAGTAGCTTTTCTCCTTGTACTGGTTTTGACAGGAGTTCTGGAGAGGCTAGATACTCTTTTAGCTCTTGAAAGGATTTTTCGCATTGTTCCGTCCACTGCAAAGCTTTGCTGCCTTTCAGAGCTTTGAAGAAAGGTAGGCAGCGGTCAGTGGATTTGGAGATAAATCTGCTCAATGCCGCAACTCTGCCATTCAATGCCTAAATTTCCTTCCTGGTTCTTGGTGACTTTAGCCCAATCGGGGCTTGGATCTGAGTGGGGTCTGCTTCGATACCCCTCTGAGAGACAATGTATCCCAAGAATTTTCCCTTCGTAACTCTGAAGGTACATTTCGAGGGGTTGAGCTTCATCTTGTGCTGTCTGAGGATATCGAAGGTCTGGGCTAAGTGCTGGAGGTGGCTGCCTTTCTGAAGACTCTTTACCAACATGTCATCGATGTATACCTCTATGGTACTACCGAGCAGTGGGCTGAACATCTTGTTCACCAACCGCTGATAAGTGGCTCCAGCATTCTTCAAACCGAAAGGCATCACTCTGTAGCAGTAGAGCCCTCTTTCGGTTATGAAGGCAGTCTTCTCTTGATCTGGAGGGTACATCTGGATCTGGTTGTATCCAGAGTAGGCATCCATGAAACTCATAAGCTCATGCCTCGCAGTGGCATCAACCAGTTGGTCTATTCTTGGCAGTGGAAAGCTGTCCTTGGAGCACGCCTTGTTGAGGTCTGTATAATCAACGCAGACTCTCCACTTGCCGTTTTTTTTCTTGACAAGCACGGTGTTGGCTAGCCACTCGGGATAGAACACTTCCCGTATCATCCTAGCGTCCAGCAGCCTTTGGACTTCTTCATTTATAATCCGATGTCGCTCAGGAGCAATCGGCCTTTTCTTCTGTCTGACTGGCGGGTGATCCGGATCCACCATCAGTTTGTGAGTTATAAGATTGGGATCTATTCGCTCCATGTCTTTGGTCTCCCAAGCAAAGATAGAGAGGTTGTCTTTCAAGAACCTGACTATCTTTTCCTGCTTGGTGTGTGTTAGGTCTGGGCCGATGTACAAATAACGCCCCTCTGCTTCTGAATTGACCAATACTTTAATGGGCTCGCCAACAGGTTTGGCTCGGCTGTCACGTCCCCTTAGGCTCAGGGGTTCTTCAATGCTGGATGGGCAATCCTCCACCTCGGGAGAGTGAGTGAAAACCGGATCTGCACAGTCCCGAGTGTACTGTAATTGCTATTTAGGGGCCTTCTCCTTGAGAGCAATAGCGTGGCACTCCTGGGAGGTTGGTTGACACCCTATGACAGAGTGAACGTTCTGGTTGTGGACGTACTTCAGACACTGATGGAGGGTTGAAGTGACTGCCCCTATTTGATGTAACTAGGGTCTCCCAATTATGACGTTGTAGGGAGATTTCATGTTTAACACCATGTACTCCGAGATGGTGGTCTTCTGCCCTTCACCCTCTCCTACGGTGGTAGGAAGGTCGACTCTCCCCAAAGAGGTACTGAGGTTGCCATCAAAAGCTGCCATCACGGCAGTGGTGGGCTTGACATTGTCATGGTCTATCTCCATCTGTTTAAGTGGCTCATAGAACAGTATGTTGACGGAGCTGCCAGTATCGACCAGGACTCTCTTGGTCTCGAAGTTGGCAATTCTGAGGGTGATAACAAGGGCATCACTGTAAGGGTAGTGTACCCCTGCTAGATCTTGCTCGATGAATTGGATCTCCGGTGCTAGCTTGAGCCTCTTTTCAACGTTGGAGATCTGTAATACGTTCGGGGCGGCTCTGGAATCCCAAGCATATCTCTTTCTTGCCCTGTTGGACATTCCTGTGACAGGGGAGTCAGCATGGAGGACGTAGATGACGTGGTTGTTCTGCCTCTGAGGCTCGTTTCGTCCCTCCTTCTGCTCCTGCCTTTGTTTGGGCCTCTGGTCTGGCCGTTGCTGAGGCTTGTCTTCTTGGGGGTTCTGCCTTCCTTCCTGCTTGGCGAACTTCCGAAGACGCCTTGTAATACCCCGACCCGAGTTAGCCGGTAACCGACTCGGTAAACCCGGGCCATGGCATATAAACCCGAACTATAATAAAATAAATTAATAATAATAATAATAATAATAACAATAATAATAATAATAATTAAAAATATATAAATATGTATATATATATATATATGTATATAGGTGAACAATGTGCAAGTGGGTGTGTGTTGGTGTGTGTAGATATATTATATATATATAAGATACAAATATCTTGTATGAATTGAATGCAAAGCTGCATTCTTAGAAGAAGAGAAAGTGAAAATTTATGGGGCAGAGAGTTGAGTCAAAGAAAGGGGCTGGTAGAGAGAGAAAGTAGAGAGAGATTCAAGTCGGTTGAATCTTCTCTATATATATGTGTATGTATCCGTGAGAAAAAGGGAAAAACAGAAGAGAAGGATTAAAAAAGGAAGAAACAGAGGTGAACCAAGTGGAAACCGAGAGGAAGGAGGACCTGCACTAGGAGGAAAACCTGAAAAAAACAAGTAAGTGGGTCATTCTGTTTTTAATTTTTAGAGCATGATTCGTAGTGTTTAAACTATAAGGCTGTGTTAAGCATGAAATAAGGAATCTAATGCAAGAAAAATCAGAAAAAATGGTTAAGAATTTAAAGAGAAAAATCAAGTTACAGGTAGGAGAGAATAATCGGACATCCAATATTTTATGCATGAAACATGGTATAAATAGTCTAGAAATTTTCCTATGAAGTGCAGAACTTAAATAGAATTAAAAAGGGGTCGAAATAGTTGAGAACCGAGCATGAAATAATGGAAAATCAGGTCACCGGAGTTATGTGTTAGCCCTATTTCGTGAAGATCTAGTACACTAAATTGAAAACCAACATTTGAAATGAAATCTACATGAAATTTAGATTAAAATGGCATTTAAAAACTGTTGAAAACTGACCAAAATCCAGTGGCCGTCGTCGGAGAAGGCAACTGTTACCACCGGAACCCTACTGGAGTAATGAGGAAGGTGACCGGATAATCATGGGGTATTTCGGGTTAGAAGAAAACGGATCCGGGTTGGATTCGGGTCAGGACCCAACCGAATTAGATACGGGTAAATGAAACGGCACAGTTTTGTTAAGTTAAAAGATTTTTAAAATTGAATTGGGACTGTTTGGTTCCTAGTGTAAGAAATTGAAATTTAATTGATTTGGGAATAGGGATATCCTATTCCAGTTTTGAAGCCTAACCACTGTTTGGTTATCCCTATTTAGAATAGGATTTTTAGGAATTACAATTTGACCCAGAAAGTTACAGAAATTAAAAAATGACCCCCCAACTGTTAATAATTGTGATTTGACACCCCAGAATAAAATATTAATATATTTAATTAATTTAAAATAATAAAAAATTACAGAAATGCCCCTAGTTCAAATATAGGTCAAACGAAGTCCAAACGATACAAACGAATAGTCAATTTTTATTATCTCGGACATTCTAAGATCAATGGTGGGGTCTATTTCACTATACGAGACCCCCAAAAATAAAATACACATAAAAGTGCAAAATGACCATTTTGCCCTTTTTGGTATAAAAGTCCAAATGGAATTCCGCGAAAGCCAAAACCGACTTTCTTCGACGTTCCGGACTCAATGGTGAGGTCCATATGTTGAAATAAGGTACGGAAAAATATGACACGTAAATATGTAAGGTAATAGAATCAAAATTTAAAACTTAAAGAAGCTATCCAACAAATGTAACTAAAATAAGAGAAAGAATTAATAATAATTAAATCAGAGTAATATTATGGAATGTGACCGGACTTTGAAATGTGATTTTAGGGAACTTCAAAGGAA
The DNA here is from genome assembly GCA_008638375.1 of Nyssa sinensis. NCBI lineage: Eukaryota > Viridiplantae > Streptophyta > Magnoliopsida > Cornales > Nyssaceae > Nyssa > Nyssa sinensis. Next base: position 12,137,714 of record CM018037.1, on the reverse strand, counting down.
GGATTTTTGGAGTTAAGTCTTTGGAATTCAGGTGAGTATTTTATATCATATTGAGGTAGACATTTTCAGTATAGATATAAATATTGAACTCTGTTATGATATATTGACATATGAAATCATTTTCCTTTATAGCCTTTGTTTAACAGTTATATTGTAGACGTTTTGAATGACCTATTGACAACTATATCATTCTCTTTGACTTAAGAAAATGTGTTTGTAAGATACTCAAATGTTATATGATTTTCTCACAAATGTGGAACTGTTTTAACTAAATATCAAATAAAGAACTTTGATTTGAGTAATCGAACTACTATTGATGATTATTGATTTTGGATACGATTTGGATATGATTTTGATGCTTTGAATAGAACGCTCTTCTATGATTATCGAATGGGTTGTGATTTATCGAACCCATCCCACAGGGTATATTGTGGTGAGCCGGTGTTGATACGGCATATCGAACTAGCTAGCCCATCGATCTCAGTCAGTGAGGTTCTAATTTGCTGACCATAGAAGTAGAATATATCATTGAATATGAATATTGAAAATCGAACCATGAATCTGAATTATTGAACTATGAATTTGAGATATTGAACTATTATTTATTGAACTATGAATTTGGGCTATTGAACCATGAATCTGAATTATTGAACTATGAATTTGGGCTATTGAACCATGAATCTGAATTATTGAACTATGAATTTGGATTATTGAACCATGAATCTGAATTATTGAACTATGAATTTGGGAATTGAACCATGATATTGAACAGTGATTTTGATTTATTAAACTATGTTATTGATTATCGATTTACGATTATCTTTGAATTGAGATATATTGGAACTGAATTTGATACTGTTATCTTGTACTATAATTAAGATAACATATGATATATGATCATCGACATTTCAGTATTGAATTACATAGTAGTTTTGAAACCCTTGGTATATTATGGAATGCTCACGAGCAGGGATACTCACGAGCTGTTGAGCTCATAGGATATTTTTATCCTATTTCAGGTGACGATATTGGACAAGAAATAGCAGGTTCAGTCAGACTAGTTGGAAGCTTGTAAAGCTATGGACCCTTTTTGTAATAGGATTTTGCTAGTTATGATGTAGTTACTTTTGGAAACTCTGGACTGTATATCGAACATGACATCAGTAGGCTTTGGAAAAATTACATTATGTACTTTTGTAATTGCTATGGAATGTAGAAATAGATGACTGATGTTGACTTGTGTATTGATTAGCGCTTCCGCAATAGAAAAAAAAAAATTTATTCCGCTGCATTGATTAAAGGGAAATTATGATCATTGGCAAAAAGGCCTCGGTGGCCAATCACAAACCCTCGATCCGCATGGACCGGATTAGGGGTCATGAAACGCCCCTTCTTTATGAGCTGCTCTATCTCATATCGGAGGGTCCTGCATGTGTTAGTTATATGTCTATGATCTTTATGGAAATTACAATACTTACTTTGGTCCCGCAGGCTAGGATCTCCTTTGATTGGTTCTGGCCACCTTAGGTTCTCCCGATCTCGGATCTGCCGGAGTACCTGGTTCAGTGTGGTGTTCAAAGGAGTGAAGTTGGTGAACTCCCTTGGTCCGGAGTTGTACACAGCTCTGGGTGCTGTTCTCTTCTCTGGGCTCCTGGCCCTCTTTTTGTTGGAGTCTTTTCTGTGATCCTCCTTCTTTGGATTATCCTTCTGGGTCTGATCTTTGCCCCTTTGGGATGTGCAGTTAGCTTCTTCCAGGTTGATATATTTTCTGGCCCGATCCATTAATGCAGCCATGTCGGCTGGGGGGCTATCCATTAAGGAGTCTCTGAATCCTCCTTGGGCGAGCCCGGCAGTCAGGGCTGCTACAAGGAACTTTGGGCTGTAGTCAGTGATCTCCGTGAGTTCGGTATTAAAGCGCGCAATGTAGGCTCGGAGGGATTCCTTCCTGGTCTGCTTGACATTTAACAGGAATTCTGGCCCCCTTCTGAGCCTCCTGCTGGTCATAAACCTGTCCAAGAACTATCTACCGAGCTCGTAGAAACTGGTAATTGAGTTCGGAGGAAGGTTGTGGAACCATTTCAGAGCAGTTCCCTTCAAGCTAGTGATGAAAGTTCGGCACATGAAAGCATCAGAGGCTCCGTGAAGGGCCATCGTATGCTGGTAATGAGAGAGATGATCTCCTGGATCTCCAGATCCATCATACAGGGTGAACTTGGGCACCATGAACTTTCTGGGCCTCTTTTCTGACATGATGGCGTGAGTGAACAGGGTGGCTAGTCTTCCGAGCAGCCTTGCCAGTTCGTCTTGCTCTAGAGGGTTCTGAGGTCCTCTCAAGGCGATTGTCCGGTCCATAGACTCGGTAATCTCCTCTACCTTTCGCAGATCTCTGAGTCTGACATCTTGCGAACCCTGCTTGACAGCCTCAGCTTCAGGGTAGTAGGGTTGAGTACGCCCTTCGGACGGAGGAGGAATCCGAACCGGAGGGATTGGTGCTACATGATGAGGCTCCTACGGTGCCGGATGTGCTCCCGAGGCCCTTGGAGTTGGGGCTCGAGTAGTGCTCCGGTAATGGACGTCAGGGATGAAGGCGGATGTCCCCCAGCCAGGGACTGTTGATGGCTGTGGATCTCGGCCAGCGCGAGCAACGCCCGAAGGGTGCCTAGGCTAGTTGTTGGAGCCTGCTCACGAAGTTCTTCATTCTCCGTGGCAACAGGAGGTTGCGTTCTTGCAACGAAATTGACCGGCGGGCTAGGAGAACCCGCTGCTTGGTTTTGCGTGAGTGTTGTCAGCGTTCTAGTGATGGCAAGCAACTGCTCCTGCACCAGTTCATTTTGTCGTTTTATTGCTTTGATCTCTTGTCGCATAGGATTGGCCGCTGGTCCCTTTGTGCGAGGAGCAGGCGGCTGACGTTGAGCATTTTGCGAATTCTGAGTATTCTGTCGTGGTCGGAGATTTGGTGCCATGGTTTTCCGGTGGGGAAAGAGATGGGTTTATGAATAAAGCACTTGGAGATTAGTTGTTCCCACAGACGGCGCCAAACTGATGCTGCACTTTTCGACTCGCAATAAGTGTGGGCTCCGCGACCTGTAGAACACTCAGAAAGATGATCAGAGGACCACCGGATTGGCTCCGGCGGTAGCCGCTCCGATGCTTAAGTAAGTAAATGGAATTGAAAGACTGTATTGAAAGCTAAAAGAATGAGCATAAAAATAATGCGTACCTCTAGGGTTTAATTTATAAGTCGTGGCCTTCCTAAGTTGATTAGGATTCGATGCCATGAATATAGGGATTTGATCATCGGAGATTGCAGTTACCTTGTGGAGTATTAAGTCGTAGATGGAGATAATCATAGATAGTAGTTTTCGTGTTGAATACTGTTTACTTATTCCCTGCTTGGCAGTTGTTAAGGAAACCATAAGGTCGGAGCCGTATGAGGTGCTGATTAAATATTGCCCAGGACATAAGGTTTGGGAGAGATGTGCATGAAAATGCCTTGAAGGCTTCGCCTGCACTGTATGACCGAGTTTATCGGCTCTGAATGATATATAGATATGAGAATGCCCTGAAGGCTTGTCACTGCTCTGTATGATCGAGATTATCAGCTCTGTATGATATATATATGAGAATGTCCTGAAGGCTAGTTGCTGCTCTGTATGATCGAGATTTGTTAACCCCGTATGCACACGTGTCTCAAGGTGATTGGTATGCCTGTTTGTGGTATATCAATATATATGTCATTCACTGCACATACATATACCCACCACACACACGTCCACTCGGCTGGGTACCCTACACACTGCCACACACAGTCCTACATATACATCTATATATATATATATATATTCAAACACACATATATATACACATGCCATGACTAACACATACATCACACACTTTTAGTAGATTGAATAATTAAATAAATGAATAAATAAATGCACATACCATTATTTAATATTTATTGAATATTTTATTTCATAAAATATTACATTATAAGATGCCGGTAAGTTTAGCTTAAAGCCGGGACTCGGTATTGCCGTTATTTATTTTACTAATTGTGAGACTTCATTAATAATTCATTTCATATTCATATCATCTGCATAATTATTTTGCTGTATCAGTTTCATATTTTATTTCATAAAATATTAAATTACAACTTGCCAATATGGCCGAAAATTTATTCTGCTAACATTAGGTCCCCGTTAATGACTTATTTATTTTCGCATAATTTTTCATAATCAATTATTCGTATCGGTCCATTTGTCCCTCTCGGCACTCAATCGATCGGATTATCTATTTTTCCGAGCATATGCCACCTTATACGTGAGAGTATTAAAGCCCTTCATGGCTTACCGTATTCGGGATATTTTAAATCATTAATATTACATAACTTAATTTTTCTTAGGTTGAGGTATAGTCTGCATTCTGTCAGATTTTCAGGATTTCACATTACTCGACTCGATCTATCTTGATTTACGTGCCACGTCTCGGCTCAGGGTGCTACAGTCCTATTGTTAAAACGAAAAAAATTCATTCTCAAATTTCATTCCAAAATTTCAAATCTTTACAGACATGAACAACTTGTTTTCTTGATTGTACTTTACATTTTATGTGTTGATGAGAAAGGATGTCTATCTAGTTAAATCATTTAAATTGTCATTTATTTACCTTTCTTGTTTTATATCACTCACCCCCGGGTTCATGAAAATTCGGGGCGTGACATATTTGACTAATATTTGGAACTCATCTTGGATGAGTCTGGTTAGCATTTTTCATTCTTAATTTTAGAAAACATGGAAAAATTAATATGTAGTCAATTAAATCCATTCAATTGTATTTTATTAATTTTTTTAGGTCATTTTCAATCATTCCCCGGGTTTTGGAAATTTGGGGCATGATATTTCTGATGATAATAATTTTCTTATAATAAGATAAAAATTATCTTCTTGTTCTACCACAATTTCAATTTTCTAGGAAGTATCATAATCATTTTTCACAAGTTCAAGTTCATTTCCATCTGCAACATTGACAACTTCTATAGGAATTTCTTGCTCCTTCTCTTATATAAAAAAGATTCTGGAATTTATTGGTGTCACTAGATCCACATTTTGATCTATTAATTCTGATATACCATAAAAGGACAAGCCAATCAACACTTGACACGTATGACCACAGTCCGATTTATGTTCAACTAGCATGATTCTCGCTCAGCCAGTGACATCCAGATCATCATATAAGGTCGGAAATGACCAACAAATATATCCAGAACTGACCACAGGGTCCAGACCATAGCTTCAGATCTCGTCACCGCCTTAGCGGATTCCGAGCAGAGAATAAGGAAGCAGTCTCCAATACGGAAACTACCATTTATGATTATCTCCATCTACGACTCAATGCCCACAAGGTATCTGCAATCTCCGATGATCATATCCCTATATTCATGGCGTCGAATCCTAATCAACTTAGGAAAGCTTCGGCCTATATATTAAACCCTAGAGGTACGCTTTTTTTTTCATGCTCATTCTTTGACTTTCAATACAGTCTTTCAATTCCCTTACTCACTTAAGCATCGGAGCGGCTACCGCCGGAGCCAATCCGGTGGTTCTCTGATCATCTTTCTGAGTGTTCTACAGGTCACGGAGCCCTCACGTGTTGCGAGTCAAAAAGTGCAGCATCAGTTTGGCGCCGTCTGTGGGAACGACTAATCTCTACGTGCTTTATTCGTAAATTCATCTTTTTCCCCACCGGAAAACCATGGCACCAAATCTCTGACCCCGACAGAATACTCAGAGTTCGCAAAACGCTCAGCGTCAGCCGCCTGCTCCACGCACAAGAGGACCAGCGGCCAACCCTATACGACAAGAGATCGAAGCAATAAAACGACACAATGACCTGGTGCAGGAGCAGTTGCTAGCCATCACTAGAACGCTGGCCACGCTCACGCAGAACCAAGCAGCGGCTTCTCCTAGCCCGCCGGCCAACTTCGTTGCAGGAACGCAACCCCCGGTTGCCACGGGGAATGAAGAACTTCGTGGGCAGGCCCCTACTAACCAGCCTGAGCACCCTTCAGGCGTTGCTCACGATGGCCGAGATCCACAGCCATCAACAGTTCCTGGCTGGGGCACATCCGCTTTTGTCCCCGACGTGCATTACCGGAGCACTACTCGAGCCCCAACTCCGAGGGTTTCGGGAGCACCCCCGGCACCACAGGAACCTTATCATCCAGCGTCAGTCCCACCAGTTCGGATTCCTCCTCCATCCGAAGGGCGCACTCCACCCTATTACCCTGAAGCCGAGGCTGTCAGGCAGGGTTCACAAGATGTCAGACTCAGAGACCCGCGAAGGGTAGAGGAGATTGCCGAGTCTATGGACCGGACAATCGGCTTAAGGGGACCTCAGAACCCTCCAGAGCAAGACGAACTGGCCAGGCTGCTCGGAAGATTAACCACACCGTTCACCTTCGCCATCATGTCCGAAGAGAGGCCTAGAAAGTTCGTGGTGCCCAAATTCACTCTCTATGATGGATCTGGCGATCCAGGGGATCACCTATCTCATTATCAGCATACGATGGCCCTTCACGGAGCTTCAGATGCTTTCATGTGCCGAACGTTCATCACCAGCTTGAAGGGAACAGCTCTGAAGTGGTTCCACAACCTCCCTCCGAACTCAGTTGCCAGCTTTTACGAGCTCGGTAGACAGTTCTTGGATAGATTTATGACCAGCAGAAGGCTCAGAAGGGGGCCAGAATTCCTGCTGAATGTTAAACAGACCAGGGAAGAATCCCTCCGGGCCTACATTGCCCGTTTCAACACCGAGCTCACTGAGATCACGGATTGCAGCCCGAAGTTCCTTGTTGCGGCCCTTACTGCCGGGCTTGCCCAAGGTGGCTTCAGAGATTCCCTGACAAAGAGCCCCCCGACCGATATGGCAGCATTAATGGATCGGGCCAAAAAATACATCAACCTGGAAGAAGCCAACCGCCCAGCCCAGAAGGGCAAGGATCAAACCCAGAGGGATAATCCGAAGCGGGAGGACCATAAGAAGGAGGATCACAGAAGAAACTCCAACAAAAAGAGGGTCAGAAGCCCAGAGAAGAAAACAGCTCCCAGAGCGGTGTACAACTCCGCACCAAGGGAGTTCACCAACTTCACGCCTTTGAACACTACTCCGAACCAGGTACTCCGGCAGATCCGAGATCGGGAGAACCTGAGGTGGCCAGAACCGATCAAAGGAGATCCCAGCCTGCGGGACCAAAGTAAGTACTGCAATTTCCATAAAGATCCGGGCTCCTCCCAGAAGATAAAAACAAAGCCAGGAGAATCCGAATCAGAGCGGCCCGATACTTGATCCTGAACGACAAACTTTACAGGAGGTCATACTTTCAACCTCTGTTAAAGTGTTTGGCTCCAGACGAGTCACAATATGTTTTGGCTGAAATTCACGAGGGAATTTGCGGGAATCACAATGGGGGCAGAACTATAGCCCACCGAGCTCTATCACAGGGCTACTACTGGCCCGGCATGCTGAAACAGGCTAAAGAATATGTTCGGAAGTGTGACAAACGTCAGAGATTCGCCTCGTACCAACACCAGCCTCAGCACGAGCTCATCCCGATTCCTAGCCCCTGGCCCTTTGCTCAATGGGGAATGGACATTGTGGGCCCGTTACCACGAGCACCTCCAAACAGGAAGTACCTCCTGGTGGCTATCGACTACTTCTCTAAATGGGCCGAAGCCGAACCTTTAACGCATATTACAGAGAAGGAAGTCGAAAAGTTCACATGGAAGAACATTGTCTGCAGATTTGGCATACCACGTGTAATTATCTCGGATAATGGGACACAATTTACTGGTAAAGGCTTCAAGGCATTCTGCGAAAATCTCAACATCAGGCAGCACTTTGCTTCTCCAGGTCATCCACAAGCAAATGGGCAAGCAGAGGTCACCAACCGAACAATCCTTGATGGGTTAAAGAAAAGGTTGGAACAAGCCAAAGGGAAGTGGGCAGAAGAGCTCCCAGGAGTCCTTTGGGCCTACCGTACAACCAGAAGAACTCCCACCTCTGAAACACCCTTCTCATTAGCCTATGGGACAGAAGCAGTAATTCCAGTTGAAATCGGTATGCCAACTCTGAGGACTGAGGCCTTTGAGCAAGAATCCAATGATCAGCAGCTGATGGAGAACTTGGATTTGCTCGAGGAGAGAAGGGATCAAGCCAGCATCAGGATGGAAGCCTACCAACAAAGAATGGTCAATAAATCCAGGATAGGACTCAAGACAGTCAGCTTTCAAGTTGGAGACTTCGTCTTAAGAAGAGTCTTTCAGAACACCAAGGATCCCACCATGGGAAAATTGTCACCAAATTGGGAGGGCCCCTACAAAGTGACGAAGGTCGTTCGACCTACCACTTACTGGCTTGAAGACACGACTGGGAAACCTGTTCCTAGGCCCTGGAACGTAGAACACTTGCGGAAGTATTATCAATAAAAACTTTTTTCTTTTACTTCCTTAAAACTGTTCATCTATTAATGCACAGGCCTCCAGAGCCTGGTCCATCTATTAATGCACAGGCCTCCAGAGCCTGGTCCATCTATTAATGCACAAGTCTTATGACTTGGTCATCTATTAATGCACAGGCCTCCAGAGCCTGGTCCATCTATTAATGCACAAGTCTTATGACTTGGTCCATCTATTAATGCACAGGCCTCCAGAGCCTGGTCCATCTATTAATGCACAGGCCTCCAGAGCCTGGTCCATCTATTAATGCACAGGCCTCCAGAGCCTGGTCCATCTATTAATGCACAAGTCTTATGACTTGGTCCATCTATTAATGCACAGGCCTCCAGAGCCTGGTCCATCTATTAATGCACAAGTCTTATGACTTGGTCCATCTATTAATGCACAAGTCTTATGACTTGGTCCATCTATTAATGCACAGGCCTCCAGAGCCTGGTCCATCTATTAATGCACAAGTCTTATGACTTGGTCCATCTATTAATGCACAGGCCTTCAGAGCCTGGACCATCCTCAACTAGCGGGTTCTGTAATCCAGTCTATCCAAAGGCAGAAGTTCCGAGCACCTGTCAACTAAAGTTTACTAGAACGGAATACCTCGGATCTGACACTTACATTATTTGACTTATCTGTCAAATAAATCAGCACCATGGTTTCAACCAAAGGTGAAGTACTTCGATTCTGGCATTTTTCTAAGTTTTTGATTTATTTTCAGAACAATCGGCAACACATTAGAAGATGCTTAAGTTTCAAAAGAGCACATTCACAGAAAGTATCAGCTCAGAGAAGAAAAAAAAAATTCAACTTTATTAATAACTCAAAAAGATTTACATCAGTACCAAGAAGCTATTACAGAAGCTACTACAGAAGCTATTATAGAAGCTATTACAGAAGCTATTACAGAAGCTACGCTTGGCAACATAATGGCTCTTCTCCTAGGATGATAAAGGGGCACAAGATCCAAAACCTTCAAAACCGCCTTCATCGGCTCCATTTGAAAGGAAGGAACCCTGAACCCCAATCTGCATCACGTAGTGCCCAGGCCATTTCATCATCACTATCACTGGTCCCATGACCAACGGATGATGAGGGCTCTGAGCCTCAGGAGACTATTCATTCTCCACCTTTGTAATCGGCATGACTCCTCGGAAGAGTAAAGCAAGTGTCTCTGCCAAGACACATGGGGGGGGAAGGTAGTCTACCTTCAATCTTCTTCTTCACACCGTCTGTTTCACCCCAGCCACTTAGAGCAAGGGTCTCTGACAGAGCGTGAGGAAGGGAAGGCAACTCACCTTCGTCTTCATCACCAACACTCCAGGCCTCGGTTGAATCAGGGAGGGGCCACCACCAATCGGAGAAATCTCGACCGGATGCCAGAGGAAACAAGAAGACTTGGGCCTCCTTCAATCCTTCCTTGGAGACTGAAAAAAGGGGGAGGTTAACTCTCGGCCACAGGCTCATTATTCCTAACTCAGGCAAGGAATCTTCCATCATCTCCGGACGAATGGGAGAAACTCCGGCAGCATATGAGGTTTCTCTCACGAACAAATCGGGGAGCAAAAGGGTTGAGCACAACCGTATGCCCCGTTTCCATATATATAGACCCTTGGAGTCCAAAAGCCACCCAACTGAACCGTCGCAACGGTGAAAAAGAGAGTGGCCTTGAAAACCCAAACGACGGTCGAATGACTAAGCGGTGCATTAAATAAGCCTCTTCAATAGACCAAGAGACAGAGTACAGAATTCTCAAGACATAGACCGCAGTCCAGTACTTAAGCTCCCAAATCAATAAAGAGGGGAACAAAGTCTAAAGTAAATAGACCCCCATTCAGACCTACTGGTCTTAACTATTTCATAACAGGTCAAGACACGTAACAAAGATCAAGCAGATCGGATATATCCCAATCCTGAGTACTCAGCATACCGAGCATCATAATAACGAGCACAAGCTGCTCAGTTAACCTCACAGACTCTTAATTCAGAGCAGTCTATCTCAGAACTCTACAGGGATCCACTCCCGCTCTGTCAGGCTCTATCTATCTGGCTATATCTACTTTCTCGTCTTATTTTAATAAGGCAGATCTATATTCACTATTCCATGACAGGTATTGAAGATTAGAAAGCAACTATTTGATCTAGCATGCAAAGGGTTCAGAGCAGCCACACTTGCAACAAAATTCACAAGAAGGAAAAATACAAGCAGAATCTGAAGAAAAGTCAATCTTATTGATCAGAAGGGAAAATATATTCACTACATCAAAAAAAAAAAAAAAAAAAAAAAAAAGGTCAAAAGCCTATAAAAAGCCTCAGGATTTCCCAGAGGGGCCTGCATCCTCTTCCAAATTAAGGGCACGAGCCCCAGCAGTCTTATCCGGATCAGGACGAGATGAGGTAGGTTCAGGAGGAACGATTGATGACACATCAAAGTCCGGGAACTGAAGTTGGAATCTAGTTCGGAAATTCTCAAAGCCGAGCAGGATCAGGTCATCACCCATCTGATCAACTTCCTCTTTTAATTCCATCTCAGCCTCAGCTTTGGCTTGACCAACTGCCTCCTGAACCCTCTGATCAATGGAACTACGGAGACCAACCAGCTCCGCCTCAAGCCTCTCAACCGTCTGAGCAAATATATCCCTCTCAGACTCTGCCACCTTAAGGCTGGTGGTAGCTCTCTCCAGACCCTCTTCAGCAGACTGAATTTTGGAACGGGCTGTTCCGAGCTCCAGTCTCATCTCGTTCACCTCCGTCCTTAGCTTCTCGGCCTCCTCAAGGCCCATGGGGGTCACCATCAGAGCAGCTAAACTATGCATGCTCTGTATAAAGCAAGACAGATAAATTAGAGCGAAACAAATGGGCAAACAAAAGGCCAGGGAAAGGCTTCAGAAGTTACCTTCATCTGGAGAGTCATCATCTCAGTCATCAATTTGGAGGGATCATCCCCTCTGTACCGATGTGGGCCCTGAGCCCATATTTGATCAAATGCCTTCTTGGCAATTTGATAATCCGGCTCAACAAATGGCTCAGAAGGTGCGGCAGGAGCTTTCCCCTTCCTAGACCTCTTGCTCGGACCAGGAGGAACAGCCGATACAGGAATGGCAGGCTCGGCTTCCTCAGCCTCGGCAGGGGAGGGCTCAGGGGAACCAGAGATCAATCTCCTTCTCTTCACTTCTAAACGAGCATCAGGCTCAGCTGGGGAGGAAGACTCCCCCACCACTTGAGGCTTCGGCACTTCCCACCTCGAGGCTAGCCTCCTCTTAAACTCTGCGCTACGGGTGGCCATCACTTGGTCCGGAGTGACGATAACAGTATGAGCCCGGTTAGAAGTTGAAAGCAAAACCCGGTACTGATCCTGCAGAGCCTTAGTAAACTTGGGCCTCTTCCGAGCACTCTTGACTGCACAAAGGAAATGAAAAATACCAAGTTTGTCAGTTCTGAGGATATAAGCAAAGCTAAAGCAAACCCAAGAGAATAAGTCTCACCCCTATGGCCCGTAACACAAGGAAACAACGAGATCTCTCCGGCCTGGAAGTCCTTATGCTCCCATCCTCCTCCAACGAAGAAGTACCACTTCTTCCACGTCTTGTTGGAAGTAGGAACGGAAGACAGGGGTCGGAACCCCTTCTCGAAGGACATATAATAGAGGCCCTCTGCCTGCTTGAACTTCAGATCCATATTGCTACGGATCAAGTCCAGAGACACGTCCACTTTGTTCAGGTGTCCCAGCACCATAAAACCTAGAAGATGCCGCCAGCCATTGAGATTCAGGTCGGCAGGGCAGAGCTTGAACCAGCAAAAGAATTGCCTGACTAAATCCGGCAATGGAAGCCTTAAGCCCATTTCAAACCAGGCAAGGAAAACGCAAATCTCCCCGGCTTTAACATCTTGGGGACGGTCCATGGGTCCTGGAACTCTGCAAGTCACATTTGGGGGAAATTCGAATTTCACCCTCCATTCATCCAAGAGGCTTTGAGTGACGGCACTCTCACCCTCTTCTCTATGAGAAGACCTACCAGAGGTCTCCCCGGCCCTGTCTCGGGGCTCTTCGAAAGCATCAACTATTCTAACCCCTGGACTAGGGGGAGGATCAACAGGCCTCTCCTCAATAATTTCAAGAGCAGGGTTACCTACATTTCCTACAACAGACGGACCAGCCATCTCAGAATGGTCTCCCACTCCCTCATTCACAATTCGAGATTCCGAAGGAACAGACATTATTCTCAAACTCAAGAAGAAAGAAGCAAGAGAGGGGGAAAAATCAGTCGAACCTGTTTTCACTTAGGGGATCTGTATTCTTCAAGGTCGCACGAACCAACAATGACGAATGAAATCTTCTAGCACAGTAAAAACGTCGAGGGAAAGGTCATTTCAAAAATCTCATCGCGTATTTATAAACACGATATCAGAAGGGACCCACCAAGCCCAAACGCCATGACGGTTCAGAACAATGATGCTCTCGAGAAAACCAACTGTCCAGTGTAATTATGACCTTGAAAAGACTTAATCGCCAACTATGCAATAAATGGCGCCCCAACAATTGTCTTGGAAGGCGAACAAGCGAGATACATAAACTCTCTTAGCCCTAGTTACTTACATCAAACTAGGACTTGGGGGGGGAGTAACTGATATACCATAAAAGGACAAGCCAATCAACACTTGACACGTATGACTACAGTCCGATTTATGTTCAACTAGCATGATTCTCGCTCAGCCAGTGACATCCAGATCATCATATAAGGTCGGAAATGACCAACAAATATATCCAGAACTGACCACAGGGTCCAGACCATAGCTTCAGATCTCGTCACCGCCTTAGCGGATTCCGAGCAGAGAATAAGGAAGCAGTCTCCAATACGGAAACTACCATTTATGATTATCTCCATCTACGACTCAATGCCCACAAGGTATCTGCAATCTCCGATGATCATATCCCTATATTCATGGCGTCGAATCCTAATCAACTTAGGAAAGCTTCGGCCTATATATTAAACCCTAGAGGTACGCTTTTTTTTTCATGCTCATTCTTTGACTTTCAATACAGTCTTTCAATTCCCTTACTCACTTAAGCATCGGAGCGGCTACCGCCGGAGCCAATCCGGTGGTTCTCTGATCATCTTTCTGAGTGTTCTACAGGTCACGGAGCCCTCACGTGTTGCGAGTCAAAAAGTGCAGCATCAAATTCCACGCTTTTTCTTCTCCTTGCACAATAGGATTTTCAATCAATTCATATTCTTAATCATCCGTACCAATTGTTTCAGCAACATCAATAAAAATAAATTCAATTTGATTTTCTATTAACTCCTTGTGATCATCTTCAATGAATGAAATAACTTGATATGCATCTCCTATGATAAGAGGAGTGTCTTTCTTCAAGAATGTTGACTTCTTTCATTGTTCAATATTTGCAACCTTATCAGTCAAAGTTATTTCAACAATTTTAGATTTTTCTTGTACTTTTCCTTTGGTGCAAAGAACAAGTTTTGGAGTTTCTTCTTTCTTCTCCACAATATATTCAGCTACTCTAACATCATCTTAAGTTGGTCTATATTTATTTTCTAAAGTTTGTAATTAATTTCTTGATAAAAATCTATCCAAAATATTTTGATCAATATTGGTCATGAATGAATGCATCTTTTTTTTTTTTTGTAATTATTTGCGCCTAAGTAAATCAAGCCACCATCTTTTTGCTAATCCAATGAGTTTATCTTCTGACAAAAACTATCATTTTTTTTTTCTTCTGAAAGTCTCATATCATAAAAAAAATTATCCAAATTATAAACCCAATCATGAAAGTCTTCAAAATAAAAATTCCTATCAAAGTCAGCAAGTCTTTTATAATTGTGTATAACTTTCTGAATTGAAATGTGTAGACGAACATGCTAACTGTAAACCTCATCGTTAGTACAATATTTATTTGTCTTCATGATTCTCTTGTATCTAAGACTCCAAATGAGTAATAGATAGTCTCTTACAAATGTCGTTGATATGATTAAAAAAATTTTGTTTACACTAATTATCATCCTACTAGGCAAATTTTTGCTCTGATACTAAATAATGTGAAACAAAAATGCGAACGACGGATACGACCAACGTCAATATCCTAAAAGGGGGAATCCTCATCCCAACGGGGAACAATCAACTGAAACAAGAGAATAAATTCTCCAAAACTTGCAATTAATATTTATTTATAAAAAAAAATCATGATAAAGACCTATTACATGATATTTATAAAGCTAAAGTACAACTATTTTGATTAGAAAAAAAAATCTTATTTTAATGCTAATCTTAATGCAATAAAGACTATTAATCCGAATAGGAAATTACTAATTCTATATTTTCTATACTAATCCTAATAAAACTAGGAAACTAGAGAAATTAGGAATAAACCAAAATTAGAAACTAAACAATCCTAATACAACTTTAAACTAAATATTTTTATTTTTAGGGTACCATATCTATCTTAAATTAGTTTTTATCAAATTTTAGAATTTTTTGATCGTTGTTGCGCCGCTCTCTTCTTCATCAAGATTTTGTTTTTGAATTTTAGATATATTCGACGTTCAACTACTTTTAATTTCACAACAGGTATGCTATTTGGTTTTGTTAGAGAATATAATATTAAGATTACAAACTCTCTAACCGCTTATAATTTTAGATGAGTTGATGATTTAACATAGTATCAGAACAAGTAAAAGGTCTTAAGTTCAAATCTCACTGCCACCTTCATAATATAAATTAATGCATGTGTTGGCTCAGTCTGGCCACAAGTGAGAAGTTGTGTTAGAGAATATAATATTAAAATTACAGACTCTCTAACAACTTAAGATTTTAGATAAGTTAATGATTTAACAAGTTTCAACATTCTTTTTTGGTTTTGTTTAGATTTAATTTTGTTAGTTTTTTTAGTTGTATTGATTGTATTGCGAGAGTTTTGTTTTGTTGATCATAGTATTTGTAGTGTTTGTTTTTATTTTTGTCTTGCGGTGTAAAATTTTTTTTCGTATGCTTTTATATTTTATATTTGACTTTTTATATCTTTTTTTAGTTTGTTCTATTATTGTGATGTCGTTAATGCTAGTTTTTGCAGTGTTGTTTATTATCTCATGTTATTCAAAAGTGTTATATATTCATTTCTTGTTGCAATTTTTTTTTTTTTATTGTGTATGTGTTTATATTTCAATATTTGCACATTGTAGTTGTATTGTTTTGGATTTTATGAAATATTCATTGATGCTTATGGCAAACGATAAAATTTTATTGCTCGATGTTTTCATTGATTTTATAAATGTTTATAGTAATCAATATTTGTTTCTAGTGTTATCGACGTTATTATATTGTAGTAATTGTATGATTTAATGCTTTTATGTTATTTTATTTTTTTTTCTTTGAAATAAATACTTTTGCAATGTGTTTAGTAAAATATTAGTAACAGTAAAATTTTATTGTTTGTCATGTGTGTTGTTAATCCTTTTTTTTTTTTTTTTCCTAGATTTACCTGATGTCGTTTAAACCTTCTCTCATTGTTTTTACTAATGTTGTTTATGAATTTTCTAAGTTTTTTTACAAATATTTAGCAATAAATTAATGACTAATTTTGTTTTTCATTTTTTTATGTTGGACAAATTTTGATGGATTTTGGATTGTTGTTCTTAGTTAAGTATGACATTTACATGGCTGTCTTGAAGTGGTCTCGAGGTTGTAGATTTGATGATCTGACGAAGTTTATTTGTTCTATGTGGAAGAATTTGTTTGTTAATAAATATTTGATTTATTATTCTACTAGAGCACATGCAAAGTGTTTGTTAGAGAATGAAAGTGATTTTGAAAATATGTTGTTTTTGTTGCACTCCAGTTATATGGACTGTGTTGATATTTTTGTTAAATATGTTGATAGTGGGGATGTTGAATTTGTGAGTGTGGTTAATGAATTGGATAGTTTGTTAATTGATTATCATCAACCAAATGATAATGAGACTAATCTTCTCCCTTCATTTTGTAGTCACGGGAAAAACATATTGCTATCATCTGGCCCCAACAAGGAATAATTGAGGGTGGTTAATATTTTGAATGCGATGTTGTTGAGTTTCGTAATAATTTGTGTAAGCATGTTATTGAGTGTAACATCCTGCTCCAATTATCAGGAATTAAGTCACTAATTAAAAGATTAGAGACTTTGAGGGATAAAATGGAAATAATGAAAATTAGACCAAGAAAAATAAAGGCCATAAAATAATAAAGAAAAAAGAGGGAAATAGAATAATACTGAGGGTCATGATTTGGTAGAGGTATGACAAGTGTTAATCAATAAGCTTTTTTTAAAAGGTGACTAAAGCACGATTTGAAAGTTGACAAATAATACCTAAAATGCCAAACAAGGCATAAGTACGAAAAATAAGGAAAAATGAAGCCAAAAGATGGCCAAAAGGGTTTGAACCCTAGACCAAAGTGGAAAAACACCTTAAGCCCAAAAAGAGTACTATTTGGGCTGTGAGCACTTTGTGCTACATGTTCCACCAAAAATATATATATATATATATATATATGAGGTTCATATGCATTTATATATATTGGATATATATATATATATATGTGTGTGTGTGTGTGTGTGTATATGTAAGATAAGTGTAAGATATACATGCCAAATTGTGTGAGGAGCTACATTTATGTATGTATATATATATATATATCTAGTTACAGAACCTTTGGGGGTCTGTAAACTAGAAATATATCAACGGCATGCCACATATATAAAGGATAACTGTGTGTTGTGTGAGGTGTGTCAGTGTAAGCAAGGAGTGTGTGTGAGGTTATAAGTGGAGGAAATGGAGGTGGAAAGAGAGAGAAAGATGGTGCTATATATATATATTTATCTATATACGTACACACTGCTGAAACCCTGCATATACAGATGTGAAGTAGAAAAAAAGATGAATGTGAGGAAGAATGAATAGTAGATTGAAGAGGAAGAGAGGAAGAAACAGGTAGTTTTTCTCTAAGAAGTATTACTTAGTAAATAAAAGGTTGAAACAGAGTATAAAAGGGCCTAAAATAGTAGAAATTGACGAAATCGCCATGGAAGGACCTTGAATATGAGTCTGAACCAACTGGAACTAATCCAAGTTTGGTTTGTTGGGGCTTAAATTAGATGCTCCTAGGAGTACGAAGCCATAAATATTATTGAAAATTGGCTAAAAATGAGGGAGCTAGATCAAGTTGCAGGTCATGGGTTTTGTTTGAAACACCCCAAAGTGAGATCCAAACTTGGTTTCTTGAACGGAATAATAAACCTTACACTTGTACGATTATAATAGGCCAAGAATCATGAAGTTTCATGGAGAAACGACCATGAATGAACATGTTATTTAGGCGGACATGGAAGCTTCGGTTAAGCTTTCCAGTATGCTTCAAGCCTCCAAACCAATGGAAAACCCTAAGTTAGGACTTGAGAAGTTGATTGGGATGAAAAATAGAGAAAACAATGCTTGAAAACCCACGAAATAAAGGAGAAAATTTTAGGGTTTTGGCATATACAATGACTTTATGCTAAGGAAGACGATGACAGGGAATGGATCAGGTCGGGTTGGATCGGATCCTATCCGAGTTTGGGTCGGGACCCACCCCATTGTACAATAAGGGTAGTGAGACAGTGTCATTCAAGTGTTAGTAGGTTTTAGAAACTTAAACAGAAATGGTCCTGTTTGGATACACGGATAATAAATTTAATTTAATAACCCTTGGATGGAGCAGGGATACCTTATCCTTGAATTAGGCCTTATCCATTGTTTGGTTCTGAAATACTTGAAAAAAAAAAAGGAAAGGAACCTGCGGCCAGTGGGTTTCGATCCACTAACTTGCGTGTGAGTGTAAACCTTAAAACAAGTGGGTTAACCACTGTGCCACTAAGGCACTTAGTTTAAATATGACCTGAATATATATATATATATATATAATATAATATAATATAATATAATATAATATAATATAATATAATCTAGAAGAAGTAAATAAATTTAATTTGGTAAAATAGCTTTGATGCCCAAATAAAATAAAAAGATAGTGTAACCCAATATTTTTGGGCATTCTAGACTCAACGACGGAGTCCGATTTGTGAAATTAAGTCCCAAAAAATTAAGATATGTAAAATATCAAATTATCATTTTACCCTTAGTGATACCCGGAGCCAATTAAATACAAAAGGTAGTCTATATTGACTATTTTAGACGATCTGGACTCAATGGTAGAGTCCGTTTTGGCAAACGAAGTACCAAAAAATATGACACGTAAAAGCGTAAAATTATGAAAATGTCCTTTGGCTTAATGTAAGTTACAAATGAGCTAATTACGATCTAGAAAAGCCTAACTTAATTATATTCGATATTTTAGACTTGACGGTAATGTTCCTTTGAGGAAAATAAGACCCAATAACAAACTAAAAAATGATGAATATATCCTTAGGACTTAATGAGGTTAGTAGGAGTATAAAAATGAAATTAGTGAGTCTACATAAATGTTATAAGGACCAAGTAGACTCAAAATGGAGTTTGAATACGTAAATTATATGTGGCAAGATATGGAATGTTAAAAAGGGTAATTACCATAGTGCCCTTGAAGGGCTAAAGAAGTTATATGGCACCAAGGAACCCTAAAAAGGGAATTTAAAGACCCTTAATTGAATAAGACTAAGTTTAAAAGAACTTAAAAACACTGAATAACAAAGTGTGAGACCAGAATGAATACTGATTCATTATGTTATGTATTTTTGATCTGTGATTATAGGATCCCCCAAATGATGGGAAATGGAAAGAGAGTTATGGGATAGCTATTATGGTAACTGCATGGGAATGCAATGCTAAGAACCCAATGTAAGTAAACTTGAACTCTAACATATGATAATTTTTTAGCTATGTCACAGTTTTATTTCCTCGATGTTGCCAATTTGTATTCCATATATACCTGACATTATTGATTTCCATAATTTGATGCCTGTTCTATTTTGTGGAATTAATGAGAATTTGATTGCCAGTATCCTAATGTGATTACTTGTTCAAATCTATACCTTGCTTGGATATTGAAAAATTGCTATGCTATTCAGTGGTTGTAGGGGGAATAGACCTAGATAAGTGCTTTCGAGGGTATGCTATCCAGTAGCTCATAGGGGGAGTGGACCTGAATGAGTGCTTTTGAGGGTATGCTATCTAGTAGCCATAGGGGGAGTGGCCTGGATGAGCATTTTTAAGGGTGAGCTATCTAGTTGCCTGAAGGGGGAGTGGACCTGGATGAGCATTTTTGAAGGTATGTCGGGCCCTATATATGACAACATATGTTCTATTAGTATCTCATATCGTTTATTAATATTCTGATAATGCACTCATGAATCATTGATATGCTTGCAAGCCTATGTTGATGATGTACTCTTTGATTTTAGATACGCCTTGTGAGCCTGGCCTTGGTTTATCTGTTGATATATTAATTGATTGATAATATGCTTGCTTGTCTATTCTTGGATTTGGATTGTTATCCTATTATTGTGGCAGTTATGTATTGTATAAGCCGATCCCTGGTATTGAATTGTTATTCTACCTTGGGATGTGCCTTTAGGACCTACGGGTCATTTTATGGATTTACATGCTTAGTGACTGGTTACTGTGATGTTCTATCCTTTGCATGCTATTGTGATATTGTCCTTTATCTTTCTTTTGGACTAACCTTGACCCATGGCAGAGCGAGAAAAATTACTTACCAAGCTAAGTTAGCTCACTTCATATTTATAACTATTTTTCAGGTTATACAAGGAAGAATCAAATGAGGTGACTAGTGAAGCTAGTGTCATACTTGTGATCAATATTGATTATGTGAACTCTAAGTCATGAATTGAATGCGTACTGTGATCAGATAATAGGTATTTGTAATATTGTGTCATTAGTAAAGATGCTTGTCACACCCCGAATTTTTGTAAACCTGAGGCGCGACTGACGAGACAGAAAATAAAATAAATAAAAGGACAAATGTAAATAAATTCACTAAACATGCATCCATTCCCATCAATACATAAAATAACATAAAGTACATCCCATGAATACATCGTTTGCATGGTCATTCGGGCTTAAACCCTTACATCGCAAAATATGCCCCAAGGGCCAAACATCTCCAAGCACTCTCCTCTATAAAGCATTACTGAAACTCATGTAGCTGGGGAGTCCTTATCTGTAATGTTGGTCCCACGAATGGGTCAGCCCAACTGCTGGTATAATGTAGTGCTAATGCAAGAAATAAAGCTAAGGCGTGGCATGTGTAAAGTGTACATTTATATCTAAATGTCATTCAAAGCATCGCAGTAATATATGAGTGGTATGCATGACGCACCCATGCACAACTCTATGCCACACCCATGTCTCATTTACAGGTACTCCCCGATGGCATCGAAGTACCAATGCAATGGCCAATTTTGGGTTTTTCACCACAAGATCTACACCCTCATAATGCATAGCACCACGTGCTTAACTCACGCCATGTTCTCAAGGATTCACCATATGCCAATATGCTAATGTAATCTCAATGAACATGGTCTTCAATAATATAGCATGCTCGGACAATAACATATAAATCATCAGTCAGTTACATATGTATGCATATCTCATGTGTTCATATATCATAGTTCATGTTCTTTACTTTACTAAACTCTCAAAGAGCGCAAGTAACACATAAACATATAAACAACCAACTTCAAATTATCAAGTAAACACATTCCAAATAAACACATAAATCATTCTAGTCATTCACAAAATATTCCTAACTTAACTTCATTTCTAACATTAGCAAAACACCATACCTGACGGGTTAGTCACAACCCAAGTAAACTGTGCTCGTAATGTAGTGGCTAGTAGTGAGAATGTGGAAGGATCAGACTGCCTTCTCCTTGCCTTTCGATACTCCTAAAACCACAAAATGTAACTCAGTTCGTTTGTCACTTGAATGATGTTATTCATTAAATTTTATGTCTTTAGTTTATAAGTTTCTATTTGGTTAGATTAAGTTCTATCATTGTGTCCAAAAAGTCGAAGAAATAGGTTTGGGCCTTCGCGGAATTTAGTTTGGACGTTCGAGCTAAAAAGGGCAAAACTGTCATTTTGCACTTTTACGGGTTTCCATTTCCCGAGACCTCTCCTTATAAATCGGACTCCACAGTTGAGTCCAAAATATTCAAGATAATAAGATTTCACTAATTGTTTATTTAAATCGGGTTTCGTTTGACCGTGTTTTGACTCAGGGGTATTTTGGTAATTTTTAAGGGTTCCAAGGGTCTTTTATTTTTCGGGACCTCATATTGCATCACAGACCTCACCGTTGGTCTTAGGAGGTCCAAGATAGTTAGAAAACACATAAGACTTGCCTCGTTTGGACTCAGGGACATTTTGGTGTATTTAATGTAATTAAATTAATTAAATACTTTAAACATATATTATATATATTTATATGGGGACTGTTACCACGGTTGATAGCCGTCCCACTGGTCTGCACGCGCCCCTCCCACACGCCCCACCGCGGTTCGAGTCGCGGCAGCCACAATTCCCACCTTTTTCTTTTCTTTTTTTTTTTTTCTTTTTCCTTTACTTGTTGGCCCAAAGACCAACAGGCCCAAACCCTTTAAATTCAAAACAGTTAGCCCACTCCCCTTTTTAAAACAGACCAAGCCCAACCCTTTTAAATCTTTTTAAACAAACTAATCCAGTGGCCCATCAGGAACGGCCCAACTGAACCCTTGCGCCCCCCGACTATCCGGCCAAGCGCCGGTCGTCTTCCCCAGCCATCTCGCCGAAAAACCGCGACTACCCCTCCCATTTTCTCCTTATTTTCACGTCCAAATTTCTTTATTTTTACATCAAAATTCTCCTAGGAACCTCACGAACTCATTTAACACTGTTTTGAGCTTCAAAAGCCAAGTGGGAACTCACGGAACCCTTGTAAACCCTAGTTGGCCGCGACCTGTAAATGGGAGTTTCTCCCTTGTTTCTTGACCATTTAAAGTGATTCCAACGGAGTTGGAATCCTTGGAAGGTCTTTGTTTGGTCCTAGAGGGCATGATAAGGTTTTATTCCTATTTTCTCAGACCCGAGCTTCGAGGTGGCCATCCATGGAGGCCCCCTCATGGTTTGACGTTCTGGGTTAGGTTCAGGCCTGGTTTTCACACCTAAGTTAAGTCTCACACATCTTAGATACTACGCATGCATTCAAGAGGTTTAAACAGTATACATATACACATATATTCTAGAGAGAGAAACTAAATGGGTTTGTGATTCTTCACCTTAAAATGGCACCTCTCCTCCCTTGCTTGCTTCTAACTCCTTTCTAATGAATCTGAGACGTGCTAGGGCTGTCTGCAACTCTTCTTCTCCCTTCTTCTTCTCTTTTCTTTGCTTTCTCTCTCTACCCAAACTCACTTCTGTTTCTCTTTTCTCTCTAACCAAAACGAATCCTTATGTATATACACTCTCACAAACCAACTCCATCCCCAGTCAAATCCCAACGGACGCCTATACACCTAAACTCACACGTCAATCCGCCGCCCAAGCGGCTGTAGCCTCCCCTATCTCTCTCTCGGTTCTGCCAGTCCCTGACCTGTCTCTGTGCTCCAGCCATCATCCTCCTCCACAATCAGCTTTGCATTAAATGCAAAGTTGACTTTGCTAATATAAGCATACATATATATATATATATATATATATATATATATATATTGTCACTTGTATCCACCCACACAACTGGCAAGCATTCTTAGATATTTATATATATATATATATATAAATATTTAAATACTCATACACACACATCATACACATACATTACATCACACATACATGCATACTTATACACATTTTAATTAACAATAATAATAATAACAACAACAAATGATAATAATAATAATAACCAACACAATATTAATATTAATAATAATAATGATAATGATAAAAACAAATAATAAAAAAAAAAAAAATTTTCGTGTCATTACATCCTTCCCTCCTTAAAGAAATTTCATCCCGAAATTTGTAATAACATAAAATGAAGGAAAATACATCACTGATCAAACAACTCGGGGTACCTAGCTCGAACCTCGGCCTCACGCTCCCAAGTAGCCTCCTCTACCCCATGATGGTTCCAACGAACCTTGACCAAAGGGATGGTCCTGCCTCGCAAAACCTGGTCCCTAGAGTCCAATATCTCCATCGGTCTCTGCTCATAGGAAGCGTCCCCCTCTAACTGAAGATCTACCCAATCGAGTACATGTGAGGGGTCAGGCTCGTACTTCCTCAACATAGATACATGGAAGACGTCGTGGACTCCAGATAGCTGTGGCAGTAACGCAAGCTTATAGGCCACCTCACCAACCCTCTCGAGAATCTCAAATGGGCCTATAAACCATGGCGACAGCTTCCCACTGCGTCCAAAGCTCCTCAGTCCTTGCCGTAGAGACACCTTGAGGAACATATGGTCCCCAACATCAAATGACAGTGGTCGTCGCCGTCTATCTGCGTAGCTCTTCTGGCGACTCTGGGCTGTCAGCAGGCGCTGCCTAATCATCTGTATCTTGTCCGTGGTCTCACAGACTATGTCGGGCCCCAAGGCGGCTGTCTCTCCCACCTCAGTCCAGCATACCAGTGAACGACACGGCCTACCATACAGTGCCTCAAATGGTGCCATCTTAATACTAGACTGGTAGCTGTTGTTGTAGGCAAACTCGACCAAGGCATGGTGATCCTCCCAGCTACCTCTAAAGTCCATGACATAGGCCCTGAGCATATCCTCCAAGATCTGAATAGTGCGCTCTGACTGGCCATCCGTCTGTGGGTGGAAGGCGGTACTAAACTGCAGTTGGGTCCCCAAGGTTGTCTGGAGGCTCTGCCAGAACCGTGCAGTGAAACGTGGGTCTCTGTCAGAAACAATGGATACTGGAACCCCATGTAGTCGTACTATCTCTCGAATGTACAACCTACTGAGGACGTCTGCTGAGTCGGTCGCTCTGATCGGTTAGAAATGGGCGGACTTCGTCAACCGGTCCACAACAACCCAAACTGCATCATGACCCCTAGGCGACCTCGGAAGACCCATCACAAAATCCATAGTAACGTGCTCCCACTTCCACTCGGCTACCAGTAATGGCTGTAACAAACCTCCAGGCCTCTGGTGCTCAGCCTTCACCTGCTGGCACGTGAGACATCTAGCCACAAACTGGGCTACATCTGTCTTCATCCCAGTCCACCAATACTGACGGCGCAGATCATGAAACATCTTGGTGCCCCCTGGGTGCACCGCTAGGCGTGAATGATGGAAATCCCTAAGGACATCAGTCCTAAGAGACTCGGGAATGAAGACTCTACCCCTGTATCTCAAGCTAAGGTCAGAATGGACTGTCCATCCCTCAAATCCCTCAGGGCTAGCAATCCGTGCTCTAATCTGCTCGGCCTCAGTATCCTGCAACTGTGCCTCTATAACTCTACTCAACAGTGTAGGCTGTGCACATAGGCTGAATAGTATGGCGCGTCCCTCAGACTCGGTAAGCTCTAAGTCAAACTCCCCAATAGCTCCCATCATCTCCCACTCTCTAATGGCTATGCTGGCTATAGTGCTCATCGGTCTTCGACTGAGTGCATCAGCTACGACGTTGGCCTTCCCAAGATGGTACTGAAGGTCAAAGTCGTAATCCTCTAGATACTCTATCCATCTCCTCTGTCGGAGGTTCAGATCCTTCTGTGTAAAAATATATCTGAGGCTCTTGTGATCCGAGAACACCTCAGATCTCACCCCATATAAATAGTGTCGCCAACTCTTAAGTGCAAAGATAACGGCAGCTAACTCTAAATCGTGGGTGGGGTAGTTTTTCTCATGGCTCTTCAACTGGCGAGAACCATAGGCTACTACCCTGCCTTCCTGCATCAGCACACAACCCAATCCCTCTCGGGAAGCATCACAGTACACAGTATAACCCAGGCCTCCCTCAAGGATAATCAGGACAGGCGCTGAAGTCAGTCTCCTCTTTAGCTCCTGAAATGACTACTCACAGTCGTCGGTCCACTGAAACCTGATGCCCTTGCGCGTCAGACGGGTCATCGGCGCGGCAAGGCGAGAAAATCCCTCCACAAAATGGCGATAGTACCCTGCTAACCCCAAGAAGCTCCGTATCTCAAACACATTCTTCGGCCTCTCCCAGCTCATAACAAAGTCAATCTTAGAAGGGTCAACCGATACTCCACTCCCAGACACGACATGGCCCAAGAACTGTACCTCTTGAAGCCAGAACTCGCACTTTGAGAACTTGGCAAATAGATTGTGCTCTTTCAAGATCTGTAACACAGTCCGCAGGTGGAAGGCATGCTCATCCTCGGAAGGTGAGTAAATCAAAATATCATCCATAAACACCACTACGAACTGATCTATGTACTGGCCAAAAACACGGTGCATCAAGTCCATGAATGCCGCTGGGGCATTTGTCACACCAAATGGCATCACCACAAACTCATAGTGACCATAGCGAGTACGGAAAGTTGTCTTTGCTATGTCCTCCTCTCGCACCCTCAACTGGTGATACCCCGATCGAAGATCAATCTTCAAGAAGCATCTCGAACCTCTCAACTGATCAAATAAGTCATCGATCCTGGATAACGGGTACTTGTTCTTAATAGTCACCTAGTTTAGCCTCCAGTAGTCCACACATAACAGCAATGTCCCGTCCTTCTTCTTCGCAAACAGTGCTGAGGCACCCCAAGGAGAAGTGCTAGGACGGATAAACCCCTTACCTTGTAGGTCAGTCAACTGCTCCTTCAGCTCTCTCAATTCTGCTGGAGCCATGCGGTAAGGTGGGATAGAAATGGGTACAGTACCGAGGATAAGCTCTATGGTGAACTCTACCTCCCGCCTCGGTGGCAAACTAGTCAAGCTGTCGGGAAAAACATCAGGAAACTCATCTACTACCGATGGTAACACAACCCCTATAACCTCACCATCCCCTACAATCAAACGAGCCAGCATATAACTATGGGCTCCCCAACTCCTAGAGTCGTACAAGGGTGGTACCAAGAAATCCCCACGGTCTCTCGTGAAATGAAAACAATCCCCCGCAGGGGTGGACACCGTAACTCTCCCCCTGTAACAATCGATATTAGCCCGAAAAGTAAACAGCCAATCCATCCTCAAAATAACATCAAAGCCAGTCATATCAAGCACAATAAAGTCAAAGTAGAGAGTACGATCGGCTATCTCTAGTGAACAACCCCTACAGATCCTGGTCAATGTCACACTACCCCCAATAGGTGTATCAACATGTAGCGGTGGATCCAACCGATCTATAGTCAACCCCAATGACATGGCAAACACAATGGATATGAATGAATGCGATGCACCTGAGTCTATCAACACGCTAGCCCATGAACTGAACATAAGAAATGTACCTCGGACTACTGATGGCCCAGCAGTAGAAGCCTCTGGGGTGGCAACCGCATACACTCGGCCCTGTACGGTCTAACCCTGTCTGCCTCCCCCTCTCTGCCCCTGCTGTCCTCCCCCTCTCGGGGCAGGAGCTCTAACACTCAATGCTGAGGATGCTGGCTGATAGTAAGGTGCTGGGGGTCTATAGCCAGATTGTGACTGGGGTAAAGGCATCTGGGTGTGCTGGTAATAGTGGGGCCTCGGTGTGCTCTGTGAGGTCTGCCCCTGAGGGTAGTTGGCCTTGACATGGCCCGGCTGATGACAAGTATAGCACACCGATGGGGCCCTCCCCGCCTGACTCTGAATCTGAGGTGGAAGTGACATCTGGCTCGGTCCTGTCCCTGATCCCTGACTAGGATCTCTCTGTGGGCAATCGGCCATCCTGTGGCCAAGCTGTCCACACTGGTAACATGTAATGGCCACCTGTGGTACCCCTCCTCGAGAAGTGACAGACATAGTAGGCTGGGGAGCTAAAAACTTAATAGGCCTCTAGGATGTCGATGGAAAAGAAGTACCGGTCCAGAACCTCTTCTGTGGCCTCCTAGCAGGGTGAGCTGGGGTGGTCATAGTAGGCTGAGCGGGTGTAAGTGTCAGTGCTGTGGCTGGCTTGGCCTAAGCTCGGGACTCCCTGATCCTTCTAAGAGCGGCCAACTCTGTCTCTACCCTCGTGGCCCTGATCACCGCCTCCTCATAAGTATCAATGATGTGACCCGCCAGCTTCTCCCTAATAGAGGTCTTCAGTCCCTCGAGAAAATGGTAAACTCTCAGCTCCTCTTGTCCAGTGATGTGTGGGGCAAACCTCCCCAATGCGGTAAAACAAGACTCATATTGTGTCACTGTCATGTCCCTCTAGAGCAATGTCTCAAACTCCTTTCTGAATCCAACCCTTGCAGTCGCTGGAAAGTAGTGGTCATTAAACATGGCCACAAAAGCATCCCACCCCTCTCCAAATCTGCTAATCCTCCCTACAGATACTTTCCACCACTGGCTCGCTAGCCCGGTAAACTGGAATGTGGCACATCGAATCCTCAAGTGTGGCTCGACAATCCCCAGCGAGTCCAGGATCCTAACAATCTGGTCAAGCCACTCCTTAGCCACTAAAGGATCAGGCTGCCCTGCAAATGATGGTGGCCTCATCCGCTGAAATGCCTTCATGACGAAGGTGTCTCTAGTCTCTCCACCTGCCGCTCTGGCCTCGGCATCAGCAGCCCTGGCCTCAGCATCAGTGGTCCTGGCCTCCTGCATGGTACGAAAGCACTCTTGTATAATGGCTGCCAAATCTCTGGCGCCAATAGTCTGCTCTACCTCCTCCACTGGGGCTGGCACCGGAGCAGGTGCAGGCATAGGGGAAAGAGCAAGAATAGGAGCAGGAGCCATGGTTTCTTTAGCTGTGCTGTGGGCAGGAGCATCAGTTGGAGCAACAGTCTCCTCTACTACGATACAGGGAAGTGCAGTAGTCCGGGGTCTGCCGCGTCGGGGCTGGGTAGCGGCCTTGGGTCTACCCCGTCTAGGTGGTCCAACTCTCATGGCGGGGGCTTTCTTTGGTGGCATATCTCTACAAGTCCAAAGAGAGGAAATTTTTTTTTTACACTACTCTTTCACATTTGGGCATAAGTGTTAAGATGATCTCAGTCATATCCTTATCCACACTTAAACTTAACAAATAGCACATACAACATGTCATGATATATACTAAATCGACTGTCACATATCATATCTGCCATGCATCTGATCACCTTGAATCACATAGGCATGCATCACAGTATAGCATCAATCGACACGTAATTTCAACAAATCATGCTTCAAGTGTATAAAACCACATAGCACACAAGATCCTATCACATGCTTCTAAAGGTTCACACTAAGTCTCATTCTTTTCTCTAGGGTCTCATGGTGTTGAACAACACCCCACAGTCTCTAGGTTTTCGAACCTATGCTCTTATACCACGTTATCACACCCCGAATTTCTGTAAACCCGAGGCGCGACTGACGAGATAGAAAATAAAATAAATAAAAAGACAAATATAAATAAATTCACTAAACATGCATCCATTCCCATCAATACATAAAATAACATAAAGTACATCCCATGAATATATCGTTTGCATGGTCATTCGGGCTTAAACCCTTACATCGCAAAATATGCCCCAAGGGCCAAACATCTCCAAGCACTCTCCTCTATAAAGCATTACTGAAACTCATGTAGCTGGGGCGTCCTTATCTGTAATGTTGGTCCCACGAATGGGTCAGCTCAACTGCTGGTATAATGTAGTGCTAATGCAAGAAATAAAGCTAAGGCGTGGCATGTATAAAGTGTACATTTATATCTAAATGTCATTCAAAGCATCGCAGTAATATATGAGTGGTATGCATGACGCACCCATGCACAACTCTATGCCACACCCATGTCTCATTTACAGGTACTCCCCGATGGCATCGAAGTACCAATGCAATGGCCAATTTTGGGTTTTTCATCACAGGATCTACACCCTTATAATGCATAGCACCACGTGCTCAACTCACGCCATGTTCTCAAGGATTCACCATATGCCAATATGCTAATGTAATCTCAATGAACATGGTCTTCAATAATATAACATGCTCGGACAATAACATATAAATCATCAGTCAGTTACATATGTATGCATATCTCATGTGTTCATATATCATAGTTCATGTTCTTCACTTTACTAAACTCTCAAAGAACGCAAGTAACACATAAACATATAAACAACCAACTTCAAATTATCAAGTAAACACATTCCAAATAAACACATAAATCATTCTAGTCATTCACAAAATATTCCTAACTTAACTTCATTTCTAACATTAGCAAAACACCATACCTGACGGGTTAGTCACAACCCAAGTAAACTGTGCTCGTAATGTAGTGGCTAGTAGTGAGAATGTGGAAGGATCAGACTGCCTTCTCCTTGCCTTTCGATACTCCTAAAACCACAAAATGTAACTCAGTTCGTTTGTCACTTGAATGATGTTATTCATTAAATTTTATGTCTTTAGTTTATAAGTTTCTATTTGGTTAGATTAAGTTCTATCATTGTGTCCAAAAAGTCGAAGAAATAGGTTTGGGCCTTCGCGGAATTTAGTTTGGACGTTCGAGCTAAAAAGGGCAAAACTGTCATTTTGCACTTTTATGGGTTTCCATTTCCCGAGACCTCTCCTCATAAATCGGACTCCACAGTTGAGTCCGAAATATTCGAGATAATAAGATTTCACTAATTTTTTATTTAAATCGGGTTTCGTTTGACCGTGTTTTGACTCAGGGGTATTTTGGTAATTTTTAAGGGTTCCAAGGGTCTTTTATTTTTCGAGACCTCGTATTGTGTCATAGACCTCACCATTGGTCTTAGGAGGTCTAAGATAGTTAGAAAACATATAAGACTTGCCTCGTTTGGACTCAGGGACATTTTGGTGTATTTAATGTAATTAAATTAATTTAATACTTTAAACATAAATTATATATATTTATATGGGGACTGTTACCACGGTTGATAGCCGTCCCACTGGTCGGCACGCGCCCCTCCCACGCGCCCCACCGCGGTTCGAGTCGCGGCAGCCACAATTCCCACCTTTTTCTTTTCTTTTTTCTTTTTTTTTCTTTTTCCTTTACTTGTTGGGCCAAAGACCAACAGGCCCAAACCCTTTAAATTCAAAACAGTTAGCCCACTCCCCTTTTTAAAACAGACCAAGCCTAACCCTTTTAAATCTTTTTAAACAAACCAATCAAGTGGCCCATCAGGAACGGCCCAACTGAACCCCTGCGCCCCACGACTATCCGGCTAAGCGCCGGTCGTCTTCCCCGGCCGAATTCCGGCCATCTCGCCGGAAAACCGCGACTACCCCTCCCATTTTCTCCTTATTTTCATGTCCAAATTTCTTGATTTTTACATCAAAATTCTCCTAGGAACCTCACGAACTCATTTAACACTGTTTTGAGCTTCAAAAGCCAAATGGGAACTCACGGAACCCTTGTAAACCCTATTTGGCCGCGACTTGTAAATGGGAGTTTCTCCCTTGTTTCTTGACCATTTAAAGTGATTCCAACGGGGTTGGAATCCTTGGAGGGTCTTTGTTCGGTCCTAGAGGGAATGATAAGGTTTTATTCCTGTTTTCTCAAACCCGAGCTTCGAGGTGGCCATCCATGGAGGCCCCCTCACGATTTGACGTTCTGGGTTAGGTTCAGGCCTGGTTTTCACACCTAAGTTAAGTCTCACACATCCTAGATACTACGCATGCATTCAAGTGGTTTAAATAGTATACATATACACATATATTCTAGAGAGAGAAACTAAATGGGTTTGTGATTCTTCACCTTAAAATGGCACCTCTCCTCCCTTGCTTGCTTCTAACTCCTTTCTAATGAATCTGAGACGTGTTAGGGCTGTTTGCAACTCTTCTTCTCCCTTCTTCTTCTCTTTTCTTTGCTTTCTCTCTCTACACTCCTCTTTCTTTCTCTACCCGAACTCACTTCTGTTTCTCTTTTCTCTCTAACCAAAACGAATCCTCATGTATATACACCCTCACAGACCAACTCCATCCCCAGTCAAATCCCAACGGACGCCTATACACCTAAACTCACACGTCAATCCACTGCCCAAGCGGCTGTAGCCTCCCCTATCTCTCTCTCGGTTCTGCCAGTCCCTGACCTGTCTCTCTGCTCCAGCCATCATCCTCCTCCACAATCAGCTTTGCATTAAATGCAAAGTTGATTTTGCTAATATAAGCATACATATATATATATATATATATATTGTCACTTGTATCCACCCACACAACTGACAAGCATTCTTACATATTTATATATATATATATATATAAATATTTAAATACTCATACACACACATCATACACATACATTACATCACACATACATGCGTACTTATACACATTTTAATTATTAATAATAATAATAATAACAACAAATGATAATAATAATAATAATAATAATAACCAACACAATATTAATATTAATAATAATAATAATGATAATGATAAAAACAAATAATAAAAAAGAAAAAAATTTTCATGTCATTACAATGTTAGACTTGATTAGTGAATCATGATGATTGAAATGGTACTTGGATATATTTGATTGATGGTTGTTGGAGTTCGGTTTATGATCAGATGAATTACATTTGGTGTAGCTTTCGCATTAAATGATTTAATGATTTATGATTTATTGATATGATTTATCATTTTATGCGATTCATTTGATTTTGTACGGCCTATCTGAGTGGCAATGTCGGTCGTTGCCCCTAATCCGCATAGGGTGGGTTATGGGTTGCCACATTGAGCGTGGCTTCCAATTCTACTATGTGAAGAAGATAGATTTAAAGTCACTGTGGAATATTGTTTCAAGGAGTCAAAAGGGTGTATGAGTAGTGTTTATGCATTAGTGGAAAAGTCAAATGGGTTTGTTTATATATGGACTTTAAATAATTTGCATAGTTGTAGTGTTATTGCTCATACGATGAAAAATCATTGTGTGAGCTCTAGTTTGGTTGGCGATGTTATATTTTGAGTAGATTTGGGAGCGTCGTTTGACTCATCTAGGGGACATTGTTCATTTTTTTTAAGAAAAATTATGGCATTAAATTAGTTATCATTATGCCTAATTGGGTGTTGAGAAAGCAAGATATAAAATGTATGGAAATGGGACTTCATCATTTTATTAGTTGACGTGGTACATTGATTAAACTAGGGAGTTAAATGTTAGAAGTCATATTCAGCTAGATTTTGATATTGATACAAAAAGATTTAAAATGTTGTTTTGTGGCTTTCAATGTGTTTGTATATATGGGTTCAAGTATTTTGGGTCTATACTTTTCATGGATGGTACTTTCTTGAAAAGAAGTTACAATGGGATTTTGCTTGCTCCAACTGCAAAAAATGGTAGATTGAATACAAGTGATGAACATTACAAATTATAGCTTTGAGTAATCAAATAAGTAAAATTTTACTATTTATGTACAAAATGGAATATTTTGTCTTTTATTATTGAGAATTTTTGTTTTGCTTTTTTTTATTACGTTAAAGACAATGTTATTAGTTCTTTTCAAACATTTTTTGATGTTCTTTTTTGTTATGGTAGATGAAAACTAGCAATTGTAATTTGAGTTTGTTAATTAGTAAAATTTTACTATTTTATAAAAATAGTCAAATTTTGTTGTAAGTGATTATAAAATGTTAGTGTGGTTTATTTTTTACAGGCATTTTCCCAATTGCTTTTGATGTGTTAGATTCAGAAAATGAAAAGAACTGGTCTTGGTTTTGTTTACATTGATAGGGGATGAATGCAAGATTATATTCATTTCATACCATAAAATAATCTTTCTTGAAGTTGTTCGCAGGTTTTTCTAGGTTATCATGCATTTTGTATTCACCACTTGAAGGAAAATTTGAGAGATAAATTTGTTGGTGTGAACATGTCATTCAATGAGAGGATTATATTTAAGTTCAGGGAATGTGCATATGCACCAATGTTGTCTTCTTTCCATGATAAGCTCAATGAACTATTGAAAGAGGATAGGAAGAGAGTCGAAAATCTTTTGTCTAAATTGTCATTCAAGAACTGGGCCAAGCATACTTTGAAAGGTAGCAATATGGTGAGATAAGCTCAAATGTTGTGAAATCTTTCAATTTTTAGATCCAAAAAGCTCGATAGCTTTGCCTATGACAAAGATGGTGGACATGATAGGGTGAAAATCATGAATCAAATGTGTTCAAGAAGAGAAACCTATAAAAAATGGGTTGGAGTTTTGTGTCCCAACACAAAATCAAAGTTGGAGGCGGTGGCTAACGTTGACAAGTCTTGGGTTATTAGCCAATATTGTGATGGGATTTTTGAAGTTTATTCCCACCCGTCTATAGTTGTAGATATTGGTAGACATTTCTGTTCTTTTCATCAATGGTAGATTAATGACTTCCCTTGTGCTCATGTTATTTCAAAGATTAAAAAATGTGGGAGAGATTTGTATTCATTTGTTGATCCTTATTTTCATGTCAGTAGTTACAAAGACTGTTATTCCTAACCTATTGCTCTAATGTCAGTAGTGGACACTAACGGATGCAAGGGGGCTGATGCCCCCCCCCCCCCCAATAAAATTTTGAATAAGACTTGCCCCCCTAAAAAAAAAAAATTAATTTTATATGTTCAGATAAATCCTCCCTCAATTTTAATATCTACACTTTGGCGCCCCTTAACTATAAAGTCTAGATACGCTACTGTTGACATTAATAAACTATATTTAAAGGAAACACAAAAAGAAAACATAATAAAAAAAATAATTTCATTCAAATTTCACCTATTTCTTGCAAATAATAAAAGTTTACTCTCTAACTGTCACACTCTTATTTCACTTACTCAATCACACAGGCCAAAAAAAAAGCTGAAACACAAACATAAAAAGTTTTACGAAGACTATTTACAAGTTTTTCTACTGTGGTGACCTATGCAACCACACCTATTACATCTAATTTCTCTAAGATTTTCACCCTTAAAAGGTACTCTATTTTTTCTTAGCCATATGGGCTATTTCTTAGACAGAGGGGGAAGAATAATGGCTTCCTCAATGCCAAAACTAGGCTTCTCCACTATCAGTGACGGATCCAGACTTTATAGTTTTGGGGGGGGGGGGGACAAAATGTAGATATTAAAATTGAAGGATGATTTATTTGAATATGTAAAATTATTTGGGTGTGTGGGAGGGGGAGGCAAGCCTTATTCAAAAATTTTTGGGGGCCATGGCCCAATCAGCCCCCTCTTACATCCGCAAGTAAATGTGAATAAGATATTTTCTTGAGCAATGACATGTGCGTATGAGTAATTTTTTTTATGGCCATTGTAACAACGCTAAAGATTTTCTGTATTGAGTTCGATTATATTTTAATGGAATTTTATTGTAGTGGGAGTTGATTTTCTATGTCAAGAAAATTTAATTCTTATTTGTGGTCTATTAAGCAAATAATAACCTTAAGATATACAAATTTTCAACTAAAATTAAACCTTTTTTTTAACTTTTGAAATGAAATATCAATGTTGGAGCTAGACAGTAAAATTTTACTATTTCATGAAAGTAATGAAATACGTTTGGAATTATTTTTTTTGGTTTTGTTTTTTCATTTCTTTTCTATTATATATGTTTTATTAATGTGATTTTAGCAACTATTATAATAGTGGCCATAAATTTTACCCTTTTTATAGCCACTATTATAATAGTAAGACTTTACTATTTTTGAGATTCAAATTTTTAGTGAAATTTCATTGTAATAAGAGTCAATTTAATTGTTGTTTGGGTCAATTAGGCAGCTAATAATATGAACAAACACAATAATTCTAACACTTGACTTCTCAAAGCTATAACAAAATTGAAATATTCACTGTTAACTACAAAAAAAATAAAAAAAAATAGTACAAAAAAATATAAAAGTTATATTTACTGTAAACTTGGTAGCAAAAAAAAAAAAAAACAATCAAAAATACTAGTCTTCATGTTTATACAATAATAGAAAATTGAAATATTAATTGTCAAATTACTACAAAAGTTGCTTGCTAATATCCAAGTACATATTCATAATCAGTTATTTACAAAGGTTTTTTCATTCTTCTTTTCCTTTTAGTCCTCCTATGTCCATGACCTCCTTTGTCAAAGAGAAAGGCATTGACGAGTGTTACTCTCATCTGCTTTACATCAATCACACCAAAATATTTTTTTAATGGATTACCACACATTAGCTACTTTAGAAGGTAACACAGAACAATTTCGCAGTCCAACCTAGAAAAAAAATATCATCAGCATATTTTTTGTCCTTCTGAACATAGTGTAAAACACTGTGATATTATCTTAAAGACATAGTGTAAAACACAAGCTTTAGTCAAAAACATATTACAATGGTATTTTAAAGTGCTGTAAATTTTTTATAGTGCAGTATTTGTTAGTCAATCTTTATAAAATCCATTTCATTTTAGCAGTAGAATAATTCAAAAAAATATAGAACCTATTTTCTGTATTCTGTAAATACAGAAATTGGATACTGAAAAATTGAATTTACA
This sequence comes from Nyssa sinensis, assembly GCA_008638375.1. Classification (NCBI taxonomy): domain Eukaryota; kingdom Viridiplantae; phylum Streptophyta; class Magnoliopsida; order Cornales; family Nyssaceae; genus Nyssa; species Nyssa sinensis. The sequence continues at coordinate 12,101,657 of CM018037.1, read as the reverse complement.
GAGAACAGAAACTAATTTTGTTCTAAATTTTTAAAATTGAGTTATGATTCCAGAATTAAAAACCAGAAACAGGTTACTGTTTAAAAACAGTATATAGAATTCATCAAAAGCAAAACAAAAATTAAAGAAACTTACAGGTTTCTGAATCAGAAAGATGGAACAGACAGATTCTAGCGTTTGACGCTATTTCCTTAAGATAGAATACGCCCTCATACAATGGTGCTCACAAGTTTCTATGACTTCTGCTTCCTAAGATGAAATGGTTACCGCATAGTGAAGAAGCACAATTTTTCTCTGTGCACAGTGAACTAAACGTATTTGAACTCTCTCTCTAATTATAGATGCAACGAAAATGTTAATGGATTCAATCCATGAATGTAGGTGCATAGGTGGTGTTTATATAGAGCATTCGTGTCTGTTTGGTATAGACACGAAAGCTAACAGTCACAGCAATTCAACGAACAACTGCAAGAAAGAAAACGATTCAGTCAAAATTCAAACCAAAGGTTTAGTCATTTTGGATTTAAACCAAAACCAAACGTAATCGTAAAACGATAACATTGGATTTAAATTATCCTGGTAACCAAACGATAGCGTTTTGGACTGTTTCTAACAATAACAGAAACGACAGTGTTTTGAAAAATTATTTAAATAAATTTTTCTCAAAAAGATATATACATAGCGAGCCAAGGCCCAAACCCAAACCCTACCCGACTTGGGGTGGCGGTGGCGCGACGCACGTGTGGTGAACCAAGCATATGTTAGGTCCTCTACTTTCCTTAAAACTTGGGTGCCCCTTAGGACCTAAACCTTCATTCAAGGTAATTGTATATATACTCTTTAAAAGCCTTGTACCCATCCTATGTGGGACACAAGCTTTTCACAAGATTCAAGTTTTTGTTACCATTTTTAAGTGGTGATGTTTAGAGATAATTTTTCATTCACTCCTTCATGGTTTTGAGCAACCCAATACATGATATTAATCTCCTCATAGAGGAGAACACATTTTCATGTGGACCTACCAAAATTAGTGTTTGGGGACCCACCAAAACATTGTTCTCAAAATCCATTATTTCTAACAATCCCTCACATGAATGAAATTGACCGAAAGTAATGCAAATGACATTCAGACACTAAGAGAGAGTTCAGTTGAAAATTTTTTGCATAGAGGAAGGTAGCTTGTGGCCTTGAATCTTTCCTTGTGAAATGTTATCAAGGTTACTAGTTGATCAGTGAACATGATGTCTTGAACTGTTCAACCGTTTTTGTAAACTAAGACAATAGTATTCATATAGAATCTTTCCTCTCATAGTTGGTTCTCATGATTGTATTCATTTTGGCCCTAAATAATTCTTGGTTTCATAAGTACTTTTAGAGAATTTAGCTTTTATTATTCTTATAGAATCGACCCAGTTCATACTCACATAGGTGATTTCTTATTTAGAATATCCTGTTATACCCCACTTGTATTTAACAAGGTATAAGAATCATTAAAAGCTTAGCTTATCCTATTCAACGCTACACGTATCACTTATTCTTATCATAGGAATGGGTATGAGATTTTATCTCTATAATCATCTTAATGAGTTATACACAATTTGGTTGTCCCTTTGAACCTATATCTTGGGATCTCCAAATCAGCTAGGCTGGTTGCCATTATGGCGACTCTTATTGCATAGGCTTTAAGCCATTCCTGTCGGTGATTTATTCACTTGTTCTCTGGTCAAATCTTTGGTTAACGGATCCACAATATTATCTTTTGACCTTATATATTCAATGGTCATAACACCATCAGAGAAAAGTTGTTTCACAGTATTATGTCTTCGAAAAATATGTCAAGACTTACTATTATACATGTGACTTTGTGCCCTACCAATTGCTGATTGACTATAGTAATGAATACTGATCGAGGGCAAAGGTTTTGGTCGCATTGGAATATCTTTTATGAAGTGACGAAACCATTCAGCTTTTTCACTAGCTTTATCAAGAGCATAAACTCAAATTCCATTGTGGATCTAGCAATGCACGTTTGTTTAGAAGATTCCCATGATACTGCTCCACAACTAAGTGTAAACAAATAACTACTTGTGGACTTTGAGTTTTTTGTATCGGATATCCAATTTGCATCACAGAATCCTTTAAGTATTGTTGGATTTCTTGAGTAGTGTGATCCATAATTTTGGGTGTATTTTAAATACCTCAAAACCCTAACTATTGCCTTCCCATGGTCCAGACGGGGATTACTTGTGTATCTACTGAGTTTGTTGACAGCGTAAGCTATGTTCGGACAGGTACAATTCATCACATACATTAGACTGCCAATTATTTATGCACACTCTAGTTGTGATATGTTTTTGCCATTATTCTTAGATAAGTATAGATTTACATCTACAAGTGTTCTCATTGGTTTGCTATCATCTTGTTTAAATTTCTTGAGTATTCTTTCAATGTAATGTGATTGAGATAATATCAGTCCATCTGATGTTCTAGAGATCTTTATCCCAAGTATAACATCGGCAACACCTAAGTCTTTCATGTCAAATTTATTGTTTAACATTTTCTTGATAGCTTTAATGACTTCATTATTACTACCCATAATAAGGATATCATCAACATAGAGACAAATAATGACAAAGCCATTTTCTATGTTTTTGACATATACACATTTGTCATATTCATTGATTTTGAACCCATTTGACATCATTACACTGTCAAATTTCTCATGCCACTGCTTCGGTGCTTGTTTTATTCCATAAAGAGATTTTACAAATCGACAAACTTTCTTTTCTTGACCTGGAATAATAAACCCTTCGAGTTATTTCATGTATATTTCTTCATCTAATTCACCATTTAAGAAAGCTGTCTTTACATCCATTTGATATATATCAATATTGCGTATAGCTACAATAGCTATTAACATTCGAATGGATGATATCCTTGTAATAGGTGAATATGTATCAAAATAGTCCAAGCCTTCCTTTTGCTTATATCCTTTGATAACAAGCATGGCCTTGTACTTTTCAATAGATCCATCTGCTTTCGTTTTCTTCTTAAATATTCATTTATATCCAAAATGTTTTGAACCTGGTGGAAGATCCAGTAGTTCCCATGTATGATTTTGCAGAATGGATTCTACTTCATTATTTATAGCCTCTTTCCAATAAGGAGCTTCAAAACTCGACATTGCTTCTTTAAAGCTTTTAGGCTAATTTTCTAACAAACACGTTAGAAAATCTGGACCAAATTTCTTTGATGTTTTAGTCTTTTTGCTTTGTCTAGGTTTATCATCATCTTGTTAGTCTTGATTACTGCCTACTGCAGTGTCATAAATTCTTTTATTTAAACTCAACTCCTGTGTTGATTTGTGAGAAAATACATGTTCGAAAAATGATGCATTCCTTAACTCAATAATATTATTAACATGCATATCGTAAATTTTTGATTTATGAATCAAAAATCAATAAACACAACTACTATGAGCGTATCCTATGAAAACACAATCAATTATTTTTTGTCTTATTTTAACCTTTTTAGGTGTAGGAACCGCCATTTTAGTCAAACACCCCCACACTTTTAAGTATTTGTAAGAAGGTCTTCGAACTTTCCACAATTCATATGGGGACTTATTGGTTTTTTTTTTTTTTTTTGGGGTATTCGATTGAGAATATAATTAGCAGAAAGAATTGCTTCTCCCCACAAATTCTGAGGTAGTGTAGAACTTAATAGAAATGCATTCATTATTTCTTTTAAAGTTATATTTTTCTGTTTAATAATCCCATTTTGCTGAGGTGAATAGGTGCAGTTGTTTGGTGTATAATACCATGTTGTGAACAGAATTCACCAAAAGGTACTTCATATTCACGACCTCTATCACTTCTTAATATCTTAATCTTCTTATTAGGTTGATTCTCAACCTTATTCTTGTAATGTTTAACCTTTTCCAATGCCTCATCTTTACTTCTCAACAAGTAAACATAAAAATATCTTATGCAATCATCAATAAAAGTAAGAAAATATTTCTTACCACCTCTACTTTGAATAAATTTTCAAATCACTACAAAAAAACAGATTATTTGCGACGCTCAGTATTCGCGACGCACGAAAATCGTCGCTAAAAGTCCCTTTTAGCGACGCACAACTGTGTGTCGCAAATAGTAGGAATAAATTAAAAAAAAAAATTGATTCAGGTGCGAAAAATTAGGCGCGAATGTATTAACGACGCACATGTGGGAATTTGCGACGCACATGGGCGTCGCTAATATGGGCGACGCGCGGTTGGTCGTCGCAAATAGAACAATTAACTGAAACGATGACGTTTTTAAGGAATTAGCGACGCACATTACACTCATTAGCGACGCCATATGTGCATCGCTAATGAGTCCCTATTATACCCAATTCGATCTCTCGCTCTGTCTTAGACGCACTTGATCTGTTTCTCTCTCAAACTTAGTCTCCGATCTCCATCTCTCATCTCTTGTTGCTTCTCCATCAATCTCTCGCTCTATTTCCAACGCACGGTTTGGATCGTGGTTTGAAACCGATCTCTCGTTGCTTCTCCGTCGATCGCTTTCTCTCTCTGGATCGATCTCCGATCTCTCACTCTCTGATCACCAGTTCACCGTGTTTAAGAAATGTTAGGCTTTGTAGTTTATTTTTTTTTATTTTCTTCTGCTTGATTTGAATAAACACGTTTGACATGGTATAAACAGTTTGAAACTTCTCTCTATTACTTTCCATATCATGATTGTTGAAATAAAAAGTGAAATAATTTTTTTCATATTTTTCTTGAATGTAATAATGGTGAAAACACTGTAACAATGCATTACAACCAACGAAAGCATGCTTTTTAGAGGCTTAGTTAAGTAAATTGTTTGAAAATTTTGGTTCCTAATGGTGGTCTGAATGCTCATCGTCCTACTGGTAAGGACTCCTACTCGAGATTAGTATTTTAGTTTCTTGTTATTAGATGTTAATATTTTCTAGTCAATGATAATTAGCCACAGTTATTAGATGTTAATTTTTAACCCTAGGCTCCACTTTGGTTGATAGTGGTTGGGATTGAGTTGTTTGTGTCTGTGGAAAGGTAACTTATCAAGTTAGCTCAGTTGCTTCATTTGCCAACTGAATTTCTTGGACTGATGGGCTGTTTGGTGGCTTTTGTTTTGAATTTGAGATTGGATTTCTGACTGAATGTTTGTGTATAACCATTGTTCTTGGCTGTTATCTCTTACTGAATATCAATAAAAATACAGGGAAAGTCTGTATAATTTTTATTTTAATTAATTATAAGAAAATAAAAGTACTATATAGATGACTTAAAAAAGGCATATAGTTTTATATATATACTCTCACTCTCACTCTCACTCTCACTCGCACACACATACACACATATATCCAATTTAAATTAAGTTGGCGAAATGCAAACTTGTGGTTGAATGGTCTCTATTTTAAAAGTAAAATTATTTAGTTATCATCACATGTAAAAAAAAGTTATTATATTTATTTTGATTGCAAAGTGATCATATTCAAATAAATTTGAAAAGAAAAAATAATTTGAACAAGATATTTTTGTCATAATAATAAATGTAGAGTGTAAAACAAAAAAAATCCCTACTTTTATATATAGCATGAACCGAATCTATGAAATTAACCTATAATATCATACCATTTGAACAAGATATAAAAATTTTAGAAGATACAAAAGAACCATCTTGTTAGATAACAATATGTGATTAGTGGACTTCATGAACTAAGTAATAAGTTTGTTTTTTAGTAATAATAGAAATAATAATTTGTTATTTTATTATTTATTTATAATTATAATATAATATTTATAAGTTTATAACTATAATTTAAATAAGAAGATTATTTATAATTATTTAGGTGGTATTAATTATTTTTCATATCAAAAAACAAGAAGATTAAATATCTCGTTTGAGTTTTTATTTATCCAAATTATTTTATTTCTAGATTTTAGGTTATCTAATTGTTAAAAAAATTTATTTCATTTAAACTTAAGCATACAATAAAATTGCCCAAATCATTAGGAAGAATATTGAATGGGGAGATGCTGTTGTGTTTGCACGTTCAAAGCATCCAGAAAGTTCTACTGTTATCTAGAATCGTCTTGCATAGTGTAGAGTCTGTAGAAGATATGCGGTGGACTCCACCTTTTAGGTAATGCATGTTCTTGAGTTTTATACAACTGTATAAAACATTTGTAAAGTGTTTTCAATTCTTCTCCCACTGGAACTCTTCCTGAGTCATTAAAATTGTTGTGTAAGATTACATCATAGTTTTAAGGATTATCATTAATTGAGGAGTTTATGTATTAATCAAACTCATTTATAGGTGAGTATTTTCAATCCCTATTTAGTAAATTTAAATGGATATTGAAGTAGTGAAGAAATTTATTTTGTATGCTGTCCAAGATTTAGTAATAAATGAGGGCATTTTAGGTGTTTAGGTGTTCAAGCACTTCTTGCATGTCAGAGATATTTAAAGTAAGATAAAAAAAAAAAAAAAAGATTCTCTGTTTCAAAAATGCCTTTACCTTACAGAGGATACATGCCACATAGATACACCTGACTTATTAAGTCAGTTAGTGGTTTTAGGTAGCAATTGATTTGCTTTTGTTGGTTAAGTTGTTGTTGTCAGCTGCCAAGTAAATAATTCTTGACGAATGACCTTAATTAATAAATAAAAATTGAAAGCTAGGTGCTTTTACTTGTTATCAACCAAGATCAATATGTTTTGTATTGGCATTTTCAATGTTATTGTTAATGTTTTTTTAAAGCAAAACTCTGTTTGACAATCAGAGTTTGCCCTTACACTAATGAATTTTTTAATTGCATTCATGTAAGCCTAGCCCCATTCAGGAGTCATTTTCATCACATGTGAATCTTGTCGCGAAATTTATTCGCGATTGGGCTCGTGTGTATGAAAATTGATTCTTGAATTGTCCAGAGAGGACAGTTCGGGAATGCATAAATCTGCATTGCAATCAATAGCGCATATGCTTGAATATTTCACTATGATAAAATTTCTGCACGGTCTCCTATTGTTCTCTGGGTATATATTTAGGCGTGTTAACGTCTATCTCGTATACTTGGAGAACCCTAGGGAGATGCTACCGAAATTTTGTCCGAGTGGAATCAAGCATTTGATTGCTGTTGATTGCAATGTAGATTGTGCATTCACGAATGGGATAGGACCACCTTACCCTTTAGAGAGAAGTTGGAGGTTGTCACGCCCCGAATTTCCCACGAACCCGGGGCGCGAGTAACGAGACAGAAAGTAAAATAAATAAAAGGACAAAAGTAATTAAATTCAATAAACATGCGTCCATCATCGTCCATACACAAAATAACATAAGATACATCGTTCAGGAGTCATTCGGGCTTAAGCCCTTACATTTCAATATACAAGTCTCATGGACAAAATATAACAAGTGTTTTCCCTTATCAAAGCATCACTGGGTCTCAAGCAGCTGGGGGGTCCTCATCTGAAAAATGTTGCCCACGAATGGGTCAGCTCAACTGCTGGTATGATGAAGTGCTAATGCCAGAAATAAAGCTAAGGCGTGGCATGTGCAAAGTGTACATTTATTTCTAAATGACATTTAAGCATCGCAGTAGTATATATGAATAGTATGCGTGACACACCCATGCACAACTCTATGCCACACCCATGTCTCGTTTACGGGTACTCCCCGATGGCTACGGAGTACCAATGCAATGGCCAATTTTGGGTTTTTCACCACAGGATCTACACCCTCATAATGCAAAGCACCACGTGCTTACCCACGCCATGTTCTCAAAGGATTCATCATATGCCAATATGCCAATGCAATCTCAATGATACATGGTTTCCACAATATAGCATGCTCGAGACAATAATATATAAATCACCTAACTGATTCCACATGCAATCATATCTCGTAAAATTAACATATACACATGTCGTGAGTCACATTCATCATTTACTAAACATTCATAAAGTACAAGTAACATGTAAGCGTGTGAACAACCAATTCCAAATAAACAGGTAAACACATTACAGATGAACACATACAGCATTCAGTCACTCACAATTATTCCTAACTTAACTTTATTTCTAACACTAGCAAAACACCATACCTGATGGGTTGGTATCAACCCTAGAAGATCGTGAACTATATGTAACTGAACCGGTGGATAAAAATGTAGGAGATCAGATCGCCTCCTCCTGTCCTGTCGGTGTCCCTAAAAGTAGAAATTACAATTCAGTCCATTGTTGTTTGAATGTATGCTATTCATCAAATTTTATGTCTTTAAATTCATAGGTTTCTATTCTGCTAAATTAAACTCTACCATTGGTTTCAGAACGTTTAAGAAAGTAAGTCTAGGTTCTCGTAGAACTCAATTCGGACACCTGGGTTGAAAAGGGCAAAACAGTCATTTTGCACTTCACACGTGTCCTTACATTTCGTGACCTCTTTTCATAAATCGGACTCCACGGTTGAGTCTGGAATGTTCGAGATAATAAAATTCCACTATTTGTTTACCAAATTCGGAGTTCGTTTGACTGTGTTTCGATCTAGGGGCATTTTGGTAATTTTAAGGGTTACCACGGGTATTTTATTTTTCGGGACCCCGTCTCGTGAAACGGACCTCACCATTGGTCTCGGAATAGTCGAGATAGTCAAAATACACTAATGACTTGTCTCATTTGGACTCCGGGATGTTTTTGAATATTTAATTAATTAAATTAATTTAATTAAATAATTAATTAATTAATTTAATTAATATTTTATTAATAATTTAATCAGGTGGGTCAAAGTGTAATTTCTAACAGTTGGGGGGTCAATTCGTAATTTCTGAAAGTTCAGGTTAAGGTTCAAATCTAAAAGGTTCAAATCCAAAGGTTTAAATCCTAAAGGTTCAAATTCATTTAATTTAAAACAAGGGCTGACACGTGGCAGGGGCAGACCGGCCCAAGCCCGACCCGACCCGAACCGACCCGACCCAAACCCGGAACAGTTCCCTTCTTCCCCCCGTTTTTCCGGCGAACCTCTGGTAGGGTTCCGGCGTCTTCTCCGGCGCCGGTGACCCTTTTCCGGCGAGATTTCTTCAACTTTTTAATACGGTTTTCTTCGGTTTTTCTAGGGGATTACGCATCCCGAGTTGGTTTTCCCTTTCATCACTCGGAACCCTTCGAAATGACCAGAACCGTAGCTCCGGCCACCCCAAACCCAGATTCCGGCGAGCTGGTTTTTCTAGTTTTCTAGCTCGATTTTTCCACCGTTTTGACTCCATTTTGACTCTAGGGTTTTCTGCAACTTACCCCAACAATTCCCCATCATTCAAACATGGATTTAGCGTCTAAAACGCCAAAACTCGAGACTCACTCCAGACCTGCAACTCCAAAGTTCTCCCCCATTTCTCAACCATTTCTTCTCATTCTTTTTGCAAATTAATCCCTACATTATGCTCTCTAAGACCCTATAATTCAAATCAATTAAAATGCTTAAAAAAAACTTGAAACAGAAGTGACCCACTTACCCGAACCTTCGGCCGTTTCTCTCTCTAGCCGTGCCCTCTTCCACCTTCTTGCTCCGAGCCCAACCAAGCCTCCACTCTCTTTCTCAGAACCCTGTTTCTCTCTCTCACCTTCTGCTTCTTTTCTTTTCTTCTCTTTCTTTTCTCACCCAACGAATACACATGTATATGTGTACATGCCACCTCTCTCTCTCTCTCTCTCTCTCTCTCTCTCTCTAAATCCGACCCACTCTCTGGCAACCCCACTGCCACACACAACTCTACTCACACACTCCATCCCCCCACTCCTCATTGAGTGTAACACACTCAATCTACACACACCCACACACACAACCGGCCCACACACACATGCACACACTGTGCACTGTTATGTACATATATATATATATACACAAATAAATACATATATATATTCTCTAAATTTAATTATGCATGTAATATATATATATATATACATGCACATGTAGCATACACATAATTGTACACATACAATACACACATCACATTCTTAATAATGATAATAATAGTAATAATAATAATAATTAATTAATCAATTAACAATTGCAAGAATAAATAATAATAATAAAAAAAAAATTTCATGTTATAACAGAGGTGATAGGATTCATGTTTCATATTTATAACGAGTATCATTTTTGACTTGTATTAGGTAGACGAAAATGGATAAGAGTTGGATGGACTTGAGGGCAGGTATTTGCCAGGGTATGTGAAGGGGATCAAAGATTTTATTGAGTTTGCTCGTGCATCTGTAGATGGGAGAAATAGGATAAGATGTCCATGTAGGAGGTGCAATAATAAGGATTATATGCACATAGATGAGGTCAAAGAGCACCTACTCGAACACGGGATGGACAAGCAGTATACGTGTTGGGAATTTCACGGGTAACGCCGTGACGTACGAGTGGTATTTGATGATGAAGAAGAAGATGACGATGTTGACTTTGGTAATAATGTTGGGGTTGGTTACGAAGGCTTGCCACAAATGCTGGCAGACTTGCAGGGGGCTACAACTGGGGTGAGTAGTCACAGGAGTGACACGGGACTATCGACCGCGTTTGAGTCGTTGTTGAGGGAAGCAAGGTAGCCGTTATACCCGGGTTATGATAAGTTTTCGAAACTGGACTTTCTCATGAAACTCCTTCTTCTTAAGACCATCAACCGTTGGAGTAACAAATCAGTTACTATGGCCATTGAATTGATTAAAGCAGTGCTTCTTACTGGGGAGATCCTTCCGAACTCATTTTATGAGGCGAAAAGAATATTAAGAGATTTGGGCCTCGGGTATATTCCCATACATGCTTGCAAAAATGATTGCATGTTATTTTGGAAGGAGAATGAACAATTGAAGAGTGTACGGTGTGCCACGAACCCAGGTACAAGCTGAATGAAGGAAAGAACAAGACAATTCCGCACAAGGTCCTGAGATATTTTCCCTTAAAACCGAGACTACAAAGGTTGTACATGTCTCAGAAGACGGCAGAAGATATGCGGTGGCATAAGGAGAAGCGTGTTGCTGAGGAAAATGTATGTAGGCATCCGGCAGATTCACAAGCTTGGGCTGAGTTTGATACAAATCACGAATGGTTTGCAAATGAGTCGCGTAATGTACGACTTGGGCTAGCTAGCGACGGTTTCAACCCGTTCAGTGACATGAGTAATGCCTACAGCATGTGGCCGGTGTTGCTTGTGCCGTATAACTTGCCACCGTGGAAATGCATGAAAGAACCATTTATCTACATGTCGTTACTTATTCTAGGGTCGAAGTCTCCTGGTAATGAAATTGATGTGTACTTGCGTCCTTTACTGGACGAGTTGAAGGAATTGTGAGAGGTGGGAGTGGAGGCATACGACGTCTCTAAGAATGAGACATTTCAATTGCATGCCGCGTTACTTTGGACCATAAATAACTTTCCAGCATACGGGAACTTGTCTGGGTGGAGCACTAAGGGGTATCTGGCATGTCCAGTTTGCAATAAGGATGCATGTTCCCTACATTTGTCAAATTGGAGGAAGATATGTTACATGGGCCATCGTCGTTTTCTACCACCATTGCATGGCTGGCGAAATCCGCAGAAGCATCTGTTTGATGGACAAATTGAGCGCAGATTGCCACCTCCATTGTTGTCTGGCAAAGACGTGTTAGCACAATTGGCAGTCATCCAACCAGTGAGGTTTAGGAAGATACCGGGTAGTAAGAAGAGGAAGCGTACTGATGTGGACTTAAATTGGACGAAGAAGAGCATATTTTTTGATTTGCCATACTGGGAGACTCTTAAGTTGAGGCACAATTTGGATGTGATGCACATCGAGAAAAACATATGTGATAATGTGCTGGGAACTGTAATGAACATTGAAGGGAAGACAAAAGATAGTGTTAAAGCTCGGTTGGACTTGCAGGAGCTGGGAATAAGGAAAGAGCTGCACCTAATACGTAGCGGTGATAAATATATCGTGTCTCCTGCACAGTATACGTTATCATCCGCAGAGAGAATGAGGATTTGCGAATGGTTTAAATCGGTGAAGTTCCCAGATGGATACGCATCGAATATATCTCGGTGTGTAAATGTTATAGATGGGAAAATATCCGGATTGAAGAGCCATGACCGCCATGTCCTTTTACAATGACTTCTTCCGGTTGCACTACGTGGGTATCTCACCGATCACATATCGACTACAATAACTGAGTTGGGTTGCTTCTTTAGAGAATTATGTGCAAAGACGTTGAATGTGGAAGTACTTGACAAGCTCGAAAGGGATGTTATCGTGATCCTCTGCAAGTTTGAACAGATTTTCCCTCCAGCTTTCTTCGATATCATGGTCCACTTAGCGGTGCATTTGCCTTACGAGGCAAAAATTGGCGGACCTGTCCAATACCGTTGGATGTATCCAATAGAAAAGTACATTTAATTTTGTCAATTGTGTTATCTATCCATCCTAACTATTTTAATCTATAACTGATTAATTATCAAAACAGATATTTGCACACATTGAAGCAATATGTGCGTAACAGAGCACGACTGGAAGGGTCAATTGCTGAGGCTTACATTGATGCTGAATGTCTCACCTTCTGCTCTATGCAACTTGAAGATATTGAGACAAGGTTTAATTGTCAAGAGCAAAATTCTGATAGATGTCCAGGGCAACAACGAACTGGCCTTGCGGTGTTTAATTAGACTGTGTGGCCAATAGGTGCCCGTATATATGAATGGTGTCATCCTCAAGACTTGGAAAGAGCCCACTACACTGTGCTCAACAACTGCGAGGAGACATTGTTATATTTTAAGTAAGTTTATCGAAATCATTACAATACTACGTTAATATACAAATGTAAGTTACATATAACATATCTCATCTTATGCAGTGAGCATACGCTCGAGCTTCAGAGAGAACATGTATCAAGTTCTGATATGGAGCAAAGACAGAAAAATTTGTTTCCAAAGTGGTTCGGAGAACGCGTAAGAATAGGTTTCAATTAATTGTAATTGTATTAGTTAATGCATTTGTATTCAATTAATTTTGTACTTGTACTAAATTAATAGATGAAGCTATTACGCCACCAACAATCTCCTGAGGCGTACGATCAATTATATTCCTTGGCATGTGGTCCTGATCAAAGGATATCCCGCTACACCGGTTTAATTGTTGATGGTGTTCGATTTCAAACGAGGGAACGTGAGGTCATCCGATGAACACAGAATAGCGGGGTCCTTGTTGAAGGAGATGGTGACGGAGGACAAACTGTAGAGTACTATGGTGTTTTAAAAGACATCATACAGTTGCATTATTGCTACGGTCATTCTGTGTATATTTTTAAATGTGATTGGTGGGATGTAACTAATAAGAAGACTGGAATGCAAATTGATAAGCACTTCATAAATGTTTATGATGTCCTAGAAGTTGGCGAGGGGGATGAAAAGTTGGACAGGATTGAGGAGGCACTACAAGAAGAGTCTCAAACTGCCCACGATGGTGTTGTCCGGCATGATCAGGAAGATGTTAGTTCGTATCGGTTGAATAGAACTGATGTAGAACCAATTCATGTCGTAGCTTTCGACGTCACCAATACCACACAATTAGATTCGAGGGATGCAACGTTCATTAATGATGATGATGACGAGGAAACTGATTTTGATGATGAGACATTGTTAGAGTATTGTACCGAGAATGAAGAAAATTAAAGTTCAGATGATGATACAAACTCAGATGAGTAATTGTAATAGGTGTTACATGTGGTAAGATCAAGTGTAATGGATATTTAATTTTATGCTGTAATGGATTTTAATTTTTATGATGTAATGGAATTTACTTTTAAACTTTTGTTTTAGATATGGTTGGACCAGGCTCACGTAGACGCGCAGCCCCGATGGACCCATCGACCCCTTCCCCTTCCTCTGTAGGATCGTTCGATCCTGCCATTGATGGTATGGATAGTTCCATTTTGTATTAATGCTTATACAAATATGGTACTAATTGTTTCTATTTTATTGTTTCTAAAGCTTCAGCCACCACTAGTGCTAGACGAAGGCGTGGTAGGTCGAAGAATCAGAGTTTGCAGACACAGATGGAGGCAGCAGGGGTGCGCGACTTCGGATTGAGCTACCTGAGGGCTTGCTGAAGCCCGTTGGTGGGTGGGCACAGCAGTTCATCACAGAGGTCGGCATCATTTGCCGACTACGCGCCCCACTCCATATTACTGACTGGAGTCACATCACTCAGGAGGAGCTACAGACTATTCATGCGCAGATCCTGGTATGTCTTTTATTATTGTGTTGAACTAAATTTTAACATTTCTAATGCCGTAATGTTTTGACAATGACATGCTTTACAGGAGAAGTTTGACATCGATCTCTACCTACCTCACGTAGCGAGGGCTGTGGACCATTACCTAGGAGTCCGTTTCAGGGACTATCGACACCGTCTTCACATGCACTACGAGGCGGAGGTGGCAGCCGGTAGAGAGCCCCGCGACAGACCCTACAGGGGGGTGACGGTGGAGGATTGGATGTTACTGTGCGACCGGTTCGCAAGTGATACATTCTAGGTAAAAATTGTCTAAATTACTTTTGTTGTCTGGTTTATATCAGTATCATTTATACTAACCTTCTTTGTTTTGGCCAAGTGTAGGAACTAAGCAGGAAGAACAGCGAGAGTAGAAGCAAGCAGAAGGTGACCCACTGTGGTGGATCACGTTCTTTTGTACAATATAGGCATGATATGGTAAGTTAATAAATGTATCAAGTTCTTATTGTATAATCTATTCATGAAATCACTCTTCATAAGCTACTATTTATTTGCTCCAGTGAGACCAGGACACCGGTGCACCACCCAGCCCCATTGATTTGTGGCACAGGACGCACTATAACCCCAATAAGGGTTGGGCTGGGCCTGAAGCACAGCAGCTTTATGTAAGTTTTTATGTAACTTGCTACAGTATTACTAATTTAATATTAATCTAAAGTTATAAAAGTAGTAACATATATTTATGTTTTTATAAGAGGAGATAGTCCGGCTACGTGATCAGCAGACACCTGAGGGCCAGGATCCACCGACCGATGACCAGATACGGGAGACTGTTCTGGGCAAGAGGCGTGGCTATGTGCGTGGCTTAGGGACTGGGATGGCGCCGACGACATCGTCCTTTGAGAGTGATGCTAGGGCACACGCAACTACTGAGGCAGTTTAACAAGAGAATGTAGTGCTGCGCTAGAGACTAGATAGCCTCGAGGAGCGATATTCCGAGCTACAGACTCTTGTGCAGACGATGCTCAACCAACAGCGTGACTCTTCACAACCTTGGTAAGTTTTTAAAATTATATACTTTGGTGAATTTATTATTTATAGAAAATGCACCGAAACCACATCACACACCTCAAAAATGATAAAATAGACTTGCACGAACTTACGAAACTCGGTTCCGATGCCCGGTTTGAAACTTATGCAAGTTTCAGCTCCAAAAAGGCCCATTTTGGGGTTTTGATAGACCAAAATACCGGATATCGGCCTAACTGCACCGAAACCACCTCACACACCTCACAAATGATAAAATAGACTTGCACGAACTTACGAAACTCGGTTCGGATGCCCGGTTTGAAACTTATGCAAGTTTCAGTTCCAAAAAGGTCCATTTTGGGGTTTTGACAGACCAAAATGCTAGATATCTGCCTAAATGCACCAAAACCACCTCACACACCTCACAAATGATAAAATAGACTTACACGAACTTACGACACTCGGTTCCGATGTCCAGTTTGAAACTTATGCAAGTTTCAGCTCCAAAAAGGCCCATTTTGGGGTTTTGACAGACCAAAATACCGGATATCGGCCTAACTGCACCAAAACCACCTCACACACCTCAAAAATGATAAAATAGGCTTGCACGGACTTACGACACTCGGTTTCGATGCCCGGTTTGAAACTTATGCAAGTTTCAGCTCCAAAAAGGCCCATTTTGGGGTTTTGACAGACCAAAATGCCGGATATCGGCCTAACTATACTGAAACCACCTCACACACCTCACAAATGATAAAATAGACTTGTACGAACTTACAGAACTCAGTTCGGATGCCCGGTTTGAAACTTATGCAAGTTTCAACTCCAAAAAGGCCCATTTTGGAGTTTTGACAGACCAAAATGTTGGATATTGGCATAACTGCACTGAAACGACCTCACACACCTCAAAAATGATAAAATAGACTTGCACAAACTTACGGAACTCGGTTCGGATGCCCGGTTTGAAACTTATGCAAGTTTCAGCTCCAAAAAGGCCCATTTTGGGGTTTTGACAGACCAAAATGCCGGATATCGGCATAACTGCACCAAAACCACCTCACACACCTCAAAAATGATAAAATAGACTTGCACGAACTTACGAAACTCGGTTCGGATGCCCGGTTTGAAACTTATGCAAGTTTCAGCTCCAAAAAGGCCCATTTTGGGGTTTTGACAGACCAAAATGCCGGATATTGGCCTAACTGCACCAAAACTGCCTCACACACCTCAAAAATGATAAAATAGACTTGCACGAACTTGCGACACTCGGTTCCGATGCCCGATTTGAAACTTATGCAAGTTTCAGCTCCAAAAAGGCCCATTTTGGGGTTTTGACATACCAAAATGCCGGATATCGGCCTAACTGCATCGAAACCACCTCACACACCTCACAAATGATAAAATAGACTTATGCTACTTTATGTCGTTCTTACAATTTATGCATGCAAAAAAAAAAAAACAAAAAAATATTCACATTCTATGTTCATATATATTTAATAATTGTTCTAATATATGTCGTTTGATCTTTATTTCAGATTGATCGGGCATTATTGCCGCGCCATCTTTATGTTTTGCATCGGAACTTGTTATTTTTATTTTTTATTTTTATGGACATCTGTAGTAACATTTTGGAGACAATTTTTAATTTTTCTATTTATTGATGAATTGTACTTTTATAATTGTACATAATTAGTTTAATATATATATATATATATATATGAATGTATTTTTATTTTTTAAAATATTCATTTTATAATGCTTGAATTTTATTGTATATCAGGATGGACGATTGATACAGGTTTAAACAGGAACAAAACAATATTAAAACAAAGCAGATATGGTTCAAAAAAAAAACACTTTTAGCGACGCACACCATAGTGTGGCTAAAAGTCAAAATTTAATTTAAAAATTTAGTATTAGCGACGCCACATTTGATGCGTCGCTAAAAATCACTTTTAGCGACGCATAGTGAGCGTCGCTAAAAGTCAGTATTGGCGACGCATCAAATCGCGTGTCGCTAATACTCACTTTTAGCGACGCTCACTGTGCGTGCTAAAAGTGATTTTTAGCGACGCACAATGCGCCCTTGGGTATTATTGGCGACGCATGTATCCACTTATTAGCGACGCGTTATGGGCGTCGCTAATAGGCACTTTTAACGACACTAACGGTTTTGTGCGTCGCTAATAGTATTAGTGACGGCACTTTTTGTGACGCCTTAGCGACGCGCGTTTGTGCGTCGCTAAAGGGCTTTTGTGACGCACAATGGCACTATTAGCGACGCACAAGCGCATCGCTAATAGTGCATTTTGTTGTAGTGAATCATAAATATCAGAATGTATTAATTTTAGAGGTGAACTACTTCTTTCAATTGATTGAAATGTATTTCTTGTAAGTTTTGCTTCCATACAAATCTCACATTTGTGATTTGGATCAAATTCAATTTTAGGTAAACATTCCATATTAATTAATCTACACAATGTATCATAATTAACACGTCCTAGTCTACTATGCCACACATTTGAAGACGCGATCATATAAGCAAAAGTTATGTTCTTATTATTATTCTTAATAAAAGGTACAATGGTCATTACATTCATCTTAAAGAGCCCATCGCTCATATACCCTTTCCCACATATATCCCATTCTTGGATAGTATAAACTTGTTCAATACGAAAACCAATTTAAAGCCTTTTTTGCTCAATAATGATCCGGACACCAAGTTCTTTCGGATATTAGGCACATGCAACACATTGTTAAGGGTGAGTTCCTTTCCAAAAGTCATCTTTAGCGCCACTTGTCATTGACCTTCAACCTTAGAAGTCGAGGAGTTGCCCATAAAAAGTTAGTCTCCGTTATCTATATTGTGATATGATGAGAGCATCTTCCTATTTGAGCAAACATGGCGAGTAGCCCCAGTGTCCACCCATCATTCCTTGTTGTTACCAACAAAAGTCACTTCAGAGACCATTGTAGATAGATTCATTTTAGAAACATCTTTAGAGAAATTGTCCACTTGGGTAATATTGGCTTGAGCACGCTTCTTGCTTGGATTTCCTTGGTCTTTGCGACTGCGACAATCCTTAGCACAGTGCTTTGTTTGTTGCATAACACTTGCCTTGGAACTTCTTATTTGGACCTTGTTTGGAACCATCACCATTGTGATTTCTCTTCTTGTTCTGAGAGCTTTGTCCTTGTTCCATAACATTGACGTTGAATTCTATGATGGCTTTCCTCGCTTTCTTCTTAGAAGTACAATTGTCTTCTTCAATCCTCAATATCACAATTAAGTCTTCAAGTCTCATATCCTTTTGCTTGTGCTTTAGGTAACTTTTGAATTCTTTCTAAAATAGCGACAAATTTTTAATAATTGTAGCCACTTGAAATGATTCACTAAGTGACATGCCTTCTATATGAATGTCATGCAAAATCACTTGGAGATCTTGAACTTGGTTGATCACTGTCTTGGAATCAAGCATCTTGTAGTCTAGGAAATTTTCCACTACAAACTTCTTGAGTCCAATATATTCTGTTTTGTATTTCTTGTCCAGTGATTCCCAAAGTTTTCTTGTTGTCTTGACTGTGCAATACACATTATATAATGTATTGTCCAGCCCATTGAGGATATAGTTTCGGCATAAGAAATCTGCATGTTTTTAAGACTCAATAGCATCAACTACTTGCTGGTCAGATTCATTTTCCTTCAGTGAGGGAGCATCTTCATGAAGGAACCGAGCCAAATTAAGAGTGATCAGATAGAACAACATTTTCTATTGCCACGTCTTAAATTCGATGCTGTTGAATTTCTCTGGCTTCTTTTCATGGTTCATGGGCATAGTTCCAACCATAAGAGCAGGGATAGAAGCCACCAAATGGTTCAAAGTCATCACACGAGTTCTTTTAGTAGTCATTTAGACTGAGATCACAAAAATATATAACTAAGATTAATAAACTATAAATCTGTATTTAAACATATTACTTAAATATTGAATTTCAGTTAATAAAATAATAAAACTTAATTTCTACAATAAACAGAAATATAATCAGCAATTTCAAATATTAAATTTTTGCAACCTTTTTTTTTTGAAATAAAAAATTTAAGTATGAAATACCGCAACAGTAAAATTAAACTGATATATAAAATTAATAGTATTCTGTCTTAAGATTGTTAGTCAATCTTTATAAAATTCATTTTATTTTAACAGTAAAATAATTTGAAAAAATACAGAACCTATTTTCTGTATTCTGTAAATATAGAATCTATTTTCTGTATTCTATAAATACAGAAACTGGATACTGAAAAATTGAATTTATAGAGAATAAAAACTAATTATGTTTTAAGGTTTTAAAATTGAGTTATGATTCCAAAATTAAAAATTAGAAACAGATTACTGTTTAAAAACAAGATACATAATTCACCACAAGAAAAACAGAAATTGAAGCAACTTACAGGTTTTTGAATAAAAAAGATGGAACAGATTAAGTCTTGCATTTGACGCTATCTCATTAAGATAGGATATGCCCTTATATAATGGTGCTCATGAGTTTTTATGACATCTTTCTTCCAAGATGAAATGGTTATCGCACAGTGAAGAAGCACAATTTTTTCCTGTGCACAACGAACTAGAAGTATTTGAACTCTTTCTCTCTAATTATAGACGCAAGGAAAATGTTAATGAATTCAATCCATGAATGTAGGTGCGTAGGTGGTGTTTATATAGAGCATTCATATCTGTTTGGTACAGTTACAAAGGCTAACAGTGTAGCAGTTCAACGAACAGTCGTAGGGAAGAAGACGATTCAGTCAAAATCCAAACCAAAGGTTTAATCGCAAAACGATATTGTTTTGGATTTAAACCAAAACCAAACGCAATCGCAAAACGACAACATTTTAAACTGTTTCTAATAGTAATAGAAACAAAAATGTCTCAAAAAATTATTTAAATGAATTTTTCTCAAAAGGATATAAACATAGCGAGCCAAGGCCCAAACCCGACCCGGCCTACGGTCGCGGCAGCGTGGCGCTCGCGTGTGGTGAACCAAGCACATTCTAGGTCCTCCCATTTTTTCAAAGCTTGGGTGCTCCTTAGGACACAAACCTTTATTCAAGGTAATTGTATATCTACTTTTTAAAATCCTTGTACTTATCCTATGTAGGACACAAGTTTTTCACAAGTTTCAAGCTTTTATTATTATTTTTAAGTGGTGATGTTTAAAAACAATTTCTCATTTACTCTTTAATGATTCTGAGTAACCCAATACATGATCTTAATCTTCTCATGGAGGAGAACAGATTTGTAGACTTACCAAAATTAATGTTTGGGACCACCAAAAAATTATTCTCAAAATTAATTATTTCTAACAGTATTCTGATTATAATTTTGAACAATAAAAAGAACTAGGGGTGCGTGAGGTATTTATCGGAGGGAAAAACATCTACTAACCATAGTTTTCAAGTTTTTTTTTTTTTTGTTGATATAATGAACTACTGTTGTTAGAATTTCGTAGTTTAGTGATTTTTGTAATCCCTTATTTGTATTCCGCAATCTAATTAGAAGGACAGTTTACTATCCACCTTTTAACTGCCTCATGTTTTTGATCCCACCTGGGTGGTGCTTGGGAAGGTATAACAAGAAGACCGCATCAGACATACCTCAGATATTCCTTTTAACATTCTCGGTACTTACTAAGCATTACCTAGATGGGATCATCAAAAAAATGAGACACTTAAAAGCTATATAGCTCTTTTATATATATATATATATATATATATATATATATATATATATATATATAAGTATTGACAAAGTTGATATATACAACATTACAAATATATTGTATATAAAAAGTTGATATATACAACATTACAAATATATTGTATATTATATATATCTATCTATATATATATATATATATATATATATAAACTTTGTGATTGACGCTTGTTTACATTGTTATATATCTGGAAACACAAATATTAAACATGCATGAATGTATATATTTTTTGTCTGTCGATTCTTATGAGGAATACCTCCCTATATGTATTAAAATTCATTCCTCCTAAGAAAATTTCATTTGGTACGTTGTGTACCGTTCCTACATATATACCAACAACCTGCTTTCTCTTTTCCACGCATGGGTATGCGTCTAGTCTCAAGGGGGAGATGAAAACAAGATATATACAGTGGTCCAAGCTCACTTTCTTGTACCTTACCACCTTCTTTCTTCATACATTTTCGATTGACGATTCACCAAATGATCATTTAGGTAAAAATTTTTTAATTCCCTTCACTCATCTGTTTTTATCATTTTTACCTTATGTATTTGCTACAACATTTGCACGCATTTTCCATCTTTGATTATAGCAGGTTGAACACAAAGAAGTTAAAATAGCTTTTGAAACCAAATAAGATCGATGTTTTAAAGTTGAAATACATTGTTCCATTCGTTCCTTAACTACCAGTTTCACTTTTCCATTGTGTCTTTCTCATTCTTTATTCATCTTTGATTGTTGCAGCCTTACTAATCAGTACGGGTGCAAAAATGGACCCAGGGCTCTGACCTGACCCATTGTTCTTGCGGGCCTAGTACGGAATATTTCTATTTCAAATTCGGACTTGATTTTTGAATTAAGGCTTAGTGGCACAAGTTCGAATACTTAAAAATCATAAATTCAATCATTTAAAGCATAAAATAATTATTTATTAGTTTTTAATTTAAATGATTCTCATTATTTATTATTATTTGATTTATTTTTACTTGACAAATCAATATCTATTTAATTTTTTTTATCTTTTACTTTATATTTTATTATTTATATCTCAATTCAAATTTCACACCATTACCATATATGTAAACATTAAAAAATATTAGCTCCTTCTATACCAAATACTTGTCTTTATGATTTTCATTGAAACTATTAAATCATTTGTCAATTACACAACCAAAAAAAAAAAAAAAACAAAAAAAATTTATTTATCAATTCTAAATTTTATAATTTTATAATTTATTACACATTAATATTTTATTTATTGATGTAATTATTTATGACTTAATTATAATTTTATAATAAATTTTTTTTTGATCTGGAAGTCCGAATTAAGAATTAGTGTCTAGAATTGGGTTAGGACCTTATTATCTTAACTTGACTCAGCCTATTAATTTAATAAAAGTCCACAATAACCCGACCCGACCCGACCCGCCCCTTGGTCAAGCCCGCCCCGGCCCACGGGTTTTTGGCATCTCAGCTAATCAGTATTTCCATGCAATTATGCAGCTTGTGTTTTAGACTTCACTTCGTTTCCTTACCAACCAACGGGTGAATGCATTGGCGACCGACAAAAGATAATAGGCTGGGGCAGCTTCCCGACAACCCTTTGCTGTCAAAATGCTCTCAATGTGTTTTCCAAGGCGTTGGCGGATCAAGCAAGAAAAGGACAAGGAAACATCTTCATCCTTGAAGATCAATGGAAGAATTGTAGCGGCTCCTTCAACCGACAGCCATCTGTTTCTGCGCAGTCATGTGGCTTTGATGATCTCTTCAATGGGAGTAGTAAATGCTCATCCCTTTCTTTATCAAGTATTCAACAGGATCAGAAGTACCAAGATGCCTTAAACAAGTGCTCTGGATTCAACAATTCATTTGAGAATGTATGCGGAAATTGCACCGCCGCAATAGTAGCAGCGAGGGACCATCAGTTGAGTGTATTGCAGGTGAATCGAGATAATACAGAAAAAAAAATATGTGGTATGGCAGTTGTTACTTCTATTGCAGCTGGGAATTTGGATGATCCCGTCTTTGTAAATGATTTCTATGGGTGTTTGGATGCTCTGAATGTGTTCGGTACGACCCATTTTAATTAATATATATTGTTTTGATTTATTTTTACAACATCTTTGATCCAACACTTCCCTTCAATTTGAAAGCCATATTCACAACTCCATGACTATTTATCATCTTGAATGGAATCATTTTGAAAATAGGAGACTAATTAACTGATTTCTTGCTATATATGTGGTCATTTTGAGTTTTCTTATAATGACAAAATTTAAACAACACTTTTTATATGTCTCCTACTTTTTCAACTCTATTCAAGATGATGAGGCTTTTATATTAAAATATTATATAATTTCTTTGTATAATATTTCTAATTCGTAATTTGGGTATTTCTTTCTTCACAGATCCAGGTTACATCAAAATTCGAAGTAAGTCCATATATTTATTTTATTTTATTTTTAGTTTGAGTAATGCTAAATTCACCTGATTCGTTTACCTGTTGATATGAAACATCATAACTATTTTTTAAAAACTAAATAAAAAGATTAAACACGTAAATTAATTTTAAAAATATTTTGACAAGTCTATCCATTAAAAAAAGAAGAATGATAATTAGATATTAATTAACTTGCTTTCATTATTACATCATAAAATTCATTACGTACAACACACACACACACACATATATTACATTAATGGTAATTAGTGGAGGATTTCATTTATGTTAACAGGTTCATCGGCAAAAACAGTATTGGCGATCCTTTTAGCAACCATTGGACTGCTTGTGGTAATCTCGTTGGTAAAACATGTATCAAAGAGTAATAAACGCGATCCAAAACCGGTTCAAACCAAAGACTTTGCAACTTGGTCGGGGCTTTATAGATTCTCCAAGGCCGAAATAGAGAACGCAATAAATTATGGAAATGAAAGAAAGTGTCTGGGACGAGGAAGCGCAGGCATGGTTTACAGAGGCGTTCTACCCAGTGGCCAAGTTGTTGCCATCAAGAAAATATATAACAACAACACTTCCGACTCTTTTACTCGAGAAGTTAATGGTCTTTCCAAAATTCGACATCCAAACTTAGTTTGTCTCTTTGGCTGCTGCATGGAAGACGGTGAACAATATTTAGTTTATGAGTATTGTTCCGCTGGAAATCTAGCTCAACATCTACTAAGTAACTCCCTCTCTCGCCCTTTGATTTCATTTACCATTTTATAATTGCTTTTTGGGAACATAATGGGTTTTCTGATCACTCATGGTAAACACATGCATTTACTATAATATATATATATATATATATATATATTTATATATAGCATTACTCTTTAAAAGAGAGAAGTACTTCTAATCTTGTTCATCCCAATTGTTTTATTTTACCATAAAAAGTTTTTCAAATGACATCATTGTAATAGGCATGCTTCAATTCATGATGTGATGATTACCCAACAAAATACTGTCACTTCATTTGTAAAGTCACTTTTAGAATACAAAGTTGGTAAAAGTGATATTACTCGTCCTGTTTACTTCTATTTAGTGTTGAGTGAACTGTATATATACTGATTCTGTATATTTCTTTCAGGGAAAGATACACTCTTAACATGGGAAAGGAGAGTTAAAATCCTAAGGGACTGTGCACTAGGACTCAAGTATCTCCACCATCATGTAGATGGCTGCATTGTGCACAGAGACATTAAGGTAATAAAAGTGAAACGTATACATTTGTTGTCTACATTATTTTTTGTCAAACCATCTATATGAACATCTCATTCTCGGCCTCAAGGTAGTAATTTTTTGGTGGTTTAGAAAATCAATATGCATATGAATTTTTTGAAACTTTCAACTTTAGGTAGAATTAGAAATATTCAAATTTTAGTCTTTTGTTATTCGTGTCTTGTATTTCCGATAACTTGCACTTGACCGATTAAAGTTCTTTTGGTTTTTGGATGAGATTTTTTTGTAGGTCTTAGGCCATCGAGCAGAGGGTAAGGCTGTTAAGCCTGGCCAGAGTGTCGATTGGCACTCCACTAGAGAAAAATGCCCCTCTATGACTGACCGACACTTCACCCTAGCTAGTTTTCGCCTAGGGTTTTGGGGAACTTATAAATTATAATTTTATATGAATAGAAGAGAGAGAAAAAAAGATATCGGTAGGATTTGTTCTCTAACCGAGATTGGTTTATTAACTATGAGACAATCAATGGTAGTTTAGTCTTAATGGGTAACAACACGACCAATAAGATTGTTGGTATAAGTATAGTTTGAATTAGGTTTTATGACAGAATCGTGAGGACTTTGATGAATGTGCAGCACATATTGGACTTGAAGAAAAATCAATTTCATTGGGTAGTTTTTCTTTCAATATATGGTTGCAGGTTCTCTAAAGAAGATGGAGTTATGATAGTTTTTAAGAGATCTTTGGTTCTAATGAAGGGTAAAAAAAATCAATGGCCTTTGCATTCTTCAAGACAATATAATTGTTGGTTTTATATGTGTTCAATTTTCTTTATAAGTGATTTGAATCTAGATACTACTTGTTTGTGGCATATGCGATTAGATCATATGAGTGAAATGGCTATACACTACAAGAAATAGGGTTTTTGCAATGAAAAAATAACTTGTTTCTCGTAGTGTATAGAAAATCTTGAATTTTGTGACATTATGTATTAAGAAACAAAAAATGTGAAGTTTAGTACCACGATACATAGCACCATTGGTACAATTGATAACATCGATTTAGATTTTTTGTGTCAACCAACCACTCTATCCTTGGGTGGTTCTTAATATTTTCTCATTTTCATTGATGATTATTTGAGTGTATTTTTTGAAACGTACGAATGAGGCATTTACTATTTTTAAGTAGTGAAAAGTGTTAATTGAGAAGCAAATAGATAGAAAGTTAAGCGACTTAGAATAGACAATGGCATGAAATTTTGGTAGTAAGCTTATCAGCTTTGCAAGATTGAAGGCCTTATGAGGCACTACACAATTAAAAATACTCCCCAGTAGAATGGAGTCGCAGAATGGATGAATAGATATATTTTGTAGATTGCTTGTTGTAAGGAATTTTGGGCTTATGTAGTTAAAAGGTGTTGCTAATTGGTGAACCGTTCTCCATGAACTGCTATTGAGAGTATAACACCTTATGAGGTATGTATGGTTTGGTATTGTTGTTGATTTTTTTTTTTTTTAATTTGAAAATATTTGGTTGCTCTGTTTATTATTATATCAATGATGGTAAATTCGAGCCAAGGGTCAAGAGACTTGAATCAACTGTTGATTCATAAATAATAAAAGAATTGGCTTGTTACTAGTTGTTGAAATTGCAAAACCGTTAATCATTTAATTTCTTTTTTTTATTTTAGAATTTAATATGTTCAATTATGCATTAATCAATACTAAAAAAATTCCTATAAAGTACCAAAACCTTTCTTTTTGCGATAGCATTTTTGTGTGTGAAAGGATAAATAAATAGTTAAATACAAACGAGTAATGTTATACAATATCATTTTTTGTATGACTTTATTTATATATATGTGTGTGTATATATATATATATATATATTATCTATAAACATAAGGTAGTGAAACTCAAATTTATGTTGCCATATCCATAAGCAAGAAAATCTCATAAAAAAAGTTCTAGTGCAATATATATAGTTCTCTGATAATGTTACATGTTTAATTCACAGCTTACGAACATCCTTCTAACAGAGGAATTGGAAGCCAAGCTATCTGATTTTGGATTGTCAAAATTGTTTGGCATGGAGGAGAGTAAAGTATTTACGGACGTTAGGGGAACAATAGGCTATATGGACCCCGAGTACATGACCAATGCCAAACTGACTTGTGCTAGCGACGTTTATAGCTTTGGCATTGTTGCTCTCCAACTTCTATCTGGACAAAAAGTAATTGAGCTAGATCTTGAAGCCAGAGACCAACTTACAAGAAAGGTACGTACTTGTGTGTTGATATAAGTTTTATATATATATAGACAGACAAATGGAACAATAAAAAAGGCCTGCTTTTATAACTTTATCACTCAAGGGTATGCCAAATCCTTGAGTGGAAATATTATGGAACCAAGCAAAAAACATAGCAGAGTTTAATAATTTTCTATATATGAGTATCTTTTATTGGGTGGAATTATTTTCTATTAGTGTGTTTTATCAACAAAAAGCAGCTTTTTTTTGGTAAATCTCTATCAAAATAGTCGCCCATGATGTGGATTTAGTAAAAGTAGTTATCCTTCATACATATGCACAATAAACTAAGAATTCCTAAGTAACCATACACCCTTAAAATTCAAAAATCCTACATACTCCCTGATTATTTATTTAAAAAACTTTCTATACTACCACTTGCATTGATTGATTATGATTGCCGTTTCTCATAAAAAAAAATAAGAGTTGTACCTATTTTCATACTTCCAACAAAGCCTATGTCTAATTTAGGAAAAAAAAGGTGCAAACATAAAATGCACACAAACATATGTGTGTGTATATATATATATATATATATATATAGAGAGAGAGAGAGAGAGAGAGAGAGAGAGAGAGAGAGAGATTAACCGTGCTTCAATTTTATGCGCAGGCAAAGGATGTGAGGATGGGGAAGCGTCCATTAACGGATATTGAAGACCCGCGACTGAAGGGAGATGTTAACAGAGTTGATTTTGAATCCATCTTACAAATTGCAGTGTTGTGTGTTGCCAGATCAAGTAAAGGACGACCAAGTATAAACGTAGTCTTTGAGGAGATGCAGAAGGCTTGGCTAAACACTAAAACGGTTTGGGTTTCTTTACTTTTTGTGCAATGTTACAAACCAATTTTTTTTTTTTATTTTCTCATCACATTTTTTATTCACAGACACGAGATAATGTCACTTACAATAATAAACCATACCATATTTTTTATTTTTTTTTATATTGATGATATATATAGTATAACTTAAATTTAAAAAAAAAAAAACAAATGAGAAATGCCAGAGAAAAAATTAATGGACAGGAAATAAAAGAACACTTCACCTAACATGTGACATATTCTTTCAAAGAAATATTCTCATAGACTTTCTTATTTTATTCATTTGGTATGATTGTAGAGAACAAATCAAGACGTGAGCCAATCAGCAACATCACAATCCAGATCAACAGAAGTGCTTCCAGTCTGACATATGATGCTCGAGTTCGAAGTATGATTTTTGTAAAGACTTTGGAATGTTTTGTTTATAGTTGAACAAAGAAGTTATTGTCGATTAAGAAATAAACATACTACAATGGTTTTATATATCTCTGGTCATCACTAAACAAATCATTTTCATCACTCAAAACAATTTTTTTTTGGGTTTCATTATCCTCTTCTTAATGTTAACAAAGAAAGACAAGTTGGCGGTACTATATTGGCCAAATTTTGGTTCCAAAAAAAGCATTACAAATGATACAACAACTTTAAATTAGTGACTATCACTCGATGAGTGATGGACACTGTTACATTATTTACAAAATAATTTTTAGATAATAATATAATATTATTTTTGTATTTGGAGGAAATCACAAAGCTTAAGCTAAAGCTAAAGTTTGCTGCTAATGAACATGAAAACAAAATTGTTATTGTCATTCTTTTAGCTTACGAAATTCAATAAAAAAGAGGGGCTTTGTCATGCACCTTGTAAAACTGCCCTTAAAAGTGATAGAATGTTTCATCATTTTCAAAGGCCCAAGAATTTGGTCAATTTGGAAAGGAATGACCAGAATTTTTCAAACACGTGGCCAATGCGGTAATAGTTGTCCAGAAATGTAGTTTGTACGTTGTTATCTTCGATAGTAGGTAGTTTACTGCAATAGGGTAAGAATTTTGCAACAAATTTATTAGCGACAAACAAAAATTCATTGGTAAAAATGACCACAAAATAAGGAAGTACCCACCAAACTAACAATAAATGTAACACCATGATATAATTTTATTGGGTAGTATTATGAACAATAATGATTATCAATGGAGATTTGTCCTAATGATTGTGGGTATTTTGCTTGAGATAAATAGTTTATGAATTTGAAGATAAAGGCACATGTGTGTAATTAGCCATTAAATTGGTGATGGTTAATCTGAAAAATTTGATTGAATCACAAAGATTATTATTTGATGACAAACCTCAATTAGTGTTAACTATTGATTAACATATGAGTATTTTGGGTGATTAGTGTGCAAGTGTACTTAATTAAAGACTAAAGTTCCTAATTTTAATTATATGAATAAGAATGATGCTTTGGAATATAATGATATTATGAGACGTCATAACAAGACTACGACATGATGTAATATGTATGATAATGATGGCATATGACAAGTATAGTGTACCTACACCACAAACACACTTGTGTACACATACATATATATATATATATATATTAAGGTAGTGATATGCTCCATATTTTTCCACTAAAAATCTGAATTTTGGTAGATAAATAATGAAAAGGGGATAATGGAGGCACGTCATGGGGAGTGAGCATTGGCCAAAGAGAGATTACATGGAAACTTGTCCAAGCCCTTTTATCTCTCAACATCTAGAGTATGTATGTATATATATATATATATATATGTATTTAT
Organism: Nyssa sinensis; assembly: GCA_008638375.1. NCBI lineage: Eukaryota > Viridiplantae > Streptophyta > Magnoliopsida > Cornales > Nyssaceae > Nyssa > Nyssa sinensis. The sequence goes on along the minus strand of CM018037.1, from coordinate 12,071,952 downwards.
GTAGAGGTTTTTTTATCAAACCCTCGTGGTTTTGATTTAATTTAATTAAATCCACAACATTTTTTAACTATTTTTTTAAACCCATGTAGTTTTTAAAATTGCATTTTCAAGATACGATTTTAATGATAATTTTTCAACGAAATCACATATTCAAGATTCGATTTCAAATCAATAAGAATTTGGGACGACTCCCAAATCCTTATTGGTTTGGACAAGTCATTCCAAATCCTTCTTAGTTTGAAATCACATCTTTTAAATTCATGTAGTTTTTGAAATCGCATTTTCAGGATATGATTTTAATGATAATTTTCAACGAGATCGTATATTCAATATTCGATTTCAAACCAACAAGGATTTGAGACGACTCCCAAATCCTTGTTAGTTTGGACAAGTCATTCCAAATCATTCTTAGTTTGAAATCGCATCTTTAAGATGCAATTTCAAAATCATATCTTGAAGATGTGATTTCGGTGAAAAATTAATGGTGAAATCACATGTTCAAAATGCGATTTTTAAAACTACGTGAGTTTAGGAAATAGTTAAAAAATCATGTGGGTTCGGTTAAATGAAAACAAAACCACGTGGGTTTGGTAAAAAATTCATTTTGTATGTATTTATGTATATATGCTATAAATAAAGGTTCTATAAAACATTTATTGATATCTCTTTACAAGCTTACACTTATACATCTTTATTCTTGACTTTAGATCTGATCATTGAAAACCTAAATTTAAAAGTTTTACTCATCTTAAATACTCTGACCTTACACTTGATCAATTTATAGAGAGTGATCATTTATTACACCAATCTAGTCTTGAAGAGAGTGCTTGTTGGTAAACAAATTTTGTATCTTCTCATTACGGTGAGATTTATGGGTGCATGCTACCCTTACAAGGTAAAAGGGGATATTTTATTGCACAAAGAGTTAGGAGCTTTTACTATAAAAGTTTAACCTCCACTTGCAAAGAGATCAAGATAATGGGAAAACTCAAGTAGGGATGCTTGAGTTAAGAACGTAGGAAGTTTTCGAACCTTATAAAAATGATGTGTTTGCTCTTTCTACTCTTTTACATACTTGTGCATTTCTTGCATTCATTCTTAAAGTTTGGAAAAGTTATCAATATTTGAAAAATATCCTATTCACTTATCTCTAGGGTAAATGTCTGGACAACAATATACTTAGAAGGAAGATAAAGAATATGTTAATTAAAGTATTAAATAAATACTTAAGTTACACCCTTTCTAGAAGCTTAAGATTTTAGAAGAGTCGGTGATTTAACATAGTATCAGAGCAAGAAAAGATCATATGTTCAAACCTCGTCGCCACCCTGATATAATTGATGCACATGCCAATGAGCTCATAATGAAAAGTCTAGTCACATTTGAGGGGACATTTTTAAATAGTAAATATTTAAGTTGCACCATTTCTAACAGTTTAAGCTTTTAGAAGAGTTTGTGGTTTAACAAAATTATTTGGGAAATGAACTCGTTACTCGTGTAAAATGAGAAATTGACAAAAAAAAAATTAGTGTGGGATCCAATTTTTTGAAATAGATTGGAATGACTAAACCAACTTAATTAACTTAAGAATCTAACAAATAGGTTCACCCCTAGGTCTTTAGGGCTTAGGACATCACACTATTTTCTTGGTCAATAGTAACTTAAGATCTCTTTATACTACTTGGGATCCGTCAAGAGGTCATGGCTGGGATATGCATTTCATTATGGATTTGAGTTAGCCAAATGCTTTTTTGTCATTATTTCTTAGCAATGGGAATCTATGTATCTATATAAGCAAAAGTAATCTATTTCTTTTTCAAAAGTGATTTTTCTACTACTACTAAAATATATAAATAAATACAATTTTATTGCTTACTTAAAAGAAATTATGATGTCACTAATGATGATTTAATAATGTTTACTACTATTGTTGATTTTAATGGTAAAGTTTACTATCGTTGTTGAACTGTTCTAAATGATTTAAAAATATATTGTTATATTCTAGAAATCAAACCCCTTAAACCAAATCTTTGGAGGTCATTTGGAAACATTAAGTGACCTAAAATGAAAAATAGTTATCTTATTGGAAACATAGGGCTACATGGGAGTAGTGTCTGGAAACACTACCTCGAAGGCTTAACAAAAATTTAGAACTTTATTTTGGTAAGAAAAATGGATAGCTTTCATTTTAAAATGACTATATGACCAAAGGAAGGAAAAAAGGTAGGGTGTGTAAATGAAGGGCAATTTAGTTATTTGGCCTAAGATGCCTTTAAAATCATAACCAACATTTTCCCTCTCATGTTTGGCTACGGTTAGAAGCCCTTTTTTCTCCTAATTTCGTCCCTCCTTCATGCATCTAAGGTTATATACATGTGATTCAAGGCTAAGGCTTGGTGATTTGAGGCATCTTCAACCTTCTATACAACTAGGGTATGGTGAAATCAAAAGAGAGGAACAAGTTAGGGTTTGCATTAGTAACATTTCGTAAAATTGAAAAATAAATAGAGAAATAAATAATTGATAATGTTACTTTTTCATGATAATAAACCTCACGAATATAATAATGAGATGGAAAGAATTTAAAAAATGTCATATAGAGTGTGATGATATAGGTGGAATAATTGAAAAACGGTTGAATTGTACAAATCAGAAAAAAGGCATAAGGTTTTATAGGCTTTGTTCAAACGAATGGGCTATTCGTTAGAATGAGCACCCGAAAGTCTGGTGCGACCTTCATTTAATATTCGTTCGAACGAAGGGCACTCATTCAAATGAAGGCCTTGTTTGTTCGAAAGAGCATACGACAGAACGCTTTTAAGTTGCGGGTTGAAAATTTTTTTTGCCCAAATCTCATTTTTCTTCTTCTCCAAACTCTCTTAAGCCAAGGGAGAAAAATTAGGGTTCTTAGGGATTGATGGGTTCCATGGAATCCTAAAATATACACGTACCTTCTAGTTCAAAGATCCAAGCTTAGGAAGATTTCTCATCGATTAAATGTTGGGATTTAAAAGATTTATTCAAGAACCAAAGGTAAAATTTTAGGCTTTTCATTTCCTTTTCAAATTTCTTGCATTTCCTTGTAGATCTAGCTTGGTTGAGTGAAATAAATGGTGTGAATTCTTTCTTAGGTTTTGGGGGCAAGAATTGAGGCTTGAAATTGAAATCTTTCTCTCTTTACACACAAATCCACACTTGTTTTTGAGGTAGGGTTTCTAACCTAGGTGAAGGATGAATGTTAGAGAGAAACATGGATATTATGACATCTCTATGGACCATATTGTATGAAAAGTGTGTAATAAATTTTGTAAATTGCTAGACGAAATTGTAGATAAATGTTACATGTTTAACCCTTGATATATCTTGTTTACAATGTTGATATATGTATTCGATGCATGGTCCTAGCTTAAAATTTCTTTACTTAAATGTTCAAGAATTATGTACTTATTATTTATGAACTCGTGTGAAGTTGATATGTATACCAAGTGTTTGATAGAATGATATAATGATTGTGATGATGTGGTATTGTGAAGTTATGTGTTGTATTGATTTTGTGATGTTTTCCCTTGATGTGAATGTCATTTTCCCTTGAATATTCTTGGTTTGGAATGGAAAACTTGAACAAATGCTTTGTGAGGAATGAGTAGGAAATGAGATTGTTGAAGAGTTGAGAAAGGGTAAGAAATAAATGAAATGATTACGAGTTGAGAAAGGGGAAGAAATGAATGAGGTAATTATGAATTGAGAAAGTGGAAGAAATGAATAACTAAATTACAAGTTGAGAAATGGAAAGTTATGGATAGTTACCCGGGGTTTTTATGATGGGGATTGTGTTTCGCTTCTGTGACGAACTGTAACCCTGCGTGAGTGGTTGTATGTTTCCATTAGGTTAGTAGCCCGAAAAGCACTTAGGCTCAACCGGGGACTATTAGATAGTCTTGAAGGATTACAAAAGAAGTAGAAGTATAAAGTAGAATCGTTGAGATGAGTGAGGTGATGATAATCTAAGAGCCTTCTTTTTTGTTATATTCTTGTGTAAGAATAAAATTGTGTTATTATTGTTGTATTGATATTTTTATTCCGTTAGATTATACAATGAACGTTATTGAATTGAAATGCATAGTGACACTTGGCACATGCCTTCACTTGTCAACATTTATTCTTCCCTTTGTATAGTTGTTCTACAGCGGTTGTTATTTTGACCCCTAGTAGATGCAGGGAACGATAAGGAGTTGGCGCCTTGAGGACATGGATTAGAAATACATTTCTTTTGGACTCTTTTTTTTATTTTATTTTTGGGAATTTAAAAACCCTTTGGCCTTTATATGTTGATGTGGAGGCTTGAAAGCCTCAATAGGACTAGTATTCTTTTGACTTAGAAATAGAAATCATATGATGAATACACTTTTGAAATTTATGTATGAAAACCTTGTTGGGATATATGTAGGGAATGTGAATGAACATTGATGTCATGAAAATTCAAGTGAGAATATGCTAATCACAGAGTGGTTTGAGATATACATAAATTTTTTATTTAGGTTGACTTAGAATTACAAGGTCACCCTCGGGTCTTTGGTGCCCGGTGCATGAAAACATCTAAAAACTTATAAAGGTAGGAGTTTCTAACCTAAGGATGAGATAAGGGTGTTTATATGTTGTTTCCTAGATATTTACCTGAGAGGGGGGTGAATAGGGTATTTAGCATATACTGAAAACTTTTACAAACTTTAAAAATATATGCAAGAAATGCACATGTAAAAGAGTAGAGAGAGAAAGAAAGAGCAAACAAAGTGATTTTTACGAAGTTTAAAAAATTTTCTGTGTTCTTGACTCAAGCATCCCCACTTGAATTTTTTCACTATCTTGATCTCCTTGGAGGTGGTGGTCAAACCTTTACAATCAAAGTTCTTAACTTTTTGCCTAACAAAATATCCCTTTTTTCCTTACAAGGGTAGTACCTACTTGCAAATCTCACCATAATGAGAAGATATAAAGTTTGGTTACCAACAAACACTTTCTTCACTACAAAAATAAGTATTTTTAGCGACGCCCACTAAAGTGTCTCTAAAAATGACTTTTAGCAATGCATAAGGGGTATGTTGCGAAAAATGGTAAAAAATAATATTCCCGTGCGAAAAAATGGGCGCCAACCTTTTAGCGGTGAACAATGGGCCTTTAGCGAGGCACATGTGCGTCATTAAAAGTACGTAGTTGGTGGCGACGAACAACTATGCGTCACTAATATTCCATTATTCTTTATTTTTTATTTTGCAAAACCAAACAACATCGTTTTTTAAAACATAATATTAGTGATGCACTGTAATACTATTAGAGAAGCACACCATGCATCGCTAATAGTCCTTCAAAACCCTTTTGACAATCTCTCTATCGTGACCTCACTCACTCACTCTCTCTAACCTTCTCACAATCGCCCTTGTCAACCGACTCGCCATCGCCACCGTTAACCTACTCATCGTCGCCACCATTGCCGTCCGTCGGAGTCACCAGCTATCACCATCTCTCTCTCTTTGAATCTTTGTCGCGCTTCTCTCTCTCTCTCTCTCTCTCTCTTTCAAGTAATATTTTTTCTCATATAATATGTTTGCATGTTATCAAATAGAAGTTTGTGATTTGTGAATTGATTTATTAAATTATAGCTTGTGTGAATTGATTATTAACCTATGTAATGTTTATGTTGTGTAATGGTTACATAAATTTATATATTATATTTGTGTATGATATGTTTAATATGCATGTTATAATATATATTATTTTTATGGAAAGAATTATGCATAATAGTTTTTTGCATTTTTTTTCTTGGATACAAGATAGTAGAATTTATAAATATTTATTTTAGTGGATCTCACTATCTTATATCTTGGAGTGAGATAATCATAATATATAACATCACTCCATGTATAAATCCTTTAAAATTTATTTGCTTTTGTTTTATCTTTTTTTTTTTTTTTTTTTTTTGTTTTTGAAAATATGGTTGCACATGATTTGGGTTGACTTAGGTTAGTGTCAAATTGAGAACTAAATCGATCTTAATTAGTTTCAAAAAATAAACCAAAAATTAAGCTGAGTAGTAAGAGAATGAAATTAAATCGAGTCACATAAAGTTAGGATGGTTCTCGGTTTATAACTACTACATTTGTATAAAAATTAGGGATTTTTTTGCAAAATTTTAATATTTTTAAGAGACTAATATTTGATAATATTACACTTAAGTGAAAATATTACATTTTTAAAACTAACATCCTCTTACATTGTTTATTACATTCATATCAAATTGAAAAGATAAATGATAAATTTAAAAAGTTAACAATACCATGCATGTATACTCATTTTTAAACTAGACTCAAATTTTGAGACATTCCCAAAAGAGAAGAATGATTATAAAAGTGGATGAAATATGAAAATTCTAAAATTATTTACAAAGCATCAAGTTTCAATTAAGTTAACCAGAATGCTTTGGAGTATCAAGATCCCTTACTCCAACTCTTCAGTCAAATGAAATGATATAGCTAAAATATTACAGATGTGATCAAATATATTTCTCTAGCAACTTGTTATATCAATAATAAAGAGTGGTGGTCATTTTGACTTTACTATCTATTTTGAGTTCCATTTAAGGGGACATGGTTGTTAAGCCTTTTTTTTTTATTATTAGTATATATAGTTGTGCCTTTCAATTGGTAAATTTGAGACATTCCCAAAAGAGAGTCATTTTCATGTAACCCTAGCTTCGTTCAGGAGTCATTTTTAGCATTCATGAATCCTGTTGCAAAATTTATTCACTATTGGGCTCGTGTGTATGAAAATCGATTCTTGAATTGTCCAGAGTAAGACAGTTTGGGATTACATAAATCTGCATTGTAATCAGTAGTGCATGTTTGAATATTCCACTCAAAGAAAATTTCAGCACGGTCTCCTATTGATCTCTGGGTACATATTTAGGCGTGGTAACGTTTATCTCGTTTACTTAAAAAATTGTGGGGAGATGCTGTTGAAATTTTCTTCGAGTGAAATCGAGCATTTGATTTACTATTGATTGTAATGTAGATTGTGCATTCCTGAATAGGATAGGACCACCTTACCTTTTAGAGAGAAATTAGGATTCATGTTTTTTATATTTATAATGGATAATGTGTTTGACTTGTGTTAGGTAGACGAAAATGGATAAGAGCTGGATGGACTTGAAAGGCAGACATTTTTTCGGATACGTGAAAAGGATTAAGGATTTCATTGAGTTTGCTCGCGCATCTGTGGATGGAAGCAATAGGATAAGATGCCCATGTAAGAGGTGCAATAATAGGAATTATATGCACATAGATGAGGTTAGAGCACACCTACTCGAGTATAGAATAGACAAGACATTTAGGTGTTCAGAATTTCACGGGAAACAACGTGAAGTACGAGTGGTGAGTGAGGATGAAGATGATGATGAGGACGGTGACTTGGGTGGAAATGTCAGATTTGGTTACGATGGACTACTAGAAATGCTAGCGAAACATGTAGTGGGGTGCGACTACAAGTCATGGTCCTGGTCCTAGGAGTGATACTGAAGAATTAGAAATGTTTTTAGATCCCTTGTTGAAGCAAGTAAGACAGCTATTGTATCTGGGTTGTGAGAAGTATTCGACACTTAATTTTCTTGCCAAACTCTTTCATATTAAGACCATTAATCGATGGACAAACAAATATTTCAATATGACTATTGAATTGTTTAAATCAACACTACTAACAGGGGAGACCATTCCAAAATTGCTTTATGAGGAGAAAAGAAAGTTGAGAGACTTGGGCCTTGGATATATCATTGTCCATACTTGCAATAACAATTGCATGTTATTTTAGAAGAAGATTAAATGTTGTGTTCAATGTACGGTGTGCCATGAATCCAAGTACAAGGTGAATGAAGGAATGAGCAAAAAAATTTCACACAAGGTGCTGAGATATTTTTCATTAAAATCAAGGCTAAAGAGGTTGTACATGTCTTGAAAGATGTCTAAAGAGATGCGGTGGCATAGTGAGAAGCGTGTTGGTGAGGAAAATGTATATAGGCATTCGAAAGACTCTTAAGCTTGGAGTGAATTTGATAGAAATCAAGATTTGTTTGCCAATGAGCAGCATAATATAGTCTTGGCCTGGCTAGTGACAGATTCAATCCATTCGGTGACATGAGTAATGCATACAGCATGTGGCCAGTGTTACTTGTGCCCTATAACTTGCCACTGTGGAGATGTATGAAAGAATCGTTTATCTTCATGTTATTGCCTATTCCTGGGCCAAAGTCACCTAGAAATGAAATTGATGTTTATTTGCGACCATTAATGGATGAGTTGAAGGAATTGTGGGAGGTTGGAATGGAGGCATACGATGTATTTATGGAGGAGACATTCTAATTACATGCGGCATTGTTGTGGACCATAAATGATTTTTTCGCATACGCCAACTTGTCTAGGTGGAGCACGAAAGGGTATCTAACATGTCCGGTATGTAACAAGGATGCATCTTCACTACATTTGTCCAATGGAAAGAAGATATGCTACATGTTCCGTTGTCATTTTCTACCATCATCACATGTATGGAGAACTTGCCAGAAGCATCTGTTTGATACCAAACCTGAGTCTAGGTCGGCAGCTCATAAGTTGTATGGGGAGGACTTGTTGGTGCAATTGGCTGATATCTAATCAGTGAGGTTTGGGAGGATATTGAGTGCTAAGAAGAGGAAACGTACAATCATGGAGTACAATTAGACGAAGAAAAGCATTTTTTTTTTCGTATTGGGAGACGTTGAAATTGAGGTACAATTTGGATGTTATGCATATTGAGAAATATATGTGACAATGTTCTCGAAACCTTAATGAAAATTGAAGGAAAGACGAAGGATACTGTTAAAGCTTGGATAGACTTGTAAGAGTTGGGCATAAGGAAGGAATTACACTTAGTACGTAACAAAGATAAATTTGTCGTGCTTCTTGCATGCTATACGTTATCACCCGACAAACAAATGCGAATTTGTGAGTGGTTTAAATCAGTGAAGTTCCTAGATGGATATGTATCAAATATATCTCGGTGTGTGAATGTTAAAGATGGAAAAATATCTGGCTTAAAGAGCCATGATTGCCACGTACTTTTATAACGACTTCTTCTAGTTGTAATACGTGGATATCTCTCCGAGAGCGTATCAACGACACTGATTGAGTTGGGATGCTTCTTCAGAGAATTAAGTGTCAAGATGTTGAAGTTGGAAGTACTAGAGAAGCTCGAAAGGGATGTTATTGTAATCCTCTGCAAGTTAGAAATGATATTTCCTCTAACTTTCTTTGATGTTATGGTTCACTTGGTTTAATCATGAAGAATGAAATTCTGATAGATGTCCACCGTAACCACGATTTGGCCTAGCAGTGTTCAATTATAGTATATGAACATTAAGTGTTTTGTTGTATGAATGGTGTCCTTCTAAAGACTTGGAAAAAGCACATTATACCGTACTCAATAATTGTGATGAGACATTGCCATATTTTAAGTAAGTTTACCGTGCGCCTTCCCCATGTTACCTTATTAGTGGAATCTAAGTTATAAAAAATATATATTATTTTATGTAGTCAGCATATGACTGAACTTCAGAGAGAAAATGTTGCAAATATAGAGAAAATATAACATAAATTATTTCTTAACTGGCGTGTATATCTTATTTTGATGTTAATTACTTAATTGGTGTTTATTTATTTATTTTTCTACTTTGAATCCTAATAGATAAAGCTCTTACATAACCAAGAATCATCTGATGCTTATGATCAACTATATGCCTTGGCATGTGACCCAGATGAAAAGATATTTTGATACACCGATTGCATTGTTAATGGCATTCGCTTTCACACAAAACAACATAAGGTGCATCGCCGAACACAAAGTAGTGGTGTCAGGGTTGAGGGCGGGTATGAAGCAGGACAAAGCCTAGACTACTATGGTGTTTGAGAATATATCATAGAGATACGTTACCTGCGTAACTCGGTATATTTGTTTAAATGTAATTGGTAGGATTTCAATAACAGAAAGACCGAAATGCAGGCTGATAAACACTTCATAAGTGTTAATATGTCCCAGATGACATTTAAGGATGATCCTTATGTATTGGCTTCACAAGCTAAGCAAGTATTTTATTTGAAGGACACAAAAATAAAAGGTGAATGGCATGTTGTATGAAAATACAACCTAGAAATGTGTATGATGTAGTTGAACTTCTGGATAGGGAGGAAAATTTAGACCGGAATGAAGAGGCACTACAAAAAGAGTTTCAATCGGCCTATGATGGTATTGTCCAACATGAAGAAGTGCATGTGATGCCCATGTTCCAGCTGAATAGCACTGACGTAGAATCTGATCATGTCGTAGTTGATGTCTTCCAAAATACCGTGCATTTAGATCCAAGGGACACAACATTTATGGATGATGATGATGATGATGAAAGTGATTTTGATGATGACACATTATTGGAGTATTGTTCTGATAATGAAAAAATTGTTGGAATAGATGATGATATGGACTTTGATGAATAATTGTTGTAGGTATTACATGTGTATTTTCAGTTATTAATTTATTCAATTAATTTTTGACGTGTATTCAACTATTTTTCTACTTATAAATATGAAAGGTCCTAGTTCACGTCGTCGACTACCCACCACCCCAGGGTTAGACCCATCGACCCTTGTGCCGACGATAGGTGCCTTTCCTCATCAGGTTTGGTTGCACTTACTCTTGTTCCTACTCCTACTCTTACTGATGTTGATGCTACTGCTACTGGTATGTTATAATTTTTTAATTCATATTTATATATTTTTGGTACTAATTGTTTTTTTAATATTTCTTCAAATAGCTTCGACCTCCATGCCTAGATGTGGGCGCAATAGGTCAAAAAATAGCAGATTACAGCAACATAGGGATGCTTTTAGGGGTGCCCGCCTTCATATCGAGATCCCCAAGAGATTGAGCAAGCCCGTTGGTGGGTGGGTACAAGAGTTTGCTACCGAGATCGACATTATTTTCAGACTTTGTGCGCCACTTCATGTCAGCGACTGGCATAACGTCACTGGTGAGCAACAACAGGAGCTCCACGTATGTATTTTATAATTTCATTTCGTTTATTATTAACATATGTAATGAATCTATATTCTAATTTTAATGTGAAATGATTTTGCAGGATAAATTTGATATTGACCTGCATCTACTGCACGTTCGAAAGGCGGTGGACAACTACCTTGGGGTTCGCTATAGGGACTACCGCCACAAGTTGCATGTGTGTTATAGGAAGGAGGTAGATGCAGGCAAAGACCCCTGCAGGAAGCCTTACAGAGAGGTGTCACAAAAGGCCTGGGTTCTCCTTTATGACCGGTGGGACATTGACGAATTCAAGGTAACCAAATAACACAATTAATAGTTTTAGAAAAATTTATTACATATACATTAACAATGTTGAATTTAATATATAGGTGGTTAGTGTAAGAAATTTAGAGAGTATGAGCAAGCAGATCATGAATCACTGTGGTGATTCACATTCATTTGTATGCCATATGCACGATATGGTCATTATAATTGTTTATATTTTTTTATATTAGAAATATGAATTTTTTAAACGTAACTTAATAATGTTATTATTATTATTATTATTATTATTATTATTATTATTATTATTATTATTATTGCAGTGCAACTTGGACACCGATGCATTAACCAACCCCATTGAGCTCTAGCATAGGACGCACTTCAACCCAGAGAAGGGTTGGGTACACTTAGAGTCACAGTAGTTATACGTAAGTTTTTACCGTATATATACCACTATCACTAAATTTAGATTTTTTTTAAAATTTCTAATATATATAACATGACATGTATCATTTTGTTGGACGAGATGGTCAAGAGGCATGCGTAGATGACCCTTGAGAAAGAGACCTTGATAATCGATGACCAGATACACAAGGCCGTTTTGGGCTGGAGGCATGGATAGGTATGTGGCCTAGGGGCCGATGTCCAACCTACACCAACATCATCTTCTATGGACAACGATGCGAGATTCCAGGCGGCCACACAGAGGTCCAAGGCATTAGAGCGTCGTAAAATATAATTAAAGTAGTGATTGTCCCATTTTAAAGAGATTGTGCCGACACTACTAAAACAGCAGGACGGCCTGTCTCAATCTTGGTAAGTTTAAAAGATGTATCATTTTTTAAAACTAGTAAATAATGCATAACTCTACAGCAATTTATGTGTAAAAAATAGAGGACTTAAATGTTAAAAATGACCCGTTTTGGGCCTTCGACCACCTAAAATGCCCAAAAACTGTCAAAATACCACCAAACCAGTTCAAACACCTCTAAAATATAATTCGGATGCCCAATTTATAACTTATGCAAAAAAAGTTATTTAAGTGTCAAAAATGACCTGTTTTGGGCCTTCGATCTCCCAAAATGCCCAAAAATTATCAAACCACCACCAAACCAGTTCACAAAACCTCTAAACTAGTAAACTACATGTGATCAAAATTATAAAACACAATTCAGATGTTTGGTTTGTAACTTATGCAAAAATAAGGGATTTAAGTGTCGAAAACGACTTGTTTTGGGCCTTCGACAGCTCAAAATGCCCAAAAATTGTCAAATCACCACCAAACTAGTTCAAAAACTCTAAACTAGTAAAAGACACATGCTTAAACTTAAAAAATACAATCCAGAGGCCCGATTTGCAACTAATGCAAAAGTATGGGACTTAAGTGTTGAAAATGGTCCACTTTGGGCTTTGACTGCCCAAAATGCTCGAAAAATCATCAAAATACTACCAAACTAGCTCACACACATCTAAAATAGTAACATACACATGCTTAAACTTAAAAAATACATTTCAGACACCTGATTTGCAACATATGCAAAAATAAGGGACTTAAGTGTTGAAAACGGCTCGTTTTGGACTTTTGACCACCTAAAATACTCGAAAACCATCAAACCACCACCAAAAAAATTAAAAAACCTTTAAACTAGTAAAATACATGTGATCAAAGTTACAAAATACAATTTTGGGCCCGATTTTCATCTTATGCAAAAATAATGGACTTAAGGGTCGAAAATAGCCTATTTTGGGCCTTCAACTGCCCAAAAACCCTCAAAACAGCACCAAACTAGTTCAAACACCTCTAGACTAGTAAACTACCTATGCTTAAACTTACAAAATACAATTCAAATGCCCGGTTTGATCCTTATGCAAAAAATAAGTGATTTAAGTGTCGAAAACGGCCCGTTTTGAGCCTTCGACAACCCAAAATGCCCAAAAATCGTCAAACCACCACCAAACCAGTTCATAAACCTCTAAAATAGTAAAATACACATGCCCAATCTAAGAAAACACAATTTGGATGCCCGGCTTGAAACATATGCAAAAATAAGGGACATAAGTGTTGAAAATGGCCCGTTTTGGGCCTTCGAGCACCTAAAATGCCTGACAATCATCAAACCACCACCAAATAAGTTCACACACCTCTAAAATAGTAAAATACATGTGCTCAAATTTTTAAAACATAATTTGGTTGCCTGATTTTCAACTTATGTAACAAAAAAAAAAAGTGGCTTAAGTGTAAAAAATGACCCGTTTTGGGCCTTCGACTACCCAAAATGTCCAAAAATTGTCAAAACACCACCAAACTAGTTCACAAAGCTCTAAATTAGTAAAGTACCCATGCTCAAACTTACAAAACACATTTCGGATACCCGGTTTGCAACTTATGCAAAAATAAAGGACTTAAGTGTCGAAAATGACCCATTTTGGGCCTTCGACTGCCCAAAATGCCCGAAAAAATAAAAATACCACGAAAGCAGTTCAAAAACTGCTAAACTAATAAAATACATGTGCTCAAACTTAAAAAACATAATTCGGATGCCCGATTTGCAACTTATGCAAAAATAAAGGACTTAAGTGTTGAAAACGTCTCATTTGGGCCTTTGATCGCCTAAAATGCCTGAAAATCGTCAAACCACCACCAAAACAGTTCACACACCTCTAAACCAGTAAACTACATGTGCTCAAACTAAAAAAAAAAACACAATTCGGATGCCTGATTTGCAACTTATGCACAAATAAGGGACTTAAGTGTTAAAAATAGCCAGTTTTGGGCCTTCAACCACCTAAAATGCCCAAAAAACATACAACCACCACCCAACATGTTGAAACACCTATAAAATAGTAAACTACACATGCTCGAACTTACAAAACATATTTTGGATGCTTGATTTGCAACTTTTGCAAAAAAAAAAAAAGTAACTTAAGTGTTGAAAATGGCCCGTTTTGGGCATTCAACCGTCCAAAATGCCCAAAAACCATCAAAACACCACCAAAATAGTTTATAAACCTCTAAAATAGTGAAATAAATGTGATCAAACTAATAAAATACAATTCGGATGCCTGGTTTGCAACTTTATGCAAAAATAAGGGACTTAAGTGTAAAAAATGACCCATTTTATTTGACCGCCTAAAATACCCAACAATTATCAAAACACCATCAAACCAGTTCACACACCTCTAAACTAGTATAATACACATGATCAAACTTTAAAAAAAAAAACACAATTTGGGTGCCCAATTTAGAACTTATGCAAAAAAAGTGACTTAAGTGTCAAAAATGGTTCGTTTTGGGCCTTTCACTGCCCAAAATGCCCAAAAACTGTCCAATCACCACCAAAATAGTTTAAAAACTTATAAAATAGTAAAATAACCATTTTAAAACTTACAAAACATAATTAGAATGCCCGGTTTGCTACTTATGCAAAACAAGTGACTTGTATGTTGAAAACAACCCATTTTAGGCCTTTGACCATCCAAAATGCCCAAAAACCTTCAAAAACCTCTAAAATAGTATAATACATGTGCTAAAACTTACAAAAAGATAATTTAGATGCCTGGTTTGCAACTTATGCAAAAATAAGGGACTTAAGTGTCGAAAATGGTTCGTTTTAGGCCTTTGACTGCCTAAAATGCTTGAAAATTGTCAAATAACCATCAAACTAGTTCACACACCTCTAAAATATTAAAACACATATACTCAAACTTACCAAACGCAATTCGGATGCCCGGTTTTCAACTTATGCAAAAATAAAGGACTTAAGTGTCAAAAATAACCCGTTTTGAGCCTTCGACCGCCTAAAATGCCCAAAAATTGTCAAACCACCACCAAAACAGTTCACACACCTCTAAAATAGTAAAATAAATGTGCTAAAACTTACAAAATATAATTCGGAAGCTTGGTTTGCAACTTAGGAAAATAAAAGTGACTTAAGTGTCGAAAATGGTCTGTTTTGGGCCTTCGACTGCCCAAAATGTCAAGACCCACACCAGCATAGCAAGATATTGTCCGCTTTGGGCCTGCGGCCCGCACGGTTTTGTTCTTGGTGGGCTTTTGCCCACCAAAAGGCCTCTTGCTAAGTAGTGTGCAGCCCCCCTTATGAATACCTTAACCTTCTCCTCCCCGAGCGATGTGGGATGGCATTACCCTTCTCCCTCCCCCCCTCCAAGCTCGGCCTCTCCGGGGAGAGCAGGGTCCCTCAGAACCAGTCACCACACTTCCGGTCGGGTTCCGGCTCTGATACCATCTGTTAAAACCCACACCAGCATAGCAAGATATTGTCCGCTTTGGGCCTGCGGCCCGCACGGTTTTGTTCTTGGTGGGCTTTTGCCCACTAAAAGGCTTCTTGCTAAGTAATGTGCAGCCCCCCCTTATGAATACCTTAACCTTCTCCTCCCCGAGCGATGTGGGATGGCATTACCCTTCTCCTTAAGCCCTTACATTACAAAATATAAGTCCCATGGACCAAAAATATACCACGTGCTTCACCCTATCAGGGTATCACAGAGTCTCAAGTGGCTGGAGTATCCTCATCTGAAAAATGTTGCCCACGAATGGGTCAGCTCAACTGCTGGTATGATGAAGTGCTAATGCAAGAAATAAAGCTAAGGCGTGGCATGTGCAAAGTGTACATTTATATCTAAATGTCATTCAAAGCATCGCAGTAATATATGAGTGGTATGCATGACGCACCCATGCACAACTCTATGCCACACCCATGTCTCGTTTACGGGTACTCCCCGATGGCACGGAGTACCAATGCAATGGCCAATTTTGGGTTTTTCACCACAGGATCTACACCCTCATAATGCATAGCACCACGTGCTCAACTCACGCCATGTTCTCAAGGATTCACCATATGCCAATATGCTAATGTAATCTCAACGAACATGGTTTTCAATAATATAGCATGCTCGAACAATAACATATAAATCATCAGTCAGTTCCATATGTATGCATATCTCATGTATTCATATATCATAGTTCATGTTCTTCACTTTGCTAAACTCTCAAAGAACGCAAATAACACATAAACATGTAAACAACCAATTCCAATTTAACAAGTAAACACATTCCAAATAAACACATAAATCATTCAAGTCACTCACAAAATATTCCTAACTTAACTTCATTTCTAACATTAGCAAAACACCATACCTGACGGGTTGGTCTCAACCCTAGAAGATCGTGCACGATACGTAACTGAACTGGTCAATGAAATTGTAGGAGGTCAGATCGCCCTCTCCTGTCCTGTCAGTGTCCCTAAAAGCATAAATTACAACTCAGTCTATTGTCATTTGAATTTATGCTATTCATCAAATTTTATGTCTTTAATTCATAGGTTTCTGTTCTGCTAAATTAAACTCTGCCATTGAGTCTAGGGCGTCGAAGAAAATAAGTTTAGGTTTTCGTAGAACTCAATTCGGACATCTGGGTTCAAAAGGGCAAAACAGTCATTTTGCACTTTTCACGGGTCCTTACATTTCGTGACCTCTTTTCACAAATCGGACTCCACTGTTGAGTCCAGAATGCTCGAGATAATAAAGTTTCACTATTTGTTTACTTAATTCAGAGTTCGTTTGACTGTATTTCAATTAAGGGGCATTTTGGTAATTTTAAAGGTTAGTACGGGTCTTTTATTTTTTGAAACCCCGTCTCATAAAACGGACCTCACCATTGGTCTCAGAATGGTCGAGATAGTCAAAATACACTAATGACTTGTCCCATTTGAACTCCGGATTATTTTAGAATATTTAAATAATTAAATTAATTTAATTAACTAATTAATTAATTAATTTTATTAATATTTTATTCAGGAGGGTCAAAACATAATTAATCAAAAGTTCTGTGGGTCAAAATCATATTTCTTAAAATTCTGGGGTCAAGTTTAATTTCCAAGAGTTCAGGGTTCAATTTGTAATTTCAAATTTCCTTATTCTCAATTCAGTTACCCAAATAGGGATTAGCCCAGAACAGGGATAGGATATCTCTGTTCCTGTTTCAATTTCAATTTCAATTTCTTACACCCGTAGCCAAACAACCCCTTTCCATTTTAATTTAAAACCACAGGACGACACGTGGCAGGGTCGGATCGCCCAAGCCCGACCTGGACCCGAACCCGAACAGGACCCGAACCCGACCCGGCCGCCCCCCCTTCTTCCCCGTTTTTCCGGCGATGCACCAGTAGGGTTCCGATGCCTTCTCCGGCATTGGCGACATTTTTCTGATGGAATTTTCATGTTTTCAAAACGTGGTTCTCTTCGATTTTTCACGTAGGTTCTATATCCAAGGTCAGTTTTGGATCTAAGCCACTAGATCTTCACGAAATAGGGCTCAAAGGTTTCGGTCAACACTCCGGCCAACCCTATTCTTTCATTTTCGCGACTCCTTGGTCACGGTTTAACCTCCATTTTTATCCTAATAGTTTTCTGCACCTCCTAGGGTTCGTTCCCTATCATTTAAACCAAGTTTTAAACCAATATTTTCCAACCAACCGATTATCCAACCCACCTGCAACTCATCTTTTCTATCTCGTTTCCTAACCATTTTAAGTGATTTCTTTTGCAAAATAATCCACATTTCATATACTACTAGAACCAAGAATTAAATCTACATAACATGCTAAGAAACAAAAAAAAATCAGAATGGAGTCACTCACGATTTTTTCTGGGTTTCTCTTTCTAGCCGTGCACCTCCTTTACCTTCTGGTTCCAAGCTTGATTCAAGCTCCCAAAATCTCTTCTCCTTTCAGAACTCTCTCTCTCTCTCTCTTGCTCTCTGTTTTTCTTTCCTTTCTTTCCTTCCCAACCGAGACCAAAAATATAGCCTCACACTCACCAACTCCCTCACGTCTCTCACCACAGCCCCTTTCCTTGACTTCTCTCCCTCTGTTCAGCCACCCTGCTTTTCCCCCTAATGCAACTTTGCATTTAATGCAAAGCTGCCCTATATCCACCTATATATATATATCACTCATCACACACACACACACTTAGCCGACACCTCACACACACACTCAGTCGGTCACAAACACACACACACCCGTTCAGTTGCACCCACACACAGTGCACACATGCACTGTTATATATATATATATATATATACATATACATATACACATATACATGTACACATTTTATCCAACACACCTACACATACATACCATACATATATGTAATACATATGCATCAAAAATTAACAATAATAATGATAATAAAAATTTAATAACCAAGGAAAATTTTCATATATAAAAAACAAATTTTCAGGGTTATTACACAAAATGCCTAAAAACTGTTAAAACACCACCAAACCAATTCACACACATATAAACTAGTAAACCTCATGTTCTCAAACTTACAAAACACAATTCGGATGCCCAGTTTGCAATTTACTAAAACAAAAGTGACTTAAGTGTCCAAAACAAGTCGTTTTGGGCCTTCGACTACCCAAGATGCCCGAAAACCGTCAAAACACCACCAAAAAAGTTCACACACCTCTAAACTAGTAAAATGCACATGCTCAAACTTACAAAAACATAATTCGGATGCCTGGTTTGGAACTTATGCAAAACAAAGTGACTGAAGTGTAAAAAACGGCTCATTTTGGGCCTTTGACTGCCCATAATACCCAAAAATTGTCAAATTACCACCAAAGTAGTCCACATACCTCTAAACTAGTGAAATAACCATGCTCAAACTTACAAAACACAATTCAGATGCCCGATTTTTAACTTATGCAAAATAAATATGTAATTTTATAATTTTTCTTAATATTTTATTTTACTCACAACTAATAATTTTGAATTTATTAATGCATTGGGCTGAACTGACAAATTTTTTCCTTCTTCGTTTTCTAACACTAATCTGTATATTTGTAACATTTTTTAATTTATTGCACAAAATTGAAGTTGTACTCGGAATTTGTAATTTTAATTAACTTTTGTTTTATTTATGGAATGAATTTTATATCTTTCTTGTTATGCATGCGATTGTATTATATTATTGATGACCCAGATTTGAACATGTGAAAATTGAATGTAAAAATTGTAGGTTTTGGAAAAAATGTAAAAACATTATTGCTCGCGCACATTGTACGCTACTAATAATGGACTACTTGTGGCGCACAATGTATGCCATTAATAGTCTATTATTAGTGAAATTCATGTGTGTGTCTCTAATAGGCATTATTAGAGGTGTTCATGTGTGTGTGGCTATTAGGCCATTAATAGCGTCGTTCATACGTGCGTCGCTAATAGGCCATTATTTGCAGTGTTTGTGTGTGCGCCCCTAATAGGCCATTATTTGGTCTGAATGCCGCTAATAGTATTTGTGGCATTGGTATTAACGGCGTTAGCTGTGGTGCACAGGAAAATGCCGCAAAAGGTTATTAGCGGTGTTTATTTTATTTTTAGCGGCGCTTATGAATGCCACTAATATTCTTGTTTCTTGTAGTGCTTCAAGAGTAGATTGGTACAATAAATGTTCACTCTCTATAGATAGATCATGTGTAAGCTTAGAGTATTTAAGATGAGTATAACTTTTAGATCTAGGTTTTTAATGGTGAGATCTAAAGTTAAGAATAGAGATGTAGAAACGTAAGCTTATAAAGAGATGGATATAAATACTTTAGAGAACCTTTATTAATAGCCCTCAAGAGAATATGGTCGTTTTATTTCAAAATAGAGTCTTTCTCCCCTTTTTCATCTCTTCAAAATTTTAATTTTTGATTGCCAGATTGACAAAATCAATCGACTGAATCATCAACTGAATTTTTGATTGTTAGCTCAACTAATTTGTTTAGAGGCTTTGAGGTTCAATTTTACAAGAACAATTAGTCGACTAGTTCTTAAAGTCAATCGACTGGTTCTTCTATACACTACTTTAGCCTTTAAAATTTAGTTGATTGAATGTGTTTAGGCTATGTTCTTGAAATGGTCACTCAGTCGACCAGTTCTAGGAACTGGTCAACTAGTTTGTTTAGTATAAAAATAAGCTTTAAAAACCAATCGATTAGTTTTTGGAGCTAGTCAACTGGTTTTGACAGAAAGGATCTTTTTGCTTATTTTTCATAGTGTTCTATTTTTCAAACCCTTCTGATCTTTCAAAACTTAAAGTATAGAAATGAGTTGTTTTGAAAAATAATTTTAGGATTGGTTATAATTGATCATTTTAAATAGTAAGAGCTTATGACCAATGATCAATCGAATCCTAAATCACTCAAAATCTAAAATAAGGAAAATAAAAAGTCTTTTCTTGACTTGTCTTAATTCCTAGGGCTTGAGTATGTCTATTTGTTGGTTGGAAAAATATGGAGGAAACAATTTTAAAATTTTTACTTTGATCAGATTACTAAATAAATCACATCTTATATTGTCAATTTAATTCTCTAATTATTTTAAGAACCTAATTCAATAATTATTAATCACTTGTAATTGGTTATCATTTCAATAAACAATTTACTGAAAAGACCATATTCGGATTTCAATGATTAACCCATTGAATTATCACAAAGGTGATATCCATCTCTCTAATATTTAGAGTGTAGATTCCATCTTGAGAATATGTGTTCCCATAGTCTAAATAATGACTTCCCAAGATACCGAGGTGTTGATATAAAAGAACTCACTCATTGGTAACTCAAAGTCATTACTATTCAGAACTTGAGTTCACTATCCTCTCAAGATTAAGATCTTACTACGAATAGTGAATAAGAAACTTATTAAATGTGACAGTTCCAGATGATGCATTTTTTTATAGTGGTCCAGTTCAGTGTATTCCCCATACACCAATACAATAACCTAGAGTTCACTACTCTAATGGTTGAGATAAACCACCTTATCACATAAAGGTTAACTGTATTACAGCTTTACAGTTAAGATGTCCAGTCTTATCAATAGCCGCAAACAATTCTAGAATTGCCTATATAAGCAATTCATATCTCCTGTGGATAAATTTTATTTATACATATGAACCACTCCTAATGACAATTCAAGGACTAATCATCTCATGATATAAAGCAACATCCAAACATATGGTAATATGAAACTCAATAATAAATCAAATCTATTAAATAATAATAAAATGTCTTGGATATGAGGGCACACATCCTAAAAAACTCCTACTTGCACTCATATCCATTCTCTATAACATTTGACACCCATCCTATCCACATAAAGCTCGAAACTTTTAGAAGGTAGAGCCTTAGTGAAAGGATCTACAAGATTGTTCGCAGATGCAACCTTGGTGACAATAATGTCTCCGCGCTGAACGATCTTTCTGATGAGGTGATACTTGCGCTCTATGTGCTTTCCACCCTTGTGGTTTCTTAGCTCCTTGGATTGAGCTACAACTCCACTATTGTCACAATAAAGAACCATAGGCAACTGAGACTATGGTACCACTCCTAGTTCTGAAAGGAACTTCTTAAGCCAAACTGCTTCCTTAGTTGCTTCAAAGGCACCTATATATATCACTTCAATGGTTGAGTCAGCAATACACTATTGCTTGACACTCCTCCAACTGATAGCTCCACCACTAAGAGTAAACACATATCCTGAGGTTGACTTTCTAGAGTCCTGATCTGACATAAAGTCAGAGTCTGTGTAGCCAACTAGAAGTAGATCACCACCCCTGTATCTAAACATATAATCTCTGGTCCTTCTTAAGTACTTGAGTATATGTTTCACGACAGTCCAATGACTTGGTCCTGGATTAGATTGATATCTGCTGACCATGCCTATTGTAAAATAAATATCTGGTCTAGTGCAAAACATATCATACATAAGGCTTCCTACAGCTGAAGCATAAGGAATCGCCTTCATGCGTTCCTCTTCCTTAAGTGTCTTAGGACACTGATTCTTGGATAGAGGTACTCCATGCCTAAAAGGCAATAAGCCTTTCTTGGAGTTATGCATTGCAAACTTGACAAGAATTTTGTCTATATATGCAGCTTGAGACAAGCTTAACATCCTATTCTTTCGATCTCGTAAAACCTTAATCCTGAGGATATAACTGGCTTCTCCTAAGTCCTTCATATCAAACTGATTCGCTAGCCAAACCTTTATCGTAGACAACACCCCTACATCATTCCCAATTAGTAGTATATCATTCACATACAGAACTAGGAACACCATCACGCTTCCTTCACTCTTCTTATACACACAAGGTTCATCCAAGTTTTGATCAAAACTAAATGACTTGATTGCCTGATTAAATCAGATGTTTCAACTTCATGAAGCTTGCTTAAGTCCATAAATGGACTTATGTAGCTTGCATACCATATGCTCTTAGCCCTTAGCTATGAAACCATATGGTTGCATCATATAGATGTTTTCCTTAAGATAGCCATTCAAGAATGTTGTCTTGACATCCATTTGCTAAATCTCATAATCAAAATGAGCTACAATGCATAAGAGAATCCGAATAGACTTAAGCATAGCAACTGGTGAAAAAATTTCCTCATAATCGATACCCTCTTTTTGAGTAAACCATTTTGCCACCAATCTAGCTTTAAAAGTCTCAACTAATCCATCGGGTCCTCTCTTTCTATTGTAGATCCACTTATAACCAATTGGTTTAATATTGCCAGGTGGTTCCACAAGTTCCCAGACCTAATTAGAATACACAGACTCCATCTCAGCTTTCATAGCATTTTGCCAAAGTCTTGAAAGTCCTCCTAATACGACGTGGCTCCGGTGTAATGGAAGATATTGGAATAGAGGCATCTAGTCCATGATTATCATTTTCCTGAGGACTAGAAGAAGTATCTGATGTTTCTTCTAAAGTGATCTTACTCTTGGGCTTCTGATCCATAATATAATCATCCTCCAGAAAGACAACATTCATGTTAACAAATACCTTCTGCTCACTAGGATTATAAAAGAGCCAGCCTTTTGTCCCCTTAGGATAGCCAATGAAATAGCTCAATTCTGATCTTGATTCTAACTTGCTAGTCTTTCCTTTCAGCACATAGGCTGGACACCCTCAGATCCGGTAGTGGTTTAGACTTGGCTTGTGCCTAGTCCAAAGCTGTACTGGAGTCTTAGGAGCAGACTTAATTGGAACTAAGTTCAGAATATATACCGATGTCTCCAACGCATACCCCAAAAGGAATATAGGCAAATTAGAATAACTCGTCATTGACCTTACCATATCTAAAAATGTCATGTTTCTCATTTCTGCTACACCATTCTACTGAGGTATGCCAGGTGCAAACAACTGGGATAAAATCCCATTATCCAACAAATGCTAACTGAAGTCACTAGAGAGATATTCCCCACCTCGATCAGATCGAAGTGATTTTATACTCCTATCTAATTGCTTTTCCACTTTTGTTCGAAACTCTTTGAACTTTTCAAAGGCTTTTAACTTGTGGTGCAATAGATAGACATAACCATATCTAGAGTAATCATTAGTAAAAGTAATGAAATACTCATAGCCTATCATAACCCAAAACCCACCCTATGCGGATTAGGGGTCCGTGATCGGATCTGCAGCTCGTGGGCCGTTCCCCGTCGAAAGGATCAAAAACATTAACTAATAATTAACAGGCACATGTCACAGTCATTAGTAATTCTGGTAGCATTATCAGGTTATCATTTATACATACCAAAAATAAAATTCTTTATAATACAGATCCTCAAAAACACAAAACAATCGAGACCGTGGAGACATGAGAGACATTAAGACTTTATAGTGTTCAGTTTAATACAAAAACTCACAAAAAGCTACCAGTGGCTCTCATTAATATACTAACTCTAATGTAGTATATTGATGGTGTGTCCAATCGAATGCTTCTTGTCTGTTACATACATTTCATGCATTCATACTTGTAAAATGGTGAAAACTAAACCATGGTTGAGTATAACTAAAATTTATTAAACAAAAATGTACAGATATTACAGCTTTAAATTTTCTTTTGCCTACTCCTACAAAAGGTACAAATCTTTAGCCAAATTTTCTTTTCTTCAAAAGCGTTGTAATTAGACTTTCTTCATTCAAGCTATATTACTTGAGGCTCCACTTGAACTACACAGGATAAAAACCCTGTGAGCTTTAAGAAAAACTCGTGAATAACTCGAGTTCCTTGTTTTGGGTTTTGAAACTTCTTTTATAAACTCTCATGGATTTATGCTGAAATTACTATCATTTAGAAATTGCATGCATATTACCAATATTTAAGAAGTTATGCAACTTTTCTTACTAAATAGTTTGCAAGAGTAGAGCATAGAAAACATGTTTTATATCTGTAACTATGCAATGAAATCATATATGCGATCTTTTTTTTTTTTCACTTTGTCTTGGTTGGTCACCTGGGCGACTATGTGTAATCTAGAGCTCTAAGCCTACACAACCTGGCTTAACCCCCCTACCGGGCATGACTATGTCATGAATATGGCTTAACCCTCCAACTAGGCACGACTATTTGTCATGAACATTTTATGGCGTATACATTCATGCTAAGTGTACTTGCAAATCTTGTCATTTAAACTATCCATACCGTATAAAGCATTTAAAGAGATGTAGTTAAAACATGTAAACATTTATCTTGGTATTCTAAAAAGAGGCATGCAATAAAACATTTAATATGATACTCATAAGTGGTAAGATACTGCATACTTCACTATAAAACTGCAAAGATGGAATTCTCTACTTCAAGGTCCAGGGCTACTTACTTGACATTTGTGTTTCATTCTCACTTGGTCTGTGGCGGCTTTCTTGTAACCACTATCACATTCTTTGTTCTCGGGTGATTCTACTTCTAGAAAGTTGTCACCCACGCTTTCTTGTCCATGGGACTGTACTTGGGTCAGTTCCTTCCTTTTCATTCTTCCTCTATGAACAAACGGTGCTTTATAGATAAAGGGATTATAGCTTACCACCTCACATGTCCTTGTAATTGCTCTTAGCCTTTGTTCGACTTTTCTTTTCCACTCGATATCGTCCATGACTTATGTGGGTCCTATTAAGGTAGTCAACATTTATTAAGTACAGTTTAGAGAATGCATTTCATGGAGTCTATCTAATCCATGTTTTTCTCGGCTACATGAACTTCATCATTGACTCGGGGATAGTCCTAAAAGGTTAAGTATGAAGTCTCATAATTTTTGGCATCTATTTGGCTATTTAACTTTATCTATGAAGTTACACTATATGTGTCCGTCGATTTTTGTTTATATATTTAGAAAACTTGTTTGTTAAAACGGACTCCACCATTAGATCCAAAATGCTAAAAAACCTTAACACGGATTCTTTCGGATCTTGATTTGGTCATGTGTAGCATTAATTATGCTAAATATAGTTTCTAAGGGTGTAGACATCATTCTTGCATTTTTTTAGGGGTAAAAGGTCTTTTGGACCATCTTTGGGGCAATTTCATAGTTTGCCAGAAATTTGGGGCCTTAGTGTATTTAGTATACTCTTAAGGGCTTGAATGTAAATACAGCAGGTTGATTTCTTTAAAATTACTTTCGAATATATATATATATATATATATATATATATATATATATATGTTTATCTTGGTGGGTTTATGCGCACAGCTTCGGCCGTGGCTTAATGGCTCAACCCTTAGGTCTTTGGGCTTAGTCAGTGGCTTGGTCTTGGGTTTGATTCCCAAGTTCAATACACGCCTTTATATATATTTTTTTTTGTTGAGTTCAGAACCAAACAATGGATAAGTCCGTTAAATCAGAGTAGGATATCCCTCGTTTGACTAAGCTCAAGAATCAATTTACTACCCTTGTAACCAAAAAGCCTAAAATAGATTAAAAAAAACTTTTAACTCTTCTTAAAATGACGTAGTTTCATTAAAGTTTAACTGTCATGTGGGCCGGGTCTGACCTAAACTCGGATTTGACCTGTTCGACCCAATACCGAATAGTTCTTTCTTCATTGCATTTCCAGCGACCTACTGGTCGTCTTCTCCGGTGCCGGAATCTGAAACTTTTTTTAAGTTTTTAAACTATTTTTCTTCCATTATTTTGATTGGTTTTTTATCCTAGATCTTCTTAAACTACATTTTGAATTGTTTGGGGCTAATTTCCTTCCTTAATCACCACAAACAGCCTTAGAGGAAATCCTAAGCCTTTTTTTCAGTGACTATTTTAGTCACTATGCTCTAGGCCATTTCTTTACCAAAATTAATGGTTCTTGGATCATTTTGATCCTTAGGTGATCCTCAGTCTTCTTGGGGTCTTAATATGGGGCTTAGACCACGTTTGGTCAATGTGACCGATTATTCTCTTTTGCTAA
This sequence comes from Nyssa sinensis, assembly GCA_008638375.1. Lineage (NCBI taxonomy): Eukaryota > Viridiplantae > Streptophyta > Magnoliopsida > Cornales > Nyssaceae > Nyssa > Nyssa sinensis. Next base: position 12,045,312 of record CM018037.1, on the reverse strand, counting down.
GCTAGGCTGTTACAGGCTCATTTCTAAGTTAAATGGTTTGGTTCTTTTTATTTTTTGAACCATTTTGGGTCTAGAGTAAGCCCCTAATCCTAGAAATTCATTTCTTTGTGGTCGGTTTCTAGGTAGTTCTTTTGAGCTCTATCAATGGCAGTTCCTTTGAACCTACCATTCTGGAGGCTCTGAGCTGCTTCTAGGTGTCTCATTATGCTAAAAATATACTCAGAAGCTTAAATAAGACAATGTAGTTTAGTCTTTTACCTTGGTTAAGCAGATCTTAGATTTTCTTTAATTTTTCTCTCCTCATTCTCTCCCTCTACCGATAGTCTCTTCAGTTCCTCTTTGCACAAAATCTCTCTCCTTCTCTCACTCTTTTCAGTGGTGTTTATAGTTATGACTGGGAGTTGTTTATAAGTTAGATATCCTTCTCTTGCATTTAATGCATTTCTTGAGGCTACAAGTAAGGTGTGGCACTGTTGAAGGTAGTTGATGGGCTATTTGGAGTGTGTAGTTGTACATAGGCTAGGTCTCCCCTTCCCACAAGCAAGCCCCACACCCCTTTCTCACCTTTTTCCTTATTTTCCTCACTTTCCCATATTTTTCCTCTTCCCCCCATGCTTGTATGCGGTTGTGTGGACACACACACACACAACACATTCTAGTGTGTGCAACAGTTTATTTCCTCCTGTGCTAGTCACATGAGGGCTTAATTCCATTTTTTTTGAATTTTTCTTCTATCTTTTTCACGGCTTTCTTGTACACATCTTTATGTTATTACACACACACACACTTGGTGGGTGAAATTTGACCTTCAATGTACTTTTTTTGGTCATGGTGATGAATCATAAATTTTTGTATTTTTCTTTTATTTTTCTTAAATTTTTATGCATTTAATTGTAATTTTTTTCTATTTTTTGTAATTAATAAATAATTTATATTATTTATTAATTATTGGCGATGCATTTATTTACTTGGTCGTGATATTTGGGGATCATAGGGAATTGTCCTTTGTTGACCTCGACTGATCAGGTCAATTCATGATTGTTCTAGACTTTGCCTCGATTAGGCTTCATGTCGGCACTATTTATAGATACTGAAGGGCTTTTCATTGATCTAAGTTATGTTACATTGTTTTAGATTCTCAATTTTTCGGGAGAGGGTGTTACAATTGGCAATGGATTTTTACAATGAAAAGAAAAGCCAAATGGAAGTCGCATCTTTACATGTTGCTACCAATGCAAGTTGTAGTCGATGGACAAAGCAATGTACATAATATGCATATTGACAATCTTTGAGAAATAATGCTTGTAATCCATTCCACACACCACGCATATTGCTAGCACCATCGTATCAGTGTCTTCGCATATTATGAATGACAATAGCCATGTGTTCTCTATTAGATGCATCTTGTGCTTCATCAACAAGAATACAAAATTTGGCATCCCCAACTTCCTCACGAATCTTATTTCTCACTTTATTAGCGAGAATGTGCAAAATCTCATTTTGAATCAATGGTGAGGTATACTTGGCATTCCTTGGAGCTTTTTCTAAGACCATTTCATCAATTTTATCATTAAATTTTGTAGCAAACTTTAACAATTCAATGAAATTGTCAGATTTTATGAATCTAAAGACACATTATGACCTCTAAAAGCACATCCTTGAAATGCTAACCATTTAACATTTTCAATTGTAATTGTGAGTTGCAAACGATTTTGCAAAATTTGTTCGGAAGGTTGTGCATTCATCACTTTGTCGATATGTCGTGATGGTTGAAGTAAACTCTCACAAGATCTTATAGCATTTCTATGCGAGGAAATAGGATTCCCTACATTATGCAAAAAGGCACATTTTTCTCCATCACTAACTCTCTTCCAACTATTAAAACCTTCAAAGGTAAATGGAGGACGATTTGTTGATTCTTTTAAAAAAATAAAGAATGGAAAACAAAATACTTTATCCTTTGAAGAAGAATACTCTAACCAAGAAAATTGTGTGAACCAAGAATATTGAAACCGACGACATTGGTTTCCTGATTTTGAGCGTGGATACTTTGGAAGATTAGGTTGAAATGACCTCGCTTTAAGATAAGCTCGTCGAATCTCATCGCGTTGATTGACTGGATGTTACCATATTTGAATTCACAATCCCGGATCTCGTTCAAGAGAAGTATCATTGAATCCTTTAGACTCAACTCTTCCACATTTAGAAGGAGGTTGCTCCTCAAGAATTGAAGATGGTTGTTCATGAAAAATAGGAGGTTGCTTATCAATTTCTTTAGATGTAAAAGCTATATCACTTTTTGATTTATCTTCATCTCTTGGCTTAAAAAAATGAATAAAGAGTTTTTCCTCGCTTGAGATCTTAACGATTATGTGACATGATAACCCAAGTTGCAACGTAACATAATTAAATCAATAAAATTGTTAAATAAATACATGTGTGTATGTGCATTTGAACAAATCAAATGTATGCCTGTGCATTTGAACAAAATAATTAAATCAATAATTCAAATAATTTAGTTGTGTATGATAGGTGAGTCCATTTTCATTCAAAACCTAGTCTTTTGGTTCAAGGCAACACAATTTTTAAAACTCACACTAACAACCAACATTTTAAAGGACTAAATTATTCAAGTATGGCCTTTTATATTTGTCATCATCTGTCATCAAATAAAGTAACAATCGACATTTTTTAGTTGTATATGACAAGTGGATCCATTTTCATTCAAAATCTAAACTTTTGGTTCAAGAAAAACAAAACATTATGAAGAAAAAGTTACATTTTTCAAAGACTTCAATCCCTATGTTCCGGTTAAGCCAACAATCATAACTTATTATATTCCTTCTTCATCACTTCACTTGTTGGAAACTTGAGATTGTGGTCCCCAAGTGGACCCATTGCTGTAGCTCATCTGAACCCCTGACAACTATTCCAAACCAAATTGAGAATGCATGAGGGAAGATGGGAATTGTTGGGCCATCCAAGCTTTTGTTAACACTAGAAGAGTTGAGAGATTGAAAAGAGACTTTACCAACTACTCCCTCCGCCCTTGCAAACAATTGAGTCGGGCTATAATTGGTTTGGAATTGCTTCATAGCCTAAACCATAAAGTTGGATTCCTAAAAAAGAATACGGCGGGTCATCCAGGGAGGGATGAGCTGAGCTTCTGTATTTGCATCGAGATGACCTGACCTTCAGGTCATACTATTCCCTATCTAGTATGACCCAAGGTGTGTTATTGGTTGAATGACCTAAGTTGTCTTCCTTTTGTGAAGCCTATTAGATTGCTCCATATTTCTGGACAGATGTGTTCATCTTTAGGGCCTAACTGATTTTGGTCGCATCAGGAAGGAGTCGGAGGACCTCTTTTGGTGATTGTGTCTTGGATATTTTGACTTCACTAGTTTGAAGGACCTTTGTACACTTAAAACGGAACTTTATAATATCGCTTAGAGACTTGTGGGTTTTAAGCGCTTTTGGAATCATGGTTCACAATTCTTCTTTTGTGAACTTAATATGTAAATGGAGACCTTGTGTTTTTGTTTAAAAATGTTAGATGTATGAACTTGGACGTTGTGGAAGGATTATAATTCTTGTAAACGTCTTACTAGCTAATGTTTGGAAATTGAATCTTACAAAGTTGATGTTCACATTAGAAATGGAAATTGCAAGTGTTGTGTCACTATAAATTAGATGGTAAATTGTATTTTGATTGAATAATTTATTAAGAAGGAATATAAATAATTTGTTAGAGTATTAAATACTTAAGTTACACCCTCTCTAACAATTTAAGTTTTTAAAAAATTTGGTAGTTTGACATAGTATCAAAGCAAGCAAAATGTTCTTTGTTCAAACCTTACCGTCATCTTGATATAATTGATTCACATGTCAGTCCACTCATAATAAAAAGTCTAGTCACGCATGAAAGGACGTGTTAGAATATTAAAAACTTAAATTTCACCTTCTCTAATGACTTAAACTTTTAGAAGAATTAGTGATTTAACATAATCATCTGGACAATGAACTCCTAACTCATGTAAAACTTAATTAACTTAAGAATCTAAGAAATGGGTTCATCCCTAAGTCTTTTAAGACTCGAGGCGTGACACTATTTGATTGGTTAGTAGTAACTTGAGAATCTAATAAATGGGTTCGTGTCAAGGTGACATGGCTTGCGTATGCATTCCATTATTGATTTAAGTCAACCAAATGTTTTTTTGGTTCATGAAGGATATTTTGAGTATTTTAAAGTCTTATTGCGATTTGAATCTCACACACGCACATGTATCATTTGATATCATTTGTCGTTGCAACTATTGTTTCTTAGCAATAGGCATCTATGTATATATAAGCAAAAGTAAACTATTGCTTTTTTCAAATTTAGAATACTGTTACATTCATCGTCATATGTCTCTGCTCTGTCTGTATTGTATTGACTGTGGATTGCAAAGGATAATGTTTTTGGAATGAGAATTGAAGCATGAAATGCACTTGAGCTTTTTGTCAAAAAGTTGATGAATTAACTCATTCTCTATATGGACTAAACATGCAATGAAAGATTCCGCATACCCCTCAATCAAGACAAGTTCAAAGATAGCATTCACAGGGCAATAGAAGTACCGGAAATAACCCATCACATGCAAGGGTTTTGTTTTGTCTAAGGAAAGTGGTATCTTAGCATTACCAGACTAATTCACTTTCTGTTCATAAAAAAATCTAAAAATCCAATGAATCATAAATGTTATGAATTAAATTCAAAACTTTTGGCCGGTCCAAGGCCCACTGAAAGAAGCAGCAATGGCCAGTGGAACAAGGGTAACTGGCAGAGTGGCCGAGCGATCAACTGACATTGTTGGTTCTTTCAATCTCTTCTACCTTTGAATTTGAATTCACTTGTGCATCCACATATTAAGACGGATCTTTCTTTGTTACTTTCAACTAGAAGTAAAGCTAGCATCGCCTATCTTGGATTTTCGGGTTGGACCAGGGCCAATGTTGGGGCGGAAACTCCATAAAATGTATTCCCTTTTTCATTGTCGTGACTCCATTTTGGTGTGAGCATATTTTCATTTACGTACAATTTGCAAAATTTGGGTCAAATTGTATCATCAATCTATTCAGCACTTCCAAATTCCAATATATCCATGTGCATATATGCACACATACTTGGATATCTTCAACTAAATATATATATATATATATATATATTTACGAATAATTTTAAAAGATCTATTAAAAATACAAGAAATAATTATCAAGCCTACATCAGTATTTTTTTTTTTTTTTTGCTACCAAGTAAAAACCAAAAATTTAAAAATATTACCTTTTTTACTTGATAAAATTACTGTAAAAAAATTTCAAACAGTAACTAAACAAACAAACACTATATACATACAAAGATAAGATTTGATTTCTGTTTAGAGAGGAAGGGGGAAGAGCCTATCGCACTCTCATGCAAGCATACAAAGTGGAACAAACTTTATAGAAATTCACTTACAAAGATTAAGCAGTAAACAGCATCTAGAAACTAGTAATTCTTTTAGCAAAAGCAGCTGCATTTCCAGGACATCAAACAGGGAAGATTGCTTTTATTTTATGGACAGCAAGTTCAACAAGCAAAAAGAAACAAGGGGTTATATCCTGAGATATGGACACCCCTAAGCATCCTCAAAACAAACATTATTGCAGATAATAGATAAATAATCAGGTAAAAAGACTGATTGCAGGCATAAGAAAGCACTCCAATTATTCACTTCAGAACATGTACTCAGCAAATAAATTTACTCTCCCTACAGAGAAACAATTGTTAAGTCAAATTAACATCATTGTCTCAGAGTCCCCTAAATGATAAAACTGTTCCTCTCAAAATACCCAGGGAAAAAAATAATTGACAGCTTGGCATATCCTCAAATCTGTCAGAAAACCCTTCGAAACAATTGCTAAAATTTACAACATGACAAAGGTTCAGAAGCAGAAGCTATTCTCTATGCAGCAAGCAACACAGAATCGGAAGAGATTTTTAGTCCTTGATGATACATCAATTGAAACTGGGAAGGATACGAATGGAGCAATTGAAAGTGAAGTCAGGACGAGAATGGTTGAATGGATTATGAAGCTTTCGGCCTTCTTGATTTAACTACACCACTCTCATGCTTCGCTCAGGACATCCTTGCTCAGCTAACAAAGTTGCGAGCTTGAAAGGTCCAAAGGACTGCCACAAGCTCCGCTTAAGTGCTCAAAACTGCAGTTAGCTTAAAGCATGTTCATCATGTGGCTGAGCAAAGCACACCTGTGTGAAGCAACCTAGCATCACTTTAGATAGGAGCAGAATGGATGACTTACAACCAAAAGTTCAGTTTCCTCTATTTTCAGATTAGTTTGAAGTTCCATGCTTAACAAGTGTAAAAGTCTTGCATACAGGGAAAAAAAAAAAAAAACGGGGGCGTGGGGGGGCAGTCACACAGATGAAAGCCCTGCAGAGGGGGGGCAGTCACACAGATGAAAGCCCTGCAGAGGAACTCGTAGTTTTTCCGTCATCCTCTTCAAGAATTGCATTAACTCTTATTTAAAGAGAGAAAATCATCACGCCAAATGAACAAGTATGCTCTCCACTCTAATCAAAATATCAATACCAATCCCTTATTTGGCACAGCCAATGTGAACTTATAAGGTATATTCTCATTCTCAAGAACAAAATGATATCTTGCCAATCAATCTTCTACAAAAACTCATCATACACTTTCTAGAAATTCAAGAGAAAAACAAATGGATATGGCTAGACAAGTGTTAGACATCTGCAGGTTAAACAAAGAAAACAAGTGTTCTACGTTTTGTGCACTGCACCACAATCAAAGATGGAATACCACTTAGATGGGACCCAACTATTCCCTTCCAAGTAGCAAGAATGGTGGACCTATTGATTAAATATAAAGGAACTTACCAAATGCACAATTCTAAATCCCACATATAATGTGATTTGTTCAATTGACCATTCGGATAAGCTTTTAAAACTGCTTTTTGTATTGGTTTTACTTCTCCAAATGCACAAAAGTAAGTTAAGGAAAGGTCGCCCCAAACACCCCCTAAGTTCATCTCATTAAGGATTAACACACACATCACAATGCACCAAGTTTTCAACACTATCCTTCCTCAACATTCTAAGCTACTGAAATAAAAAGAATTTTCAAGATACCAGGTTAAGAGATATAGAAATATTTACAGATACAATTGTAAGCATTTCCTAATGCAGACTTCACAGTCACTCTCCACCTAATTATTTCTTATCAAAGAGAACCTAAGTAAACCATGCTGATCCAAAAAAAATAAAAACAAAGATGGGAACCTATTCATAGAGCACCCCTTTCCCATGCATTCTAGGCAACAAGCTAATAAACATAACAACGCAATTATAAATTAAAACAAAAATATTGGAAGCACACCACCAATGATGCAAGATGCACCCTTTGCAAACATTATTTTCACAGAGACTTCCTCCTAATCCTCTCCACTACTCTCCCAAAGTTTTACAATATGACTTAGAAATTTATAACGCAATAACTGGTAACTCTCTAGGTATCACCTTTGTTCTCAACAAAAGTTGGTCATCACATTTACATTCTTCCACTTTCCAGAAGCATTACTCTGCATCATAATTCAAACACTTCCAAACCCACCACAGCACCAGTCTCTCTCATAAGCTAAACCATATGCTTTTCAAATTGAATAAAGAGCACATGGGGACCTTTTCATCCGTCATTAACATATCAGGAAGCCAGGCTAACTTATGATAATTGATAACTCTATTCAACATAAAACGGTCTGTTCACTAACTTCCTAAAGTTTGGATCACATAAATCACAACTTTAATGCCCTCTAAATGGAGAAACTGTGGCTATGTTTTCTTATTTATGAGCATCAAATGCATTTCCAATCCACTTCTTCATTCTTTCATTAACAAAGTAGATTATAATCATGTATATGGGTCTTAAGTGTTTTCTTCTATTCATCATTACAAAGCCCCCTCACCTTCAGAAAACTATTATTTTTTCTTGATAGGTAATTAGACTTGTAATTTATGGAAACAGCTACAACATAAATTCATACCAAATTTACAGACTTGTTCGATTCTGAGTCAGAATCAGATAATTCCTATCATATATAAACAACCAATCTTGAACAAGAAACAAACAATTGAACAAATCCCAAACAAAAACTAACATAAGAAATCATTAGTTTTGTTTCTTTTTGGACATGGTCAAAAAAATGAAACATAAAAGGATATCATCATCCGCAGCAAAGTTGTAAAGTTCTCATTATTAGGCAAATAAATCAAGAATCATAATGAAGCTAGAAATCACATATTCTAAAACATCACTTATCCCAAAAAAAAAAAAACCCAAATATAATTCAAACAGACAATACAGACTCCAATATTGTTACCTATGGAAAGTATAGGGCAAAGATCGGTTATAAATAAAAATTTCAACCACGTCAAAAGATAATAATGTAGGGAGAAGCCAAATTTCTCAGATTCTCCACAGGACCACTACCATAAGCAAACCAGTTTGTGTCCAACTAGCCAATATGCTTTGAACAACACCAATATTATCAATATAGATAATAAACAGCAGAATATTATCAGAAATTAGGAGACACCCTTCTGATCGACACAAAAGCATGAAAAGTAAATAAACAGTTTCTACCAAGATATTTGGATTAAAAATATATATACGACAACTTCAGCCTTATCATCATCAAGATTAGACGATATAGATTCCATTGCAACACTACAAAAAAAAAAAAGAAGAAGAAGAAGAAAGAAAAAGATCCGGAGAAGCCAAAACACAAATATAAATCAGCACAATTTTAAAACCAGTATTACCATAATTAAGATAAAAAAAAAAAAAAACCATAAAATAAGCCCAATTTAACCTTACCCCGCGTTTTTCAATAATCATAAAGTCGTAAAACATAACCAAGACAGGAAGCACAACATAAAGTAGTAGGGCTACTAATAATAATAATATAACCATTATTTATTTTTCATTTTTTGTGGCTGCCGCGAATGCCAGGGCGACCCTTGGAGGATTCGGCGACGGTGGTGACGTGGAGATTGGAAATCTTGGACTCGTCGAAGGGGATCTTTGGGTGCTTGGCGTCGTGATGAATCTGCATCGATTTGACGTCGGGGGCTGTGATCTTGCAGTGCGGGCACTCGTACTTGGCGTGTCCGCCCTTTTCAACGCCCGACCTGTCGGCCAGCCCCGCCTTGCCTCCGCCCCTATTGGTGGTTGCGGCGTCGACCTTCGCGGCGATTTCCTTCGCCGTGTGCTTCTTCGGCTTGGCCTTTCCAGTCATCGTGATTTGCTCGAGGCGCTTTTGTCTATGGATTTCAAGAATTGGATAGAAGTGAAGAATCCTAAAAAGGGGAGAAGTAGAATCTGAAAACCCTAGTTTTGTACAGTCTCGGCTTTCTAGATAAAAAGAAAGAGCTAGAGACCAGGATGTGAATTGTATATTAATAATATGTTTAAGCAGAAGGGAGGCTGCTGGGTGTTGGTGCTCATAAAGGCGTTTTAGCCTCCCACTTTTCAAGTAACACTGTGATTGGGGCGCGGGAGGGTTTTAAGACTGTCGATAGGGAATTTTCCTTTGATAGGAATACTAAAAAAATTTTAAAATAAATTTTTTAATTTAAAAAATTTATGATACATTTTTTTTATCTAAAAGATATAAAAAAAAAAAAACTAATTTTTAACTTACATCTTAACATCCTTAAAAAAAATTATTAATGATTATACTAAGATAGTCATCAATATATATTTGAAAAAAATACTAAATAATTGATAAAATAAATTATTAAATCCAAAAACAAACATAATATTTTTTTATTTATCTAAATGACCTAAAAAAAAATTACTTCATAAAATGTTAAATTTTTTTGGATTGAAGAAGTTATTTGATATGTTTTTTAGTATTTTTTTCTAAAATATATTTTCAATGCTATTTTAATCTAATTAATAATATTTTTTAACGATTTTAAGATGAAAATTGATAATTAGACTTTCATGTATTAAAAGTTTATTTTTGGATCTTTTAGATAGAAAAATATATCATGAACTTTTTATATTAAAATATATATTTTAGGGACATTTTAGTATTTTTTTCTTTTTCTTTTTATTAAGATAGTTAAATTGTGCTAATCTCTCATCTAGCATTACAAAAAAATAGGACTATTAGTTGTGTTCACAAGCGCCGCTACTAATCCATAAGTTGCATGTGGCATCAATTGTGGTGTCACAAATATTATTTGCGTCAGTCAAAACAAAATGCTGCTAAGAAACCACCATTAGCGGTGTTCTTAAACTATGCTAATACGTGTCGCTTAAAAAATCCAAATGGAATTAGATTGCGCCTGTCACGCCCCGAATTCTGACCGAACCCGAGGCGCGACTGACGAGACAGAAAGTAAATTAAATAAAAGGATAAAAGTAATTAGATTTACTAAATAAGCGTCCATCATCATCTATACATAAAATAACATCGAATACATTGTTCATCAGTCATTCGGGCTTAAGCCCTTACATAACAAAATACAGGTTTCATGGATCACAAATACATCACAGGCTTCGCCCCATCAGGGCATCGCAGAGTCTCTAGTGGCTGAAGGATCCTCATCTGAAAATGTTGCCCACGAATGGGTCAGCACAACTGCTGGTATGATGAAATGCTAATGCTAGAAATAAAGCTAAGGCGTGGCATGTGCAAAGTATACATTTATTTCTAAATGACATTCAACATCGCAGTAATATATATATGAATGGTATGCATGACACACCCATGCACAACTCTATGCCACACCCATGTCTCATTTACGGGTACTCCCCGATGGCTCGAAGTACCAATGCAATGGCCAATTTTGGGTTTTTCACCACAGGATCTACACCCTCATAATGCAAAGCACCATGTGCTTACCCACGCCATGTTCTCAAGGAATTCATCATATGCCAATATGCCAATGCAATCTCAATGAACATGAATCTCAATAATATAACATGCTCGGACAATAAGAAATAAATCACTAGTCAGTTTCATATACATGCATATCTCATATATTCGTACATCATGATTCATGTTCTTCACTTTATTAACTTGCAAGTAACACATAACATGTGAACAACCAATTCCAAATAAACAGGTAAACACATTACAGATAAACACATACAACATTCCAGTCATTCACAAATATTCCTAACTTAACTTCATTTCTAACACTAGCAAAACACCATACCTGATGGGTTGGTATCAACCCTAGAAGATCGTGAACTATATGTAACTGAACCGGCGGATGAAAATGTAGGAGATCAGATCGCCTCCTCCTGTCCTGTCAGTGTCCCTAAAAGTAGAAATTACAACTCAGTCCATTGTTGTTTGAATTTATGCTATTCATCAAATTTTATGTCTTTAAATTCATAGGTTTCTATTCTGCTAAATTAAACTCTACCATTGGTTTTAGAACGTTTAAGAAAGTAAGTCTAGGTTTTCGTAGAACTCAATTCGGACACCGGGGTTCAAAAGGGCAAAACAGTCATTTTGTACTTTACACGTGTCCTTACATTTCGTGACCTCTTTTCACAATTCGGACTCCACGGTTGAGTCCGGAATGTTCGAGATAATAAAATTTCACTATTTGTGTACCTAATTCGGAGTTTGTCTGACAGTGTTTCAAGTTAGGGGCATTTTGGTAATTTTAAGGGTTACTACGGGTCTTTTATTTTTTGGGACCCCGTCTCGTAAAACGGGCTTCACCATTGGTCTCGGAACGGTCGAGATAGTCAAAATACACTAATGACTTGTCCCATTTGGACTCCGGGATGTTTTTGAATATTTAATTAATTAAATTAATTTAATTAAATAATTAATTAATTAATTTAATTAATATTTTATTAATAATTTAATCAGGTGGGTCAAAGTGTGATTTTTAACAGTTGGGGGGTCAATTTGTAATTTCTGAAAGTTCAGGGTTAAGGTTCAAATTCAAAAGGTTCAAATTCCAAAAGGTTCAAATTCTATTTTAATTTAAAACAATGGGCTGACACGTGGCAGGGGCGACCCGTACCCGCCCGAACCGGACCCGGATCCGACCCGAGAACCGACCCGGTCATCCCACCTTCTTCCCCGATTTTCCGGTAAGGCAACAGTGGGCTTCCGGCGCCTTCTCCGGCGCCGGCGACCGGTTTCCGGTGACTTTTCCCCATTTTTAAAATGCCATCCTCTAGGGTTTTTCGTGTAGGTTCCATATCCCACCTCCATTTCTCCCCAAACCTTCCTCATCTCCACGAAATAGAGGGTCAAACCCTCGGTCAACTCTCCGGCCACCCATTTTCCCCTCACTTTCCCCCACTGTTTTGAACCCAAATCACTCCCATTCACTTTCTGCACCTCACCCCATGTTTTTCCCCCCTTTTAAACCAAGGTTTACACATAAAATGTCGAATCCAACACCCCATGACCGTGACCTGCAACAGGGAAGTTCTCCCTCTCCCCTTAACCATTTCTTCTCATTCTTTTTGCAAACAAATCCCTACGTTATGCTCTACACGATTCTACAATTTAAATCAATTGAAATGCTTTAAAAAAAATCGAAACAGGAGCAACCCACTTACCAAAACCTTCGGCCGTTTCTCTCTCTAGCCGTGCCCTCTTCCACCTTCTTGCTCCGAGCCCAACCAAGCCTCCACTCTCTTCCTCAGAGCTCTGTTTCACTCTCTCACTTTCTGCTTCTTTTCTTTTCTTCTCTTTCCACCCGAGAATGCACTCCCTTTTCTCTTCACTCTCTCCCTCTCTATATTTCTCTCTCTCTCTCTCTCTCTCTCTCTCTCTCTCTCTCTCTCTCTCTCTCTCTTTCCCCAAGACCAACCACTCTCTGCCAAATCTGTATCTCCCACTCCCTGAATCCCACTCACACACACCACCTCACCCCATGCCCTTTTGAGTGTGTAACACTCAATCCATGCACACACACGGCACACACACACACACACATGCCCACAATCTGATTTATATACATACATATACATATATATTTTCACATTTAAATATACACTCACCTGTATACATATATATACACAATTAAATTTAAATTATATATATATATATACACATATACATATATACACATACTCACATTATCATTATCATGATAATAATAATAATAATAATAATAATAATAATAATAATAATAATAATAATAATAATAATAACAATAATTAATATTTGTAAGAATAAATAATAATAATAAAAAAAAAAATTTTCATGTTATAACAGCGCCGCTAATAGTAGTCTATTAGTGTGGCACATTTTTCAAGTCGTTAATAATGAACTATTAGCGCCGCACCTTGCACACGGCTAGTAATCCACTATTAGCAACACACATTGTGTACGCCACTAATAGTCCACTATTAGCCCCACACATTATGTGCCGCTAATAGTTCTTTTTACATTTTTTGCACCTGTAATTATTACATTCAACTAATTTTTATTTTACCTGCTCAAACATATGTCATCAATAATATCATACAATCATATTCCAAATGTTACAGAAATAAAATTTTTGCTATACATATAACAAAATTTAATTACAAAATAATTCTGAATATAATTAAGTAGTAATAAAAAATTGATCCAAATATATACATAATGTCTAAAAAATAGATGAAAGAAGCTATCAACCCCAGCACAGTGCACCTCCACGCTGACACAGGAGTCTAGTAATCTGAAAAAAGAAATTCATAATTAGATGTGAGTATAAAAAATTAAGAAAAATTATTAAATTAATTTTTTTTTTGCATGACTTGCATACCGGGCATCCAAATTGAGTTCTGTAAGTTTGAGCATGTGTATTTTATTATTCTTGAGGTGTGTGAGTTGGCTTGTTGGTGGTTTGACCACTTTTGGGCATTTTGGACAATCAAAGGACCAAAATGGTCTATTTTGGGGACTTAAGTTCCTTTCTTTGTATAAGTTGCAAACCGAACATCCGAATTATGTTTTGTAAATTTGAGCACGTGTATTTTATTAGTCGTGAGGTTTGTAATCTAGTTTGGTGGTGGTTTGACCGTTTCTAGGCAATTTTGGCGGCTAAAGGGCCAAAAGGGCCTTTTTTTATCACTTAAGTTCCTTTTTTTCCATAAGTTGCAAACCGGACATCCGGATTGTGTTCCGTAACTTTGAGCACGTGTATTATGTTAGTCTTGAGGTGTATGAGTTGGTTTAGTATTGGTTTGACTGTTTATGGGCATTTTGGGTTGTCAAAGGGCCAAAAGCACCCGTTTTGATCACTCAAGTCATTTTCTTTGCATAAGTTGCAAATCGGACATCCGAATTGTGTTTTGTAAATTTGAGCACATGTATTTTACTAGTGTGAGGTGTGTGATCTAGGTTGATGGTGATTTGACCTTTTTCGGGCAATTTGGGTGGTTAAAAGGCTAAAAGGGCCCGTTTTGATCACTTAAGTCTCTTTTTTTTGCATAAGTTGCAAACGGGGCATCCGAATTGTGTTCCGCAAGTTTGAGCACATGTATTATATTAGTCGTGAGGTGTGTGAGCTGGTTTGATAGTGGTTTGACCATTTTTGGACATTTTGGAAGGTCAAAGAGCCAAAATGGCCCGTTTTGATAACTTAAGTCTCTTTTTTGCATAAGTTACAAACGGGGCATCGGAATTATGTTTCGTAAGTTTGAGCACGTGCATTTTATTAGTCGTGAGGTGTGTGAGCTAGTTTGGTGGTGGTTTGACCTTCTTTGGGTCATTTGGGTGGTTAAAGGGCCAACAGGGCCCGTTTTGATCACTTAAGTCCCTTGTTTTTGCATAAGTTACAAATCGAGCATTCGAATTATGTTTCGTAAGTTTGAGCACGTGTATTTTATTATTCGTGAGGTGTGTGAGCTAGTTTGGTAATGGTTTGACCATTTTTGGGCATTTTGGGCAGTTAAAGGGCCAAGTGTGAGCTCGTTTGGTAGTGATTTGACCCTTTCCGGGCATTTGAGGCGGTTAAAGGGCCAAAATGGGCTATTTTGATCACTTAATTCCTTTTTTTTTTGCATAAGTTGAGGACTTATTAGTGGCGTACTGGTTATGTGAGGACTTATTAGTGGCATACAAGTCTGCGTCGCTAGTAATAACTTGAACACCGCTATTAGTAAACTGATGCCAAAACGGTGTCGTTTCATTTAAATGAACTTATTCGCAACACACATCTGTGCACCACAAAAAAATTTTACTATTAGCGACGCACGTGCGTCGCGAAGACATTGCCGCCATTAATTAAGCGCAGGAAAAGAATTTTTTACCTTTTTGCAGCACCAACTATGCGCATAGCTAATAGTGACAATTAGCAGCGGTTTCTTGTGTGCTGCTAAAAACTTTAATTCTTGTAGTATAGTATCTGACAATTGCAAACAATATTCTTATGTTTTTTAAAATTACACTGCCCCTCTTATTTTAGTGTCTCCCTCTAAAATTGATCTAAGAATTAATTATCTCTAAAAATTAAAGAAAAAATAATTTCTCTCTCTCTAAAATGTATCTCTATAAATTAGTATTTTTTAGCTTATCTCTAAAAAAATCATCTCTCTAAAAAATTAAAGAAAAATATTTCTCTCCCTAATTTTTTTTTTCTTAATAAAAATGTTTCTCCCTAAAATTCTTCTCTCTATAAAAATTATTGTATCTCTCTAAAAATCATTTTAGCTTTTCTCTCTAAAATTGATCTAAGAATTAGCTTCTCTCTAATATACATTTCTCCTAAAATTTAAAAAAAAACATATTTTCTACAAATGATTTTCATATTGATACATCAAATTGGCAATATTTACTAGTCAAAAATGATTTTCATATTGATACATCAAATTCGCAATAAAAATGATTTCGCACATTTACTAGTCTTCTTGGTCTATGAGAAGTATATTTGACTTTTGTTGTGATTTAGATCTCACACACTCGCACATCATGCATTGCATATTTATCATTTTCTCATGTGTATGTTGTTCTTGAATTGTGAAAAATACTTCTCTGAGCTTATTTGAAAAACCATGTTTTTACACTTTGTATTAGGGAAGTATTTTTCTTCACAGTCCAAGACTTTTGGAAATTTTTCTTCATAGGCCTTCGTTCAAACGAGCAGCGGAAAATGCTTGTTCGACTCGTTCGATTGAGCAGCTTTACTCATTCGTACGAGTTTTCTATAAGTTGTTCGTTCGATGATCATTTGATGAATTTAAAGGACTCGTGCTTACGCGTTTTCAAGTAGCATCTTCAACTTCAGTCGTTCGAACGAAAAAGCCCTCGTTCGAATGAGTCATGCGTAAAAATAGATTCTTTTCTGTGTTGAATGCCATTTTGAGATCTGTGAACATATGTTAAAACACTCAGAGTTTTCTTCTACGATGTAATCAATTGAATAGTGTTCTTGAGAGCTTTTATTTTTTTCTCTATATTGCATTCCCATGATTTGTATCCACACTTTGATCCAAATCATGGCAAGGGTCTGTGTCACGACCCCAAATCCGGCCCATGCGGATCGAGGGTTCGTGATTGGCCACCGAGGCCTTTTCTGATTTCCATTAATCAAACGCAGCGGAATAAATTTCTTTTTCTATTGCGGAAGCGTCAAACAATACTCAAGTCAACATTAGTCATCCATTTATACATTCCATAGTAATTACAAAAGTACATGATGTAATTTTTTTCAAAGCCTGTTGATGTCATATTCGATATACAGTCCAAAAATTTTCAAAAGCAACTACATCATGACTAGCAAAATCCTATTACAAAAAGGGTTCATAGCTTTACAAGCTTCCAACTAGTATGACTGAACCTGTTATTTCTTTTCCGATATCATCACTTGAAATAGGATAAAAATATCCTATAAGCTCAACAGCTCGTGAGTATCCCAGCTTGTAAGCATTCCATAACATACCAGGGGTTTCAAAACTACTATATAATTTAATATAGAAATGTCAATGATCAGATATCATATGTTATCTTAATTTATAGTACAAGATAACGGTATCAAATTCGCTTCCAATAAATCTCAATTTAACGAAAATCATAAATCGATAATCAATAACATAGTTCAATAAATCAAAATCACAGTTCAATATCATGGTTCGATAAATCATAGTTCAATAATTCAAAATCATGGCTTGATAAATCATAGTTCAATAATTTAAAATCATGGCTCGATAAATCATATTTCAATAATTCAAAATCATGGTTCGATAACCCAAATTCATAGTCCAATAATTCATAGTTCAATAATTCAGATTCATGGTTCAATAACCCAAATTCATAGTCCAATAATTCATAGTTCAATAATTCAGATTCATGGTTCGATTTTCAATATTCATTTTCAAAATGATATATTCCACTTCTATGGCCAACAAATTAACCCTCGCTGACTGATATCATAGGCTAGCTAGTTCGATATGCCGTATCAACACTGGCTCACCACAATATACCCTGTGGGATGGGTTCGATAAATCACAACCTATTCGATAGTGACCAATCATAGAAGAGTGTTCTATTCAAAACATCAAAATCGTATCCAAATCATATCCAAAATTAATAATCATCAATAGCAGTTCAATTACTCAAATCGAAATTCTTTATTTGATGTTTAGTTAAAACAGTTCAACATTTGTGAGAAAATCACAAAACGTTTGAGTATCTTACAAACACATTTTCTTAAGTCAAAGAAGACAATATAGTTGTCAATAGGTCATTCAAAACGTATACAGTATAACTGTTAAACAAATGCTATAAAGAAAAACGATTTCATATGTCGATATATCATAAAAGAGTTCAATATTTATATTTATAATGAAAGTTTCTACTTCAATATGGTATGAAACACTCACCTGAATTTCAAAGACTTAACTCCAAAAATCCTTCCTTTGAAGTTCCCTAAAATCACATTTCAAAGTCCGATCACATTCCATAATATCACTCTGATTTAATTATCATTAATTCTTGTTCTTATTTTAGTTACATTTTTTGGGTAGCTTCTTTAAGTTTTAAGTTTGATTTTATTACCTTACATATTTACGTGTCATATTTTTCTGTACCTTATTTCATAATACGGACCTCACCATTGAGTCCGGAATTTCGAAGAAAGTCGGTTTAGGCTTTCGCGGAATTCCATTTGGACTTTTGTACCAAAAGGGTAAAATGGTCATTTTGCACTTTTATGTGTATTTTATTTTTTGGGGTCCCGTATCGTGAAATAGACCCCACCATTGATCTTAGAATGTCCGAGATAATAAAAATTGACTATTCATTTGCATCGTTTGGACTTCGTTTGACCTATATTTGAAATAGGAGCATTTTTGTAAAAATTAATATTTTATTAATTTTCATGTTTGGGCCACAGTGACATTTCTTAAAACATTTGTGGCCGGTTTATAATTTCCAAAAGCTGCGGTCTGAACCAGTTGGTTCAAAACCAAAAACCCTAAACCGGTCTGCCCCTTCACTGAACCAAACGGTTCAATCCATTTCAAAGAACCGGATTCCAATATCCTAGTTCTTACCCTATCCATGGTTTGGATAAGCCCAACTCAGATTTTCACGTTTCCTATCCCTGTAATCAAACGACCCAATTTATTTAAAATCCAATATATAAAACGACACAGTTTCATTTTCCCATTTCATTTCCGATTGGGTCCCGACCCGATCCGAACCCGGATCCGGTTTAATTTTAACCCGGTTGCCTCACGATTTCACCGTCGTCTTCCCTAGTACCCCGGTAGGGTTCCGGTTGTACAGAGTCGTCTTCTCCGGCGACTGTCACCGGTTCCCGATGGATCCCCCCCCGGTTTTGAATGCTGTTTCACTCCCCACCACATGGGGATCATGAATCCATCCTCCGTTTTGATCAAGACCATCTTGATCTTCACGAATATGGGTTTAAATATCTCCGGCCGATTTTTCGGTCAGAGTTTCATTTCAAATTTCGTGACTTTTGGGTCACAATTTTCACTCAAATTCCATCCTAAATGTTTTTTGCACTATTAGGGTTTATTTTCATAAACTTAAACCAAGGTTTTAAGCATAAAATCATGGTGCAACCGAGACCTGCAACTCTCATTTTCTCAGTCATTTTAGCATCTTTTTCTATCATTCTTTTTGCATTTAAAAGCTTAACTCATGCTTATCAAGACGCTAGCTTTAAATCAAACTATCATGCTTTAAATCATAAAAACAGTGGGTGATGACTCACCTAAATTTTCTGTATTTCTCCTGTGGTCTCCTCCTCTTCTCCTTCTTTCTTGGCTTCGTTCCTCCCGAAATGATTCTCTCTTTTCTGTCTCTATGTACGTTCCCTATATACACATACAGAGAACCCTTACCACTTCCACCGCCCTTGTCACTTCCCACTTCTCTCTCTCTCTCTCTCTCTCTCTCTCTCTCTCTCTCTCTCAGTTACTCCCCCTTCTATGGCCCCTTTTCTTGACTTAGGTTTTGGTATTCCCTCTACCAAATGCAACTTTGCATTTATTGGCTTGGGAGACTTGTGATGTGCACATATATATATATATATATATATATATTATATTATACACATCACACACACACCTTGACCGACACACATATATACAAACACTGTTCACCTATATACATATATATTTATATATTTTTAACTATTTATTATTATTATTATTATTATTATTATTATGATTATTGTTATTATTATTTTTATTTTTAATTTATTATAGTTCGGGTTTATATGCCATGGCCCGGGTTTACCGGGTCGGGTACCGGCTAACTCGGGTCGGTCCCACCCAACTCGGGTCGGGGTATTACAGTCTGAATTTCATATCTCCCACCATCATGGTTCGTTCTTGTAGAGTTTAAGCAATGGGCAATCGACAAAGTTTGAGATCACGTGGAGTTCGTGATTGTGCAGTCTTCAGCTAATAAGTGACCTTGTGGATTCAAGACCAGTTGAAATCGAAAGAGATGAACAAGACTAGAAAGAGTTAGGTCCGTGTCTTCCACAGTTGTAATCGATCAGAGCTTCATAGTAGACATTTTACTAGGTAAAGCGCCCCCGAGTTTTCCACCACAAATCAATTTATTTGTGGTGGTTTCTTTATCACCATGTCTATTTGCACATCTCTAGACCCTTTACCTGATTTTAATTTTAAAATCAATTTATGCATGATTGCTTCTGCTAAACTTGAATAGACTATCATGTTAATTGGTTAATTGTAGTGATTAATTGATTTGAATTGATAGCATACAATTGTTAATTGGTAGATTTGTTGAAAGGAGTTGAGACAACCCATTCATGCCCCCTCTAGGTTGAATTATCTTTTAGAATCACACTAGGGTCCCCCTCAAAGTGATGTCATAGCCGACAATCTAAGGCAATTAGTTGAGTCCTAAATTGTGTGAAAATGGATGGTATGCAAGAAGGCAGGAATGTGACCCGGCCTCTATTGTTTGCTAGGTCTAACTATGCATATTGGAAAGCTCGTATGAGAATATTTTTTAGAGCTATAGATGAACGTGTGTGGCTTGCTGTTCAAAAAGGCTGGACGACTTCGGTCACAACGGCTACAACCGAAACCACATTCGTACCCAAGCCTGTAAACACTTGGAATGAAACTAAACTTAGATTTAGTGGTTATAACACTAAGGGTTTAAATGTTATTTTCAATGTGGTAACTCCCAAAGAGTTTTGCCATATAATGAATTGTGAAACTTCTAAGAAGGTTTGGGACACATTGGAAACTACCCATGAGGGTACTTCCACAGTGAAAAGGTCTAAGCTTCAAATGTTTACCTCTACGTTTGACTCTTTTCGAATGGAAGACTCGAAAACATTTGCTAAATTTTATGCTAAGTTAAGTGACATTGTAAATTCTTCCTATAATCTATGAGAAAAGATAGAAGGTCCTAAAATTATCAGAAATAGAGTTTTAACATAACCAATAGACAACTTAGGGCTGTCAGAACTGGTTGCCCCCTTACTTATAGAATTATCAGAAATAAAGCTTTCCAAATCTTTATTCTACCAGACTTGGACTTTTTGGCCTGATCAGAGTAAGACTTAGACTCTCCGACCCGATCAAAATGAGAGTTTCTTTCCTGATCTTTGTTCTCAATCTTGTCACCAGCTTTATCGCTAACAAATTCTTTGACTTGACTATCAGATTAGGAGCTTTCAGTTTGATTACCAGAGATTTTAACTTGATTGCTTCTCACATTACCACTTTCTAATCTGGTGGCTAGAACGACTTGAGTTTGATTTGCCTATCTGATTACTCATTCACAATTTCCATATTAAGCATTATCATGGTTATCTTGTTGAAGAACCTTCACTTTCTTTCTTAAAAGCAACAACAAAAGAAAAATGATAAACATATGAACAATAACAAAAAACACCAAAAGGTTAAAAAATCAAAAAATGATACAAGCATGCTCTTCAAATAAGCATAATCAAAAGACTACCCCGACAAACTTGGAAAAGAATCTAAAGTTAAAACACTAGCATTGCTATGATACTAATGTCATTCAAGCCTTTCAATTCTTTGCCTTTTCCAAGCTTTTATGGAATGGCTAAAAATTCTTCTAACAAATAAACATGTTCCACGCTCTTCAACATTACAACCTTCCAAAACTCAATCTATTACCAAATTGTCCGTAGGATGATCTAAGCCTCCCTTAGGATCTTTGGTTTCCTCCTTTTAAGACATATACAATTAAAACATATGAATATCAACCACAAAATTAAAACGACAATAGCATAATAAAAAATTTATACCTCTACAACAATTTGAATAAGATTTTTCTTTCCTTTGTGAATAGCCTTTCTTTTTTTTTTAAGGTTGGAGGTTTGATTTCAACCTCACTATTAGAGGAAAAAAGCATTCTTGTGAGCCAAATAAGCCTTCAAACCAAATCCACCTTGGTCACACTCTTTTCCTTTTTGTGGTAAGGGGAGCCTAAGGGAACTGTTATTCTTGAGAACCTTTTCAATCTTCAGTTTCTCTCTTTTCCCTCGAGGAAAATCCAAAAAATGAAAAATGTTCTTTTTCTAGAAAATGAGACATTCTCTTGTAAATCGGCCCAATTGGTCTTTAGGAACCAATGCAAAGGTCCTAATCTCTTTGAAAACTTGCTTAAAATTCTGATCTAAAAGCGTCACGACTTGGGCCCCAAACACCCTAGTTATGTGAAATCACCATAAAACATTTATAATTAAATTTACATTGTTAATCAAGTTAATAAAAGTCAACCTGACTTCCGGACACTAAGTTTGACCAAAGCATTGTTACCTTAAGGCATAGAAAATTTGATATTTGAAATCTTTGGAATTGGCCTTGTAAAAGTCCTGTGAATTGTTCCTTAGGTATCCAATAGTCTAAAAATGGGTTTTTTTTTTTTTTATAAATCTTAGCTATAGGGTAACTCACCCAATTAGCTATGGTCTAAGCTGTTATTTTCAGAAAGATAGAAATTTTGTTTTTGGAAGGGAGAGTTGACTTTTTATTCTTAAGAAATTAGGTCTTGAGACTATTTTTATTTGTTCCAAATAAAGGGTACTTCCTTATTTACATTATAATGTTGCTTGTGCAGTAGAGTGTAGAGCAGAATTTGCCTTTTGTCCATTTCAGTCGACTGCTGTAAATAAGGTGTCCACCAACAGTGATGTTTGTAAATGAAGGGAACTTTCTTATTTACATTATAATGTTGCCTATGCAGTAGAGTGTAGAGCAAAATTTGCCTTATGTCTATTTCAGTGGACTATTCAGTCGACTGAAAGTTCAGGATTGTTGGGTTCTTTAGCTTCTGTTAATTCCAATCGATTGGTCCTTCTATTCGGTCAACTGGTTCTTCTATTCAATGGATTGAATCAGTCGTCCAACATCTGAACCTGCTATTTTTGTGATTTTTTTCATTCATCCTTTGAACCATTTTTTTATCAAACTTTGACATAACATAAATAAAGTGTCCCTAACATCCAATCACGTCATTTTACAAAATCCAAAAATATTATACATGTCATCAATTAACCCCAAATCACATAACATCATTGCATACAAAACATCCCAACATATTTTAAGTTTGGTTACATTTCAAAGATCTTGAATCCTGTAAGCTCAACATCTAAACCAACATATGACCATATTTACATGAATTTACATAAATAAAAATAGAGAATCAACATAAACAAAACATATTTAATTGGTCTTCTAAATTCAATTCATCAAGATGTCCAAAAGGGGTCCAAACATGATTTATTTACCATGTGGGCTCCTTGTCCGTACCTACAATCTGGTAGGGGTCAATATAACAACCCTAGTATAAAACCTCTAAACAAAAGGAAAAGTAAGTGGTGAACCATGTATGCCTGTACTTGTGTAGTGTCACATAAGTGTTCACTGAACATGCATTTACAATAAGGACAAAGATTCAAGAATTATCAAACATTTATGTACTAATACATGTAAATATTTAAGAGAGAGGCAATATCCAAGTTGAGCAAGATAACAACAACTTAGTAGAGGTTTTATACTTCATTCATGTTATTCCAGTTTTCAAGTTTCCTATCTCAAGCTTTCAAGTTTCAATCCCAAAAGACTATTATCCTAGTTGGCCCCCAATAAGCCTGTGTGTTTTACAGGCTACTAACCCAATGGAGACAAACGATCACCCACGCGGGTTTATGACTCACAAGCTGGAGGGAAACACCATCCCAACCACAATATCAAATCTAGGGTAAGTGAAATCTCACCACGCTTAAGAGCACACAATTAATGTAACTCATCTTTAGCCCAAATGTCCATTCCTTTCCAAGTCCCAATTCTCATTATTCCAAGGTCATTTTACCAGCATTTAGTTCCACATTTTATGTTAAATTTATCAATATAATCAATCATTCATGCAACAATGTTCAAAGCATCACTTTATAACATGAATAGCCATAGAGACATTTCTACAAACATTTGGTATACAATAGAGAATTTCATGTATATTACATTCAAAACCTATATTGTAAATACATCAAGAAAAGCATTTCGTATCTAACCGGTAAGTAATATAAATGATGAGACAGGATGAAAATAAGTCAATCCAAGAGGAGAAAACATAAAATAATCAAGTCTCTAAGTCACATGCAACACATGGTCAAATATTCATGAATTAGCACATATATATATATATATATCATGGAATGAGATGATGAAGTGTCTAATCTACCTATACACACACTTTTCATCTAGGTTTAGAAGTCTCTACCTTCTTTCTTGAAGGTTTGTACAAAATCCTACCTTGTTCTCTTCTTCTAACTTGATTTTCTTCCAAACCCTAGATTGAAAATTGAAGTACAAGTCCTAATAATGGAGAATCTAGCTCTAAGATCCTTTTGTGAAACTTAAATCCATGAGAAATGGAAGAAATCTAGGATGGAAGTAAAAGAGATATGAACTAGTAGTGAGAATAGAGAGGGAAGAGAAATCTAAAAAATAAGATAGGGGCTGTTAAGTCATGCAAGACCCCATATGTAATACCCCGAACTTATTTTAACGATTAATTAATATAATGATATATTTTTTGGAATTTAATATGTTGATTTCATCGTTTAACTAGATTTTAATACTACAAAAAAAAAAAAAAAGAACACTCTAGAGCAAACAATTAAAATAAAACAATTATAAAACATTTTATATATATATGTATATATATACACGGTATGATGACTGTTGGGTTGCTGCAGATAGCAAGCCAACCTAAACATAGATACACTTACACATGAGCAGCAACCTAGCCATAGATACACTCGTATAAGCAGCTAAATACAACATGGTGGTTGAAATAATGAGGCTGAAATAGTGAGGCTGAAACAGTGAGGGTAGGCCAGAGCAATAAGTGAATCTATGTTTATATATATATATGTATATATATACACATAAACGCACAGGCCATTCAGCCACACCACACTACATAGAGATAGAGAGAGAAATCTTGTGTGACTGAGAGTGAGTGACTTGTGAGGGTGAGAAACCAAGAGTGCATGTGAGTGTGTAAGGCCTTATATGTGTGAGTGAGGGAGTGTGTGTGTCTACTCGGAGGTGCACAAAAAGGAAGGAGACTGAGCTGATTTGAAGGAGCTTGAGAGGATCAAGTTGAGCCACGAATTTGGAAACAGCCACTATCCAGAAGGTATAAGAACAACATAAGTTGAAATTTTCTTTTTGAAATTTTCTTGTGTTGTTTCAATTTATTGAGCCTTATAATTTACGTGCATGCATCTTAAAATGGGAAAGAATGAAAAATAGATGAAAAGAAACTAACCTAGAGGGCTTAGAATGCAAGACCCATGAAGAGCCGCCATTGATGGGCCTCTCTTGTAGCAGATTTGAGCTGACCAAAAAGAAACTTGGTTTTTTCACTTGGGGCCCAAAATATACCTTAGGAGGGTTTCAAAAATGCTAGGCCGCGACCTAGAAATTTAGGAAGAAACCATAAAAAATGGAACTGTAGGTCGCGGGTTCATAACCCAATTCCACCCACAGAGCTCCAAATCTTGTTTTTAGAATATAGTTTGAAGCCCCATAACCCAAGGATCACATCAAGCCAAACCACATGAAATTTCATGGAGAAAAAACCATTACCAACCTAAAAACCGTGGGGTACGTGAAGTGCCAATCAACCTTTTTTAGCCTAATTCGACCTCCCAAAACAATGCCCAATTTTATATTGGTGATCCAGGAAAACATCGGAGTCGAAAACAGAGAGAACCACCTCTCTAAAACTCATGAAACTGAAGGTTTAAAATTTCTAAAAATTAGGGCAACACAGTCAGGGAAGGGAAGAAGAAGATGACTAGTATTGGGTCGGTCTTTGGGTCGGATTCAGGTCGGGCCCCGACCCGAACATGAAATGGTTTTAATCTTTAGTAATACGGCGTCATTGGGCTTAAGGGTTTTAAATTTTAAAATGGAATATGAACTATTTGGCTTCACGAATAAGTATCTGATTTGATGTCCACTGTTCAGATTAGGAAAAATCAGAAAAATAAAAGGGGAGCCGCAGCTCCCCTGGTTCGAACCCACAACCCCTCGCAAACCCAAGCCCTAAACCAAGCCCAAGGACCACTGAGCCACCCACGCCACTTTTGAATGTTTCTGAATGGAATATTATATATTATATATTATATATTATATAATTAATTTAATTTAATTTAATTAATTAATAAAATAATAGTAAAATAAAATGACACTCAAATTAAATAAATGAATAGTGCTTTTTGACTATTTCGAACATTCTGGACTCAATGGCAGGATCCGTTTTGCAAGATGAGATTTCAAAAAATTAAGTCACAAAATATGAAATTACCATTTTGCCCTTAGGGGTACTTGAAGCCAAATGAGAAGTCGTGAAGGTTTAGATTTATTTTCTTGGACGTTTTGGACTCAAAGGTGGAGTCCGTTTACCCAAATAAAATACTCTGTAGACCGATGTATAAATTTAACAACGTTAAAATATGCAAAACAATACTCGAGAAAGTCAGATAAACCACGAACATTAACATCGACTTAAATAATTGAAATGAGTTAATAACAATTAAATTTCTAATTTATAGGAACCTCCAAAGGGAAGGAGAAAGAGATTTAAATTAATAAAACTGCTAAAAGCTATTTTTGAAGTAAGTAACTCCAACGCTTTAATATGAGTTTTTTCTTAGCCATGTCACATTTTGTCTTACTGCTGCCAACATTATACTCCATTACCTACCTGATGATTCTAAATTCTTTGAATTAATGCCAATCAATTTGTGATGCCTGTACTTCGGATTTGATTTGCTTGCCTATGTCATTTGAGAACTTGACTGTTGATATTTGAGTTTAATTATATCTTCATGTATGCCATGTCGTGATCTTGTGATACATCATGTTGTTGGAAATCTTATTATACCACACACGTTATGACTCGTTGATTGAGAAATTGATTGATTCACATGTTTGTATATTCCGTGTGGTATTTTGTTGATCATGACATTTTGTAAGTGCTTGGGGTTGTGCTCAGTCACAACGGCCCACCTACTCACAGATGGCGTTTTGGACCTGCGTGGTCATTTGTGTCCTTTGGGACTTGTGATGAAAAAGCTCCTACGCTATTCAGTAAGCCCAAGATAGAGAGGCGAACCCGAATGTGTGTTTTGGGGGTATGCCGGGCCTTGTTTGGTTTACTCATCTGTTTTGTTAGAACTTGGTATATGATATTTTGGCATTCATTGAATGATCATATTCTATGCCCTGTGAATGATCATATTGTTGCAAGCATGTTATGCTTTTGATTGGCTAACATTTTGTATGTGGCAGCGATTCATCATGATAGGCTAGATCCCATTTTGATTGATTTTGTCATTGCCTTTTTATATCATATTGTAGGATTCGCCTCTATTTGGACCATCGGGTCATTGTTACTCTATTTTGGTGACTGGCTATCTGTTATCCCTTTCTTCTCTTATTCTTGTGAACTAACCCTAACCCATGGCAAAGTTAGGAATTTACTTACTGAGGTTCGTTAGCTCACCCCTATTATATTTTTTTCAGGACAAGAAGATTTGGGAGGACCCTTAGGGGTTCAGGCGAACTAAACATCGACAAGTGGCTGGTATCCCTTTTGGTGAGTTTTGTGATAAAATGAATACTGTGAAGTCTTAATTGCTCCCGTGACACCACGGTCCTGTTTGTTTTGTATTTTAAGGATCTGTATTTCGAACACTTATATTTTGGCGTGTATAATGAAAAGTTGATAATGGTACTAGATTTTCTATTGACTGTAACATGTGCTTATTAAATTTTGTACAGTGTTTAAGATCTTTTTGGCAGGGAACGGCCCATGGGTCACGGACCTCTAATTCGCATAGGGTGGGTTATGGGTCGTGACACTATATTTATAACCAAACCTTACTTAGGTCATTTGACATTTTTTTTTCCTTCATTAATTGATTTTCCTTCAATTGCCTTTTTTGTCATGTCCATGCGTACATAGTGTGATTCATTACAAACCCAACATTCTAAGATTTATTTGAGTCATGAAACAATATTTCTCGGGTACTACACTTGTGCAAACTCACAATAATGGTAAAATAACTATTTTGCCCCTAAAGTAATTTAATGTGTCTAAATGAACTCCAATTGTCTCCATAATTTTTTTAAACTAATATTTATTATAATAAATCAATTATATATCATTCTTGTCCATTATTTATATCTTCAAATATTTATTAAATATTGCAAAATTTACGGGATATTACAAAAGGCATCTATCGTTTAAAACCTCAGTGGTATATGGAAGAAAGCATGGAAAATATATGGCAACCTAGTCCAATCCTCGCAAAGGTAAATCCTCCATACAGAGCTCAAAGTCTTTTATAGGGTTATCATACAAACCTAGATCAATCTCCCTACTTACTCTCTTGACATAAGGTCGAAAAACAAACTTTTTCTCATAATCAATGAAAAACATAAGTTTCTTCAAGCTACATTTTCCCTTCCATCATTCAACACAAGGAAGTTCGCTCTCAACCTTTTTTACTTTTGTGGCCCCTTTGATCAATATAAACGTAAATGAGGGAAGAATCTCTGGTTTCAAAGTATAATTAGGAAACCTTTTAAAAAGAAATAGATGAATAAACATGATATAAGCATAATTGCAAATATCATAGCGACCTATTGACCTAAACGTATCATAAAATACACGTCCAATCGCTGATACAGGGATCCAAAAAATAAGGCCCTTAGGACAAAGTCATAACCTTGAGCCAATTTCATCGCGAGAGGAAAAACTTGAGAGTTAATCCCATCTTTTTTAGGCATGGGGATAATACACCTGGAAAGCCAACAAGTGAGTAAAGCAGCCATGCGGTGAGGATTGTGAATCTTGTCCCTATCAAACTTATTGCAATCACATCTTTATTTTTTATGACCCATAAAGCCTTTCTGCTCAATATCTTTATAAAACAATCGTATCTAATTCGCAAAGGAATATTTTTTTCCTTCACCTTTTCCCTTCAAAAATTCCTAATGTATGTGAGCACATCTTAGACACTTTTGAAGGTAAGAAATAATATCTCTATCTTCCTTCGTAATCTTTACAGAATTAAAGTCAGTCAAGCAGAAGATAGGGAGGAAAGTAGCACAAAAACATTCTCAATGGTTGGGGTGAACTCCTCCCAAGCCGTAATAAACATGAGTAGAGCTACTCCACCTTGAACGATAAGTGTAAAGGCTTTTACAATCCTTTCAGAACCCTAGAGTCGCACATGCCTTGATGCTATCATAGATATTTGCCTTTTGCAAGATTGGCTTGAGTAATGGATCTACTAGAATAAATGAGGTCCAATTGTCCCAATCACTCATAGGACTAGAGCTTGCCTCAAAATAGGTAAACGAGTATGGATAGTCACCTTTTTCAATCCGAAGCCTACTTATGGTATCTGGAGGAACCATAATGCCATCAGAATCAGCCACATTAGGATAAACTAAAAAAGGATGAGGAGGAGAACTTGCCCGAGAAGATGCAGCCGAGGTCTTGGCTTTGGGAAAGGCCTAAACTTGGTCGCAAAAATGGTCATTTGTAGTTCCCATATAGGGAGCTCGCCTCTACTCATTCTTTTCAGGAATCGAGGGAGACCCCCTTTAACACTTGAAATATCATAATCACCTAAGCCAAACTCCGAATCTAAACCACACATTGCAGAAGGAAAGAAAATGATAAAGGAGATAAAATCCAAGATGTAAGCCCTAATAAAGAACCTGGAAATTTGGAAAGAAAATATGAGAAAGGAAAAATTTCCCGAAAACTCGAAAAGAAAGCAAGGCCAACAACAACTTTACGAGCTAAATAGCCTATGTCAAAAAATTTCAAATCGTTTAGGGTTTTGTCGAAGACGTAAAAGGGGCAGTAACAAAGGTAAAAAAATAAAAGGATTATTGGCATTTATATAATAGGACCAAGATGATGTCATGACTCTTCAAATTCATATGAAGAGAGAAGGTCACGTGTCCTAAGGAATGTGAAAACGACGCCTATGGCTTAAACAAAAATGGTGATGTCATCCCTAAAGAAAAGTGGCCTTACACGACGTACAACACTTCCGACCTAGATAAGGGACCATAGGGAGCAAAGGTTTGCAATTTTAATAGCTCCCTAAATTCTATTTCCCCTAATGATTATTTGGAATAAAAACTCAATTGATAGTTCTAAAACAAAAGGATAGAACCAAGAAAAATGGTTTAAAATTAATAAGCGCTCACTAAGTCAAGCATGAGTAAAAGTTCGTAAAAGTATTACGACCTAAACATCTAGGCTCAAAAGAAATATGATTTCTCATATCGGTGAATGAGTGTAATAAGAAAAGTTGTTGAATCAAATATGGATATGAGTTCCATTAAATACTCTGGTATTTAGCAAATTAGTGATGACCCTAACTAGTTTGATATAACCCTTGGGTTTAATCTAAATGGATTCAGAATGGCAACTGAGCCAATACTCGAGTATTGGAACATTTCTCAATCTAGATTAGAAAATATAACGACTCCTGATTTCTTGTACACATAAAACTTTTGTATGAAGATTCATGTATATAGGGGGCAAAATGTAGATATGGAATATATATTTTATCATGACTTTAACTGATTCAAGCTAATAGATATTCGGCCCAAAGTAGGCCTAAGGATGACGAACATGAGACTTATTAGATACTTTGATATTTGTAGAATATTGCGTCTTCCAAAGTACAAGGGCATGGAATCTTCCATGGCCGGCCCTAATATGGGCAAACTAATGATGAGATATGACCCATGAATAAATAAGCCATTGTCTCGGCCAAACTTAAAGATGAAATACGGATAACAAACTTATTATGATACATGTTCTTATCTGGGTCCAAAAATGGTCAAGCCAATGGTTAATAAGTGGAACCATGATTGAACGAGAAGACAACCTTGGGTTAAAAACACGAGATACTCCAAGTAATGTGAATTGGTGGCTAATGTGTTAGGTTCGCAAGTTTGGCTCTAATACTTAGAGACATAGTCAAACCAGCATACCGAAACTATAAAGGAATCTTCTTGATTCT
Source organism: Nyssa sinensis (assembly GCA_008638375.1). Lineage (NCBI taxonomy): Eukaryota > Viridiplantae > Streptophyta > Magnoliopsida > Cornales > Nyssaceae > Nyssa > Nyssa sinensis. The sequence goes on along the minus strand of CM018037.1, from coordinate 12,014,153 downwards.
TCTACAAGCTTTTATCATCTTCTGAAAGTACACGTGGAGCTTCAGCTATGTCATCAGCAAAATCGTTGTGGTGTACAAGAACTACGCGTGATCATCATATATAAACAGAACATCGACAAAAATATGAACCAAGAGAAGAAATAGTTGAGAGCAAAAGGTTTTGCTTTGGAAGCGTAACATTACATCCAAAATAGTCATAATAAGGCATAAATAAATAGAAAACAAAAGAACTGATAAGTTTAACTACATGTATAATTTAGGCTAATTTGAATTCTTTTGTAGGAGGCTAATTTTTGGAACCCAACTTAAATCATTTTGTAATAAGGAGAGTTGGAGTTAGGCTAACATTTGGAGGCGTTATTACTGAAGAACTTAAAGTTCAACTTCATGTGTAATTTAGGCCAGAAATTACAATTATATTAAGAGCGATATTACACTTATCAAAAACAAAACTCAAAATTCAAATAACGTTACAAGATCTTATTTGCAACACATCAATGATGTGTTACATCATTTGATAAACTAATTTTAATTAAAAAAATTTGATAAGCATAGAATTACTCGTCTATTAATTAAAAATATTTTATTACAAATAAAATTGACTAAAAAACTCATGTCATGTGATATTAAAAATAACTCAATAACTATGCCAACAATTTTATTTTATTTTTTATTTGGAATCGAGCTAGAAAATTTGGTTCTTACGTGGTGTGAACTGTGAAGGTGGGAAATAATGCTACATTACGGTTTTTTTTTTTAAAAAAAAGAAAATCTCATAAAATTATTTCAAATGATGTGAGCTTCACATTAGTTCTCCACCACTCAATGATGTTACAACTGGCCCGGTAGTTTCTGAAAAATTATTGAATGCTATTGGTCCAATGATTTTTAATGACTAAATGATATGTCACAATGTGGCTGCCAAACCAAGAATTTGTAACAATTCTTTCCACACGTGTGATGAAAATGTTCAAACAATTTTTTTTTAAACAGCTGTATAAAAGTGAAGTAAAACAAAGCCTATTAAAACCAGACAGGTATTGATGTGTAACAAAATCCTGTTTTTGCAGGAAAAAAGGACAGTACAGACCCAGAACCTGCTGCTAAATTGAAGTTATCCGGGGATTTTGTACAGTCTCCTCTCTGTAGAGCAAGCGCCCCTTCTTTGAACCATAACCTTGGTACTGGTAGATGATGCTGTAAAGGCAGCGCCTCAAGTATAAGACATCATATGTCTCTAAAAATCTCAAATCCGTTTCCCTTGATTTCGTGCCTGCAAAATGCTTGTACTCTTCAAACACTGAAGACAAACACCAATTCTGCAATTTTCTCAGGCAACCAACAAGACAACCTGTGCGGTGCTGCAATTGGAAACGCAAATATAAGAGGCTAGATCCACCTTACAATTTAAAATCACAACCCAAACTGTAATCAAAGGCGAGAACGTTTCAGCAATGTTAAACTGTAACTGTGCAATAATAATCAAGCCAAAAGGGGTAAAAACAAAAAAGACTACTGCTAAATGGCGCTTAACAATTAGAACCAAGGAGGCACTATAAAAACCCAGTTAGGCCACAAATTGGATATACCCGTGATTATACAATCAAATTTTCCTGTTATCCAGAACAGCATATGAAATACTATGGTAATGGGCCAGAAAAAAAAATCATCTATTACTATTACAAAAAATCTTATTTTAATCACATCTTTCCCAGGAAGATTTCTATGTCAGTCATAACATGCATAGGATATATTTCCTTTGATGCGCAAGCGGAGTGGTAAACAAACCCCAGAATCATAATATCTGCATATCTTATACCTTTAAAAGAACTAAGTTGGACAAACTTTACAAAATTCAACGAAAGAAAGGTTGGCTTGACTGAATTCCTCCTCCATATGAGAGAAAAAAGAAAAAAGAAAAAAGAATCCCATATAAGAATATAAAGTTCGATCATTGAATAAAAGAAGTGACAAGGAAAATTGGGTATGGATTTAGGGCAATAGACTTCTTTCTCCAGAATGCAAGGGCCAACACCATAATAACACGTGTCAAAGAAAAAATTGGAAAAAGAAAACGCAATAAATAAAGAGGAAAAAAAGAAGAAGAAAGAAACCATAGGAACCACACAAAGGAAATAAGAATTTTCCTGAAAGCAGTTCTCGCATATTGGCAACTTTTAGGTTCAATCATAATAATTAGGGGGGAAAAGGTAACCAAATTAAAACAAAAAAATGCAAAAGCAATTAAGCTAGTTCAAGTATGAGGACAAAAATACTGTTTTCTATTTTATTCTTTATTTGAATCCAAAAGCAGCCTTAATAAATAAATAAAAAAAGGTGACAATGACAAAGGAACATGTTCCTGTCACTAAAAAAATTATAAAGTGAAAGTGAAGAATGAAAAAACGAGCCACACATTCCCATCAGGGGAGTGTTTGAGCAATCCATGACAACTCATTAGCCTTATGTCTCAACTTTATTATCTCTGCACTTTGGGAAGTGAAATAGAGTCAATTACGGTTCACTTTTCCTTTTGCATTGCCCAGTGACAAGCATTTAGAATAGAGTTTCTGTCAGACCAAAACTATTCATTCACCTAACTCCCTGTCAGACAAACTCTAGTGTTTCCTTAATAGAATAGATTAGTATAAAGAATCAAAACGCTTGCATTTATCAAGCCAGAGATGTGCACCCAATTGATGAACCAGATCATTAACTAGCCATCCAGTCGTTATTCAACAAATTGATTAAACACACACACACACACACAGAGTAAACACAAAATATCTAATAGCTTCTAAAGTTATAGACTATATCTTTTGACATACCTTTCCACGTCTGCAATGGATTAGAATGGGATGGTTTCTCACATCTACAAATGCCCAAAATAATGAATTTAAAAAAAAAAATTAAAATTAAAATCAAAATAAAATGACAAATTGTATGTTCACAATTTCAGTACCTATTAAGACTTTCAAAGCCTCTGTGATAGTATTCCTGGGAATAGTCAGAGAAGGCTCCTGCAGATAGAAATAGTTATAAACAATAGCCTAATAGTAGCAACAAGACAATGAACAGGGAAAAATTGGGCCACATTCCATTATGTATCATTAGCATTCAAAGTGATTTAATGGATTTCTATTTTTCTATTTAATAACATGACCAATAATAAAACTGCAATTCTTCATTCAATTATATTCTGGTAGATCTAATTGATTGAAATAATGAACAATAATAGTAACGACTAAGGAGAAAACAGAAAAATTATGCAAAATCTAATCATATGAGCCAGCTAATCCAATCACATTGTTAATAGGGTAAAAGGAACGAAAAAGAATATAAGTAAATAGCTAAACAAGAGTCACCATTTATACTATCATGGTGACTGTTGAAGGTATGAAAACAAGGTCATTACGAAGTGCTGGTCCCACTTAACGCCGCATATGGCACAAATAGGCTGCTCTCAAACTAGACCCGTGTCCCCAAACATATATTTTACAGTTGCACCAAGCAATGGCTCCACTATTGTTGAAGGTATCATTACCAAAAACTTATTTATAATTTCGTACCCACTATTTCCATTATTTCTTCAAATTTTCCATTTTCAAAATAAAACTAGGATGCCCCTTGTTTCGTATGGTATAATGGGAAAACTCCATATGACAAATTTATAAACCTATGGCCTTCAATGCACAAATAATTTCTTAAAATAGTTCCTCTCTTCTAAACTGCAAATTTAATAATAATCTCTAATAATTAATAAATTTTTAAGCAACCAACTTGGTTCTATGATAGATAATTAATAATTCTATTACCTAATAAATAATAATTTTTTTTAAAAAAAATCTTTATAATGTTAATTATTGGAGAGATAAAATAATTATATATGTACTTATGTATATATATATATATATATATATATCTCATTTATGACATATCTTTATAATAATAAGCAAAAGAAACACAACTTCTTTAGTTCAAAAGGATATTAAGAGTTTTTCTAGGCCTTAAGTTAAACATTATATGTGTTTTTTTTTTGTAAAAGACTGAACATTGTATCGAAAATCATTTACGTGTAAGGAACATCTTTTAGTTAATGAAAGTACGAAAAAATTCAATATATAATAATTAATAAATTTTCTATCTACCATGTTAAAAAAAAAAAAAGCACATACCACAATGTTACAACAAATATATGTTCCGGATAACATTCAATATATCATCATTCCAATGCTCTTTCATATACTCAATGACTAGTTCATACATCCAAAAGACATGTCATAGTTAAAGAGTACCCCTATAGATATAACAAGACAATTACATAACATGTTACCTTACGGCAATAACAACTAAACAACAATCATGCAGATCTTCCGGCTTCATCATACAAACAAACCAAAAAATTTTGGCATCTTCATTTTAGAAAGAAAAATTAGACAGAGGAGGAGAAAAAGAAAATACCTTAGTTCCATCAATTCCAAATTGGAAGAGCCGAATTTTGTGAGATTGAAGGAACTCCCAATTTTCTTGAGGATAAGGTTCAGGACACAAATATCTACCCAAAATTCCAATCGAACACATCAAATTCAAAACAAGAAATTGGTGAATCATATAATATATAAAAATATAAATATTCAAATACACACGAGTATTAGATTAACTTACCCAAAAAACACACACACGCATGTATATATAGTGTAAATTGGAAAAGAGAATGGTCGAAAGGAAGAGTGACTAACATGATGGATTTGAGTTTGAGAGTTTCGAGAAAGGCGAAATTGGAGGGTTGGGGAAAGCCAGATCTGTAGACGGCATCTTCAACCATTGAGAAATTAGGAGGTGAGACCAAGACGATGTCGTCCCTTTCTCCTTCTCCTCCAACGATCAAACCCATTTGGTTCTGTTTTCTGCAAAGGTCGCAATCACTGCATGATCCAGAAGAATGAGAAGAAGAAGACGACCACGACATTTTGCTTTGTATCCAAAGATAGGGTTTTGTACTTTAGACACACGGAGAGAGAGATTGAAGTCAGGTTCCGAACGTAATTGGGAGACCCGTAAACAAGAACAAGCTTCGTTGTCCGTTAGGATTCGTCCGACGTTATAGAGAGAGAGAGAGAGAGAGAGAGAGAGAGAGAGAGAGAGAAAGGAGTCTGCATTGTTCACGGATTTTGGATAATCCAATTATATATATAGGTTTAGTTAATCCCTGCACAACTTCCTCCTCCATTCGCTGGGCTGGGTTTGCCCTTTCTTTACATAATTATTATATATATATATATGTACATATATATATATATATAAGATGATTGAATAATTCACGAGTCTTAAATCTCTCTCTTTAAATAGCCACTTAATAATAAAACATTAAAATGTTGGATGCGGGTGCTACAATTTAGCTAGGTTGGACTTGGAGGCGGTCCAAAAAGGTGAGGCGGACTGAATTGAAATGTGGCGTGGACTGGTCTTTCTTTTCTGTGAATGTTCTTTGAACATGCTGATTTTGAAACTAACACTAAATCGGATTTTGACACTATGTTTGGTTTCATTTGTTAATCATATTTAATAATTATTTAAGTGTAAAATAAATTTTTTTAATTTATTAAGTGTTTAATTTAATTTATTGATTCACATGTAACACAAAATAATTTTTTTCAAAAAATAGTTTAAGTGAAACTTTTTCAAATAATAGTTTAAATACTAAATAATTTAATTCAAATAGCATTTTTTACCACTAATTATTTAAATCGCAACTTAAATCAAATCACAATTTTTTTTAAATTCATCCAAATGAACACTTTAATTGCGCTTGAATAGTAATTCAGATATAATTTTTTAAAAAATATTTTTAAAAATCTTGTAATTAATTTTTAAAAAATTGTAAAAATACATTTAGATATAATAATCTAAATTTTAAAAAATTAAAATGAATAATTTGCCAAATGCGTATCCTGCATTTTGAAATTAAAAATTTGTTTACGTATTTTTGTATCATATAATTTTATATGAATTTTAAATAAGATCTTGTATTTTAATTATAATAATTAAATCTTTAAATTTACAAAAGTAGTTATATTCAATCCAATTACAAATATTGGTACAAAATTGTAACAAAAGTTATTATCAATAATTAATAATTGAAGTAAATAGAATAACAGAGCGAGAGGATAACTAAAAGATAATAATAATCCTGACATATCCTCCGTAACTGAATTGAAAGATAATGGTTTTTTATCTGTTTTTAATTTTTATTTTTATTAAAACAATAATGTTTGATTTACTTAAAAACTCTACTAAAATATAATAATAATCCCGACATATCCTCCGTAACTGAATTGAAAGATAATGGTTCTTTATCTGTTTTTGATTTTGATTTTTATTAAAACAATAATGTTCGATTTACTTAAAAACTCTATTAAAAGTGTTTATCTTTATGAATTGACAGTGTTGTATTGACTGGATATCACATCATGATATTCAACCAATACAATATTGCCAACTCATGAAGATAAACTTTTTTGATAAAATATGAAGATAAAAATAGCATTACTCTTATTAAAATGGTCAATAGTTTCATAATAAATTTCATGTCTTGTTTCAATGGAGATTTGTCCATGAATAGATGGAAACAATGCATTGGGTTCAGTGGGGTCACTGATATGGTCAATGAAGTTTTGAAAAAGACACTGTTTCTTTCTATTCTGTATCCTGGGCTTGTTTGTTTGTGCAATAACTAATGTCTCCTTTGAGTCATTTTTGAGCAATAGGTTTCCTTGCACCATAGTGCATGTCATGTGCTCATTTCTAACTTTAAAGCATGCATGTTAACATGACAGCGACAGAGACAGAAAGAGAGTAAAATATGATTGTTCTTCGATACAGAACAATACAACTACAAGAGAGAACCGAGAATTATATGAGCAGACATCAAACTCAATAATGATAGAATTCAAAAAAATATTTTTACAGAAGTCACTTGAAACTATTAATTATTGATCTTTAACAAATCCCCGTGGTATAATGGTTTTGTAGGAAAAAATAATTAATCCAAGCCCTGCTGTTAAATTTAAGTTATCTGGGGCTTTTGTACACTCTTCTCTGTAAAGTAAAATCGCCTCTTCTTTCAACCATAACCTTGGCACTGGTACATAGTACTGTAAAGGCATCGCCTCAAATGTCTCTAGAAATCTCAAATCGGTTTCCCTCCATTTTGTGCCGGCAAAATGCTTCTACTCTTCAAACACAGATGACAAACATCAATTCTGCAATTTTCTCAGTCCAACCTGTCCCGATGCTGCACTAGGAAACAAAACATATATTTTTGGGGGACTAATTCTACCATCTAATAGCGAGATGTCCGATTAAAGCTGGGACTTTCAAGGGCAAATCCCTTAGTTATTGTCTACCATCTACCCTGTCAACCCCTTGGGCTTAAATTGTAATGAAAAGTAAGAGCATTTCAATAATAAGCAGAAAGACCTGGTTGGATGTCAAACTGTATTATAACACTTGAGCTAAAAAATAAAAATTGAAAAGGGGAAAAATTCTATTAAATGGAGCTTAACAATTAAAACCAAGGAGGTACTAAAAGACATCAATTCATGATTACTGATGTTGCTCTTTTCTGGTCTGAAGGCTTCCCGTCCCGAATTGTCTGTCAAGAACTTGAACTTGAAATCAAAGGGTCACTAGGAAAACTCCGGTAGTAGCCGCTCCGATGATAAAGTCCGTAAAAAATCAAAATAGTAATTCAAGAGTAGAGTTAAACATAAATTGAAAGCGTACATTATGACATTATTTATAGGCTGTAGATACCCTAAGTTAAGTAGGATTAGGAGCCATAAAAGTAAAAATTTGAGGATATCTGAAGATAGTAGTTGCCATATTAAACTCTATTTCCTTGTTCTAAGGTCGATAGCTTGTGGAAGGCGGTGATAAGTTCTGAATTCATTACCTTTGAATCCTCCGTGCTTGGCTATCTTGGATGAAATAACTCTCTCATGATCTGTACTGTAAAAAGCTTATTATAGACATGTGTCACACCTTGAATAAAATAGTCAAATTATGGCATATCAGCTACTCCTCCCTCAAGCCTTAGTTCTGTGGTATTTATTCAGAGCTAAGGTTAGGTTTTCTAAGATGTTTACATGCGTGCCGATCATAAATGCACCGCTCCGCATTCCGAAGAGACAATCGTTGACATGACATTTATTGCATCAGTCGCTGGTTGGAAATACGAGGCCATCATTGCCTCAACTACCGCAGTGGTTCAGAAATGACGCCCAACGTGGGCGCCTGTTAGATCTCTTATAAAAAGGGGGGCAACACACCACCCCTTTCAACACTTCTACATCTTGAGTAATTCAATCAGCAAAAGGAATTGTAAAGCGATCTTTGGTGTATCAAAAGAAATTACCTTCGATCAAAAGCTGTGGTCAGGTTCGGTTTCAATAACATTTCTTAAATTTCTTCATCTTTTTTCCTCTTCCTTCTACTTTTCTCTTACACACTTCTCTTCTTTTTGTCTTTGAACAATGTTTGTCTCTAATGCCCAATCGAGCACTGGTCATGAGAACATAAAACCCTTGGAGATAGATGATCAAACAGAAGTAAATCTTGTAATTAGTAGCCCAATAGAAAACTTAGAAAATAAGCCTGTTGGTAGTCTAACCCTGAGTTCTAAGGTCAAAATAGTATAGGCCTTTATAGAGCCTAGGAACAAAGGCGAAGAAACCTCTGAAAAAAACCCATAAAAGAGAGGAGGGTGAAAGCGCCATCACTTAGAGCATGATAAATGTTCTAAAGGTTGCTTTTGATTTCCCTGATAACGTGTCCTAGAGGATACCTGAGCCCATAAATCGCTCTTTTAGTATTCAATATGGTGAGATTTATACTTACCTTGAATGGTGAGATTTATACTTACCTTGAATGGTTCGAGATAGGGATTTAGTTTTCCTTCCATCGTATCATTAGGGAATTCTTTAGTTGGTTTAACATGTGCCTAGCTAGTTTGAACATAAACAATTGGAGGCAATTGTTAGGTTTTATAGTTTTTGGCCACTTGAATGGTGTAGAAGTAGACATTCCTTTAATCAAAAGTAACATAGACGTAAAGTAACTAAAGTCGGAAGGCATTTTCTACATGTATTTCTACAAAGGGTTCAGACCTCTCCCTTCTGTACCCATTTCCAATAAGACCTCGAAAAAGTGACACTTTTATATAAAGGAAGGCTGGGAGTTTGAGGATTTCAAGAATAGGGCTTCAACATTCCCCCGAAGAACTGGCATTAAGGGTGAGCCCCCCCCTTTTTTTATAACTTGCCTCATTGTCTTTATTTTTTTGTGTTTTGGGCCTAATTTATCCATGTTCTGTATTTCTATGAAAATAAAAGGGCTTAGAAGAGATCAATCTTCACTGTTGATCTCCAAAAGAAGTATAAGAAGCTCTTCGAGACCAATAACTGTTCCCACGAGACCATCATTTCAGCAAAAAACTTAATAGAGCCTAGGCTGGTGAAGGATTGTAATGAGAGTCTGAAGAAGTCCATGGTCTCTAGATGGGTACAAAGGAAGAAGAAGAAGAAGGTCGGGGAAATTTTATCCTCTACCGAGCCTCCTCATCTAGGGAAGATGAGGAGACTGATTTCTAACTCCCTTAAGTGAACAGTCTCAAAGGATTTGGAATGCTCTCCAACTTAGAGAGCCCTTTTTCCTTTGGTGCCCATCATGTCGAAAAGGAAAAGAAGGAAAGGCAAGACGGTTGTCGACTTTCCAAAGCTTGAGGACTCATACTCGAATGCCGTAAAGAAGACATATAAGGATTTTTGGGCAACAGGCCCGTACAAATTCTTTGGGCTGAAGCCTTAAAAGATAGCCAAAGATCTAATGGCTATCCACGTGAGGGTGAGTTTTCTATTCTTCCTATTTTTTGTGTTATCTTTTAGTATTTTTCATCCTTTCAATATTGACTTGACTATTTTATTCTTCAAATTGTTCACGGTTTGGCAGCCATTATGGACTATCTGGAGAACACCTAGCAGGTGGACACTTTCTAGTCAGAGCCTGATAAAACTAGGCTCCAACTCGGGACTACAAAGTCTGTGATGGCTGCTGTTGAAAAGAAGCTAAAAGAGACTGCCAATTCTTACTCCATTCTTGAGTCCGAAAGAGATGCCCTGATTGTCGAGCTAGAAGATCTCAAAAAGTGATTTGCAAACTCTAAGGCTGCTTCTACTAAGAAGCTTTAGGATAGTATCGAAGTTGTCAAAGCTCAGACTGAGATCATCCTGAAAGTTGAAGTCCATGATCTGGGGGACAAACACATTGAGTACGGATAGCTAACCTTTAGGAAGAAGCTCCAGAAGATATATCCAGACTTGGACTTGACTGGGGTGAATGACATTCTGGTCTCCTAGGTCGAGGTAAATACTCTGGATGCCAATGACGAAGAAGAGGCATCTCCTGATCTCCTTCAAGTTGTGCTCCCAATGACTGCTGAGTCTGCAATGGAGTAGATCTATAGGATTTTTGTATTTTTTTTCCTTTTTTGCTCTTTTGACTTTGTAACTTTCCCATTTTTGGGCCTTTGATATATGAAATTTTGATTATTTCCAGAACTTGTGTCCAGTTCGATACCTTCGCGTTATTTCTAACTTCTAGATAATTTTTCTAATTATCTAGACTAGTAGAAAAATATAAGTTCTTTAAGGATTCCAAATTACATAGAGGTCGCCAAGGTGGCATTTATAGTCCCTAGGGACTGAGTTTATAAGATGTATGGCACAAATTTTTTTTCACAACTTTAGCTTACAAGTCACTATGTGACAACCCAAAGTCCTAAAGGACCACAGTTTTTAAGAATGTGGCATGTTTTATTCGCTCATAAGTATCAGATTTTATGATATCATGTTTAACTTGTAAAACTATTTGGCATAAACTTTTGCATGATTTTCAGTATATATCTTGGAACTCCTAGTTATATGTTTATGTTTTAAGAATGTTAGTAACTTTCAGTATAGACCTTTTTTATTGCTATCCATGAAAGCTTACAAAAATGGATTTTTCCCAAAAACACGTGCATCACAGGGGACCGGTGTTACTCACGAGCTTTTCAATAAATCTCACAGGATTTTATCATGTGTATTTCAGCGATTACCAAGAGGTTTTCAAACCCAGCTAGTATTGAATCATGATGAATAAAGGCACGGGTGAAAGAGGGATTTGTATCCCAACTACGGAGGTGATAACTTGAGACCATAGATGCCAGAATTATATGACAGGAAAAGGATAGTGAGCGATATTCATCAATAATGTAATAATTAAGGTTTATGTTATTGTAATCTAATTATGCTCTACAAGTATGACTGCATTCAAATAAAATTTTTAACAGACGATAATTCCACTGTACGATTTTATGTAACATAATTCAATCTACTTGGAAATGATAAAAAAGCATTTGGTTAGACACGTCATCAATATGTTATCAAAGGTTAGTGTATTGACAAAGTGCATAACTAGCTAGTCATTATCCCTAATTTGTATAGGCTGGGTTTTGGGATGCGACATCTACCACTATTTGTAAAGGAAAGTTCTTCTATGTGCTCGTTTGGATGGACGGTAGAAACGGGCGTTTAGGAAATAAGTGTTTTGAAACAGGCGTTTTGAAAAAAGCTACTTATTGGCACTTATCTAAAACGCCCGTTTTGGTCTTGAAAATGCCCAAACGGGCATTTCGAGAAGTCTAAACAAACACTCACTTATCCCAAAAGTCCGTTTGAAACATGAAAATGGCCAAACGGACGGTGGAATTGCCCATCCAAACACAGCCTATATATGCTTCTGTTATTAAATGGCGTCTAGCTGCAACAACTTACTGCCTTTGGTAGGAGAGAAGCAACAGGGTATTGGAAAGAAATGATCCCCAATCCATTTTCAACGAAATCTAATTAATTGATAGTGTTAGAATGGGACTTTTTTAAGAAATGGAAAAAATGACCTGAATGGCCAATTGTGTAGAAGGTGGAATGTCAATTAATGCTGAGCCCCTTGGTTGTAGTAGTTGTTATGTGCTTCAGTTGCTGGCTTGTTTCTTTTGTTTTGCAGTGGCCTGATGGCATAGCTAATTTTTCTTTTCTTTTATTTATATTGTATATCATGGGGCATGCCTCTTGTATATGTGTAGTTTGTGTTCATTGTCGAAGAAATTTCTGAGACCCCCCCCTTAAAAAAAGACCAAACTTCCTTCTTCAGTACTACTATTCGTCTTTGAAACCTTGGGATTTATGCAAATGTCTTATCTATTCAAAAATAGAAATGGTTACTGCCAATGTACATATAAGATAGCACAAGGGTAGGCAAAGTCATGACAATGGAAAAGCTTTCGAAATTGAACTACATATATGGTACAACACAAGTAGTGATGGGGTTGAGGGAGAGGGAGGGAGACTTCCAATTCAATATTTATCATGGTTTATACATTTAAACACAAACTACAAACAACACCGACATCATTGATATGATCAATAACGACTGCATGTTGCTGTCATGATTATATTTGTAACCAATCTAAGAGGAGACATTAAGATGTGGTGCATCAGCCTGTGTGGCGGCCATGGCAAGCTCAAACTGCCTCAAAGAATTAACAGAAGGGAGAGAGAGCAACTCCGGAGCTATAAGATTATCCCAGCCTCTTATGGGGTTGGTAGTTGCAGAACCATCCAAACCTACGTGTGTCACATGCTTCACATCTGTTGGAAACCCAATCTCCATCTCTGTTTCCATTTCTTCCTTGTACACTAGAAAATCAAAACATGAAATGAGACGAGACGAGAGAATAATAATGGAAAATATGATGACAGAAATTGCAAAAAAATAGGAAAATGATTTAGCACTACTATAAACCCTACAACCTTTAGGTCCTCCAATACTTGTTGGTGATGCACCCCAAATGGAATAGAACAATTTACTCAAGCGAAACTGGAAATCTATCCAATCGTCTTTCACTTATTTTTTGATATTAGTACCAAAAGATTATTTTTTTGATATTTTCGCTTTAATGATGAAATGTTACTTTTTGATAGAACTATCATTTTTATTTCTAACTATTATTGCAATTTTTCAAATATTGATAAAAACTGAGAGAAGCTTTTACCAAATAAGTGAGAGAAGCTTTTGAAACTCTTGAACAGCCTGTAAAAGCCAGTGGAAACGTTGGGCTTTGGAAGGGCCAGAAACCTAAATGATGAGCTCCTCATGTTTACACTAGATAAGCTTTCTTTGTCGTCTTCTTCTTCTTGGGTTCCTTCAGAAGAATCAAATATAAGCCTTTAGCTAGACAAAGAAAACCCAAAAGGAGAGAGAGAGAGAGAGAGAGAGAGAGAGAGAGAGAGAGAGAGAGAGAGAGAGAGAGAGAGAGAGAGAGAGAGAGACCTATTGCAGATGAATTTGTGTGTGGTTTTGATCTTCTAGGCTGTTGTTCAATTACAGCAACGCTGGAGTGAGAGACACAACCCACAGTGAAGGGAAGAACTACGAGTCTTTCCATTCGATCTCTCATTTCTTCATCAATATTGGGTAGATCTCGAGGGAGAGAGAAAAAGTGTGGTGGTTGAGAAATGAAATTGCTGGAAATAGAATGGGTTTGTTATAGTGGTGGCTGCTGGCTTTGTTATCAAGTTAGAATAATTCCAAGTGTGGAAACTCAGGAGCTCTTCAAGTTTGGTGGGAGGGACAACAATGAGAGGCAAAAACTAGTATTTAAGCTCCAACTGACGTTTAAGTTTGGACGTGTAATCACCAAAATTAGGTTCAATTGCTATGTTTAACCTACTAACACTCCCAACCTCTCTCTCTCTCTCTCTCTATAAACTTGAAATGAACTCCACCTAGCTAATTAAAAGGAGTGCATCAGAAGCAAACTATGGTCATGACTCTCCTATGAAGCCAAGATGGATGCGTATTAATTTCTTGATTATGAAGAAGTAAATGGCTGGCAAATTGCAATGCAGGAACAATAAATGGACTAACAAACTGATTGAGGAAAGAGACACCCCTCAACGTCATTTTTTCTTTAAATTTAAAATTATGAAAATGATCTTTATTTTTTATCTTTAAATTAAAATGTGAAGATAGTCTCCATATCATGATTCATGCACTATTCATATATTATGCATTCTCTAATACTTTTGAAAACACTCCAAACTAATAATTATTTCTTTTTATATTATTTAAATAAGTATGTAGAATTTAAAATTAATTTATCAAAAAAAAAAAATTCAATTTTAATCATTTTTACAATACTATTCATGATTGTAAATTTTTTGATTTCCCAACTCTCGCTATTATATATTTTTATTCATTTTTTAATATTCTTTATGCTTCCATAGTGTAATTTTATTTATTTTTTAATATATTTTAATTTTCAATTTCTTGTTGTAGAGTTTTTAAAAACAATAAAAAAAAAATGATAAATAATTAAATTTTAAAAAATATATGTTAAATAATTGTATTATTAAATATAGGATTTGAAGAAAGAATAATAATTTGAAGATTGATATGGTTGAAGTGAAAATTTGAAATTTAGGCCATGTTTGGTGTACAAGAATTGAATGGTTTTTTCTTGGAATGAAATAAAAAAAAAAAAAAATAGAGTAGAAATGACCTGGAATGGAATGGAATAAGAATTATTTATCTAGATCAAACAAATGTTTGAAATAATTTTTAACAAAATGTCTATTTTATGGAATAAGTATTTTCAATCATATCAAATAAGAATAAAAAATAAAAAAATTAGAATAAATATTTCTAAAATACCCATTCTATCATACTAAATATGAAGTTAGTATCTTCAAATTTAAATATGTCAAAATAAAGATGAAAATAAAGGGAGTGAAATAAAGATGCTCTTCGTAAAACACTGTGAGTTTAAAAAGAGAAGTCAAGAAGTTTCAATAGGATTATTTATTCGTGTACTGATTTTTCTTTTAAAGTTAATTTGTTTTTATTTCTTATTTCATATATACTGGCGAAAATGCTTTTGAAATTTCGTTTCTAAATCCAAATTTCATGAAATCCTAGTCATTCCACATTAGTGGTCATCTCTACTTTGTAATAATTAATGCAAATTTCCATCCCACATTTCAATGGATCAGCCCAATTATCTTCTGCCATGTATACACTGGTTTGCTTCTGAGGAGACCCAAAATAATAATAAAAAATTAGGTTTGTCCTAGTTGGCAAAATCTCATTGGGTTGGTCCATAGAATTGATAAATTTCAGTGGATGGGGACTCACAGGATAACTAATCATCTTGGGCTATATCGCAAGCAAATAACTAGTTAAAATATAATATATATATATAGACACACACACACACAAAACTTACTTGGATTTGGGGCATGGGCTGGATACATTCAGGTCCAGAAAAGAGGAAGAGAAGGGCTAAAAACCAGCTGCTTCCACTTAGTAGCTGCCTGCAACTCATAGACCATGAACATCTCTTCAAAATTTGATTTCTCAACCAGATATTTGATCATCCTTTAGCTACAAATTTTTAAAATAAGTAATTTTTTTTTTTTCACCCTTGGCATTATCGGGGTTGATGTGATGTGATGCAATCAGAATCCTAGCAAACCAGCATATCCACTCGCAAGTGAATGGGAGAAACTAAAAAGCAAGCTCCATTTGACCGGTAAAGAAACTCATATCACCATTCAGACAACCACATCCAGTTGCCAAGCTCCATTTCGGCAGTGAAGAAACTGGTATCACCACTGACACCAATCCTTCTGTCTTCTAGGTTTGGTCATAATATAGCCTTTTCCTAGCCCAACTTCCACTTGATGTTTTACACTTCCTGCAACATACCAATACTGGTTAAAAAATAACGGGACTGCAAGTCATTCTGAAAGCAACTTCTTGGAAAAATGCTTTGTAACACAGAGAGACATCAGATTTATGCAATCTATCTGGATATTTCAATGTCACTCTGCAAAAAGTTAGCTAGAAGATTTGGGAAGGAAAAAAAAACTAAAATAAAAGCAACTGAGAACCAATTCAGAGAGTCACGCCATTACCCATAATTGGCAAAGTTAAGAAGCTATAAAACAGGTACCCGCAGAAGTTAAATCCAATTTGTTTTGATATCACCTCGCCTCTTTGTTCTCACAAAGAGACAAGAAAAGCCAGAAGTAAATACAAGAGATATTGGATGTTTGGGGAACAATTATACTGCCTTCACATGGTGGAGCTCAATATTTCTTGTGAGTTTTACTAATGACAACTCAAGGAAAGGTTAGATTTTACTCCATGAAGCACAAGTTAGAGGTTTCAACATATTCAATCAATGGAAGACAAAGGTAGAGAATCAAGCATAAAGAAAATTGATAAATATTACACCCAACAACATCATAGTTACATGTAAACAAAGTTCCTACATCTCAGGAATATGTTACTCAACATTATATAGCTATTGAAAATCCCACAACAGAACAGGATAATAAAACAAATGAACAGAACATTGGTGGAAAAAGTAAGGTGCATGATGTTAAATAAGGATTTGCCAAAAGCCAAGGCAGTCAATGCAATATGTTTCCACGTCAAAAGATCACCATACACCAGTGTTGACTGCAAAGCTCCAGACGACATTTGGATAGATAATTCAGTTGATTATTCTAGTTTAAAAAATATTCCCTAGTTTATCTTAAATCCATGTCCAAAGTAGTAAGTGGCTAGACTTAGATCCATAGTCATGGAAGTGCATATTTGATGATTCTTGGGTTTGAGACAAGTATAAAAGGTTAAATGTCATGGGATCTAGCTTTGGGAAAGAAAATCATCCTGACAAGATCCCCATGACAAAAGACAGGTAGGCTGGACTGGAGTTAAGGCACTGACTTAATACCAAAAAAGAACCCATAGTCATGAGACAAGTATAAGAGGCTACATGTCATGTTGGACTATGATGGTTTAAGGAGAGCAGGACACCATTCCATTTTGAAAATATGTTGCTGAGGGAGCCAGGGTTTAGGAGATGGTTGCAGAGTGGTGGCAGGGACACTAGGTGGACGAGCTGCCAAGCTTTGTGTTGACCAATAAGTTGAAACTGTTGAAAGACGACCGTAGGAGGTGGAATAGGGATATATTTGGTCGTGTTAAGGTTAAGCTGAAAATGGTGCTTTAGGAGATTCAGTTTCTGGATAGTAAAAATCAGGAGGGCTATCTGTGGGGAAGAAAAAGCAAAAATGGATGTTTTGAAAGGGGAATATGGAAGGTTGGTAAAGGCAGAGGAAATTTACTGGAGGTAGAAGTCCAGAGCTCTCTGGTTAAAAGAAGAAGACAGCAGTACTAAATAGTCCATCGGCTGACTAATGTTCACAGAAGGTTCAACAACATAGGTTCGGTAAAGATTGGAGAGAAAGTTATTCAGCAGGAAGAGGAAGTTAAGGAAGGAATTTCAGATTTTCACTAGGACCTATACAAGGAAACAAGGCCTTAACGACCGTCTTTGGATGACATGATGTTCAGTGGTCTGGAGTTAGCCGAAAGTTCGAAGCTGGAGCAGCCATCTAGGGAAGAGATCATGGCAGCCCTGAATTCTTGCAATGGGGACAAAGAGCGGGGCTTTGATGGCTTTTCACTAGATTTTTTTCCGAACACTGCTGGCTACTTTGAGGGTGATCTCTGGCTTTTTATTTCTTTTTTTGAGCATGGGACTTTTGAGTGGAGTTTGAATACCTCTTTTATTGCCCTGGTGTCGAAAAAGTTGGGTGCTAAAGCCTAAAAATATTAAGGATTATAGATTGATAAGCTTGATTGGAGGTGCATATAAGATTTTGGCTAAAGTGTATCATTAAGATTGAAGAGGGTATTGAGAAAGATGATTTTTGAGAGCCCAAATGCAATTGTAGGGGGTAGGCAGATTTTGGATGCAACCCTTGTTGCCAATGAATGCATAGCTCGAGGAAAAAAAGCTTGCAAGAGAGTTTAGTTTGTAAGCTAGATATTGAGAACGCGTATGACCATATAAATTGAAACTTTTTGTTAATTTTGATTAATGCGTCCCCAACAGATTTCCCTCATATTCTAAGGGGTTAAGACAAGCCAACCCCCCTTTTCACCTTTCTCGTTCGTTATTGTGATGGAACCCTTTAAACCTATAATGGGAAGAGTTGTGGAAGGAAAGAGGATCCATTAGATTGGTTGGGATACGTTTAAAGCTTCGAGGATGGAAGGGAGCTTGAGTATCAAGTAGCTAAAAATTATCAATATGACTATTGAGAAAATGGTTGTGGTGGTTTGCAGTGGAAGACGGTGCTCGATGGCGGAAGGTGATTGCTTCTAAATATGGGTGTGAAGACTGTGGATGGTTCTCTAGAGAGGTAGTAGAGCCTTATGGTTGCAGGTTGTGGATCCATTAGTAAAAGTCAGGGGAATTTATGGAAGTTCATTTGTTATGATGTGGTAGGGGTTCAAGTGTGAGATCTTGGGTGGATGCTTGGAGTGGAGACATTTTGTTGAAAGATCAATTCCCCTAGTTTTTTAGGATTGCCATAAAGAGGAATACAAATGTGGAGGAGTGTCTTGGGTTCTGGTGGTGATTTGGTGTGGTCCTTGCTTTAGGAGAAATGTACAGGAATGGGAGATGGGTAATGTGGTGAGTTTGATGGCTATTCTTTGTCGTTACCAACTTAGGAGTGATGGGAAGGATACTTTGGTTTGGACCTTGAATAAGTCAAGGATTTTCTCTATTTAATCATTGCCTTGGAAAATGATTTGGTCCTCTAAGGTTCCTACTAAGATAGCCTTTTTTGTTTAGGCTATTACATGGAAAGTAGTGTTAACTATGGACAATTTACAAATGAGGGGTTTTCAATTGGCTAGATGTTGTTTGTGCAAAGAGGACGCCGGATCGATTAATCATCTTCTTCTTCACTACAAGGTATCTTGGGATGCATGGAACCTTATTTTTTCCCTCTTTGGTTGCATGTGAGGCATGCCCAGCTCAGTCAAAGGCCTACTTTTTAGTTAGGGAGGGTGTAGGGTGAGAAAGGATTTGAGGGTGCTTGACCTATGGCCCCACTTTGTCTCCTTTGGTTCTTGTGGATGGAGGGGAAATACGAGGGTTTTTGGTAGGAAATAACTCTCCCCTAGGAGGTTTAAGGATAATGTTTTACGTTGCTTTACTTTTGGGTTAAGGAAGTTTACCCCTTGTCAGTAGTTTCTTATGTCAATTTTTTTGGGAGATTGTAGTTGTACTTTTGTATATATAGGTTCGCCCTCCTCGAGCACCTATAATCAATGTTTTAAAAACCAGACCGGACTGGCCGGGTCGAATCGGAAAAACTGGAGATCGGTCCAGGTTCCGGTTGGTTTAACTCAATAAAACTGTTTGATACTGAAAATTGCCCTCTTGAAACAATATCGTTTAAAACTACGGTTGAACCAACGGTTCAGTTAAACCGTTGATGATTTAGTAGAACCGTCCGATTCACTGATAATATTTTTAACTCAGTTACAAAACACGGAATCCTGTGGAAGAAGCATTCAATTTGACTTTTCAAAAGCATTCCTTGAAAGATGCTCAATCAGTAGATGTATGGCTTGCTTACACCAGCACCTTTTAAAAGCATCTAATACCTCAACTTTTTATTTACTTACCGATGTGGGACAACACGGGGGCTGTAAAGAATGAGAATTTGAGTGTGTTCTTATAAGCACACAAGTTATTGATGTTTTCTCTCACATTCGATGTGGGACTTGTGGATATAGCCCCTTCTACAAAATTAGTTGAAATTCTTTTAATTAAAAAATTTCATCAAACTTTCATTGTGCATTTTTCTTTTACATTTTATATCTTGTCAGAAATTTATCGGTAGCTAAGTCTTTTTAAATTATCCTCTTATAGTTCCCAGTCTCGCATGTGAAACTATTATGATCACAACTTTAAGTGTATTTTTAATTTTGATATAATATTTTCAAGTTTTTAATATCCAAAAAATATCTTTTAAACATGTACATTTTTTTCTTTATTATGCATAAATTTTTATATATTATTAATATTAATAAAATATATTTATGACGTAATTATGATGTAGCGGTTCGATTCTGGTTGACCCGACGATTGAACCAATGACCTGTGACCCGGTCTTTTTTTCGGTTCATTAAACGGTCTGGGTTTTAAAACATTGCATGTAATAAAATTACACTTATTAAAATAATCTTATGGTTTGTCACAATACTTGTTAGAATCAACACCTTGGAACATCTGCTTGAAAATGAGAAAAAGGAACGACATCCACATGTGCCTTACCAATGGTAATAGGTCCCACCACAAGTATCACATGATTAGAACCCATATTTCAATGGATTTGGGTGACCCCATATAATTCTAACTTCTTTTGAATTAGAAAAATTAGATTGGCACAACTAATGGTATTTTGGTAAATTTAAAGTTAAGGCAATCCTTATAATTTATTTTTTTGTTTGGCATCTAGGGTTTCTTGAGTCCTTTACTTATTTGAAATTGGTAGTCTTTATTTATTTTAGAAAGTCTTTTACTTAGTAGGATTTAAGAAATCCAATGTCTAGTAGGAAAAAACTCCCACATTTCTATATAAGCAAATCTCTTATAAACAGAAAATGCCTTTAAAACTCTTGACATGTGAAAATTATAGTGCCAAAAGCCAGTGAGGTTATAATTTCAATTGGTGCCACTGAAGGTGTTATCTAAATAAGAATGTAGAATATAATATGTATTGTGCTGCGGTGCATGCAGTCAAGTGGACTTTGTCCATACATTATATATTTAAACTCTCTAACACAATGAAAAACTATTATACAGATAATTTCAATGTAAATAAAGTTAAACATTATCGAGATAATTTTAGGGAATGAAAAAGATGTATTCTTTTCTCTAGGAGGTCAATATTTATAGTCACATCATACAAGTAAATAAAGAAATTATCCTAAATTCATTTCTACAATCAATCAATCTAACGCCTAAATTAAACTACAGATTAAATCAATATTTACAACACTCCCCCTCAAGGTGAAGAGTATATGTATGTAACTCTCAGCTTGCTACATATAGAGTCGATGGCAATCTTTGATAAAGTTTTGGTAAAGATGTAGGCAAGTTGACTATCAAAAGGAACAAACAAAGTGGTGATATCCTTGGGCTGTACTTTAGATCAAATGAAATGACAATCAACTTCAATATGCTTGGTCCGTTCGTGAAAGAGTAGATTGTTGGTAATATGATTGCCGTTTGATTGTCCCAATGGAGAGGTGTTGGACTACATACTAGAACATCAAATTCTTGCACAAGTGTTCTTAACCAAGTCAACTCACAAGTAGTGCTCGATACTCTACCTCAACACTAGAACGTGCCACAACCGACTACTTCTTGCTTTTCCAAGTCACGAGATTACCCCCTAAGAAAGTACAATAACTAGTGGTGGATTTGCGATCTAAAGGCGATCCTACTCAATCAGCATTAATATATCCCTCAATCCGAAGATGTCCAGATGATCGATAAAGAAGACCACGTCCTGGGGCATTCTTCAAATACTTCAAGATAAGAGTAATTGCATCCATATGAGGAACTCGAGGACTAGTCATAAACTGACTTACAACACTAATTGCATAGGAGATGTCAGGTCGAGTAATAGTTAGGTAAATGAGCTTACCCACAAGTCTTCGATGCATCTCTGAATCCTCAACCAAATCACCATCATTTGGCATCAACTTTAGATTGGTCTCCATGGGCGTAGCTATAGGTTTGGAGCCAAGATAACCTGTACCTTTTAAAATATCAAAAGTGTACTTCCTTTGAGACAAACTAATCCCTACTTTTGATCTTATGACCTTAATACCAAGGAAGAGTTTTCCAAGATCTTTGTTGAGAAGGATGGAACCAAGATGGCAAATCAATGTCTGGATACTTGCCTTATCACTGTCGGTGATTAGAATATCATCTACGTAGACAAGTAGAATCACGATACCTCTTTGCGTCTTCTTAAAGAATATTAAGTGATCAACTTAGCTCCGAGTCATACCATGAGAAACTACTACCTTACTGAATTTATTAAACTAAGCTCAGGGAGACTATTTAAGTCCATAAATAGACTTCTAAAGATGACAAACATATTTCTCCTTGGACTCAAAACCAGGTGGTTAAGCCATATACATAGTCTCAGCAAGATCACTATGTAGGAAGGCATTTTTGACATCGAGCAGATGAAGAGGCCAATTGAGATTCACAGCAAAAGATATGATAACCCAAACAAAATTCAATTTGGCAACAAGAGAGAAAGTCTCGGTGTAATCAATGCCATAGGTATGGGTAAAACCTTTAGTCACAAGGCGAGCCTTCAATCGATCAATAGTACCATCAGGATTCTGCTTGATTGTGAAGACCCAACGACAGCCAACAATTTTAGCACCAGCAGGTTTAGGAACAAGAGCCCAAGTACGATTTAATTCCAAAGCATGCATTTCCTTTTCCATAGCGGTCCGCCAACCAGGATGAGAAAGAGCCTTCTTATAAGATTTAGGAACAACAAGAGATGACAGGGACAAAAAAAGCTTGAAAGAAAGAGGATAAATGATCATAAGAGACAAAGTTAAAGACAGGATGAACAGTGCAAGTACCGTGTACCTTTTCGGACTGTAATGAGTAGATCAAGATTAGAGTTAGAAAAATAAGATGGATCGGTAGATGACAAGATAGGTGGAGGATGTGAGAGAGAATGTCGAGTAGGAAGAGTGACTGGAGCTGCAGCCTGATGACGACGAACATACACCTGAGAAATAGAAGGCCTAGTAGGAACATTAGTAGGTAACACAAGGTCAGGAAATAATAGTGCTTGTAATTGACTTCCTTCTAGAGAATAATAGAGAACAGTTTCAAAGAAAGTGACATCAACACTGACAAAGTGCTTATGTAAGATAGGACTGTAGCACCTGTAACCCTTCTGTGTACGTGAGTAACCAAGAAATATGCATTTATGAGTACGAGGATCAAGTTCGTCACGACCAGGCTCCAAGTTATGCACAAACGAAACACATCTAAAAACTTTAGGGGAAATGGAAAAAGGTGTTTCATCAAGAAACATGATATTAAAAGGTGACTTTCCTATAGAATGCGAGAAGGCATCCTATTTAAAAAAATATGTAGCTGTAAGGATAACATTCCTCCAAAAACACTTGAGAACATGCATCTGGATCATAAGGGCATGAGCTATAGCAAGGATGGGATCGTTCTTTCTGTCGGCAATCCCATTTTGTTGGGGGGTGGTGACACAGGATATTTGGTGTATAATGCCTTTAGACTTGAGAAATTGTTTAAAATGACTGTCTTTATATTCTTGAGCATTATTAGTTTGAAAAGCTATCAAAATCAATTAATCAATCAATCAATCAAATCAATACACTCAATCAATCAATCAATCTAATGCTTAAATTAAGCTACAGATCAAGTCAATATTTACAACAAACATCATGTCTAATACTGTGGTGCATTATAGTGCACACAAACAAGTGAATTTTCTCCATAGATTAAACATTTAAATGTTATAGCACTGAATGGTAATGCAAAAAGATAAATAGATACATTTTTAAGGATATTTTCTTTATAGTATGTAACGTATCCTATAGATTTTGTAATACATAACCAGTAATTTTCATTTTCATTTTCAACTTCATACACATTGTTATCACTATCAGAATTTCAAGATTTTTCCCAAGGAAATTAAAAAAGAAAAAGAAAGAACAATTAATGAGATATCTCAATTGATCTCAATGATGACAGTAAAAGTTAATCTTAAGAAGATCTCATGTACTGTTACTTCATTCATTTTATTCATATTATTTATTCTTTTTATTTGGAATAAGGATAAAGAATAATAGTTATTATTATTCTTACTAGTTCAATTTGATATGGCATTTGGTAAATGACCTCCCAAAACCAAATGATTAGGTATCATGAACTAAAGTGCTTTAATTAGGAAGCATCATATAGGAAATGGGAATGATTAAATAACCTGAATTTTGATTCTGGTATTCCAGTTGTTGTCGACAGGTATGGACTAGATAGCTTTGTATTCAATCATAATTGCACAAGACCTCCATCAGTTCACTCCTAGAGCCTCCTCAACTGCATTCCTAGGATTTTGATTGATGGTAATCAGTTTGCCAATTATGGCAATCAAATCCAAGCATCACCAGAATGATTTAGAAGTTAGAACTACTCACTCGCAAGTTCTAAGGTGTCAAATGATCCATTTTATTCACCAGTAGTCTCCACAAGAACAATGGCCATGCTTAAAATGATGAAACCGACGAATATCTCTAACTACTATTTCCCTATTCAAAAGGTGAGAAGTATACTTGATGAAGTTATGACAATCAGTACAAACTCGGAGGTTTTTCATCACCCGAATAGGTGTTCCATGACTTGTGCAAATGAGACCATAAGCAATTGCAAGTTTCTCACTGTGGAAACTGACAAGTACTTCTTTTTGTTCTTCTTCTACATCTTGCATCACCAAATTTACATCAGTTGAATACCCAATTTCCTTTAGTTTTCCAATTAGGTTGTCCAAGTAAGAATAAATTTCAGCTTCTTGTGGATGAGACCTGTCTCCCATGACAAAAGTGTGGACTCGATTCTTCAATTGGATCCAAGATTGGCCAGGGTGTTTCTTAACTCCCTTTTCTTGCATCAAACCCCTCAATTTAGCTGCCTCGTCCCATCTATGATTGGTTGCGCAAGTATTCGATAGCAAAACATAAGCTCCAGCTTCAAATGGTTCAAGTTCAAGTAGTTTCTCAGAAACCCACCTTGCCATCTCAATATTTTTGTGAACTCGGCAAGAAGATAAAAAAGCTGACCAAACTGCAGTTAGATGAGAGATAGCATTCTCATAAATAAAATCCTTTATCTCATCCAAGCGACCAGCTCGACCTAACAGATCTACCATACAAGTCAAGTGTTCAACTCCAGGTTTGATGCCATAAACTTCTTTCATCAATTTAAAATACTTGTGCCCTTCTTTGACCAAACCTGCATGAGTACAGGCAGTTAAAACCCCAACAAAACTCACTTCATTTGGTGTAATCCCCTCATTCTGCATCAACTCAAAAAGCCTAATGGCCTCCCTCCCTTGGCCATGTAAAGCACAACTAGATATCATTGAAGTCCATAACACAATATTTCGAACATTGGTTTGTCTGAAAATTGACCAAGCATCGTCTAACCTACCACATTTGGCATACATGTCAATCATTGATGAACCCAAGAAAACATCTACTTTGTGCCCAATTTTCAGTAAATGGCCATGGATTTGCTGTCCAAGCTCCAAAAGCCCAACGTTAGCACATGCAGAAACAATAGTTGTGAGTGTAAATTTATCCACCTCAAACTGTTCACGAACCATAGTGCCAAAAACTTTCAAAGCTTCTTCCAACCTACCATTAAGGACATACCCAGCAACCATCACACTACATGAAATAGATCCCACCACTGATTCATCCCATGAGATCTTAGAATTGTGTCTTACAAAATCTTGAGGCAAACTTTGGAAAATCACAGATGCCTTTTCCATTTGCCCACATTTGCAATACATATCAATAATTGAATCCCTTACAAAACCATCATTGTGGATTCCAATTCTCAGCACCCTTCCATGAATTTGTTTCCCTAGTTCCAAAATCGACAATGAAGAAACCAAGACCAAAGCAATGGTAAAAGTAGCTTCGTTGAAAACAGGTCCAATTTCTACAATCTGATAAAGAAGATCCAATGCATTACTTTCCAACCCATTTCGCATATGCCCATCTATGATCGTATTCCAACTAGCAACATCTTTAACAGGCAACCATCTGAACAAACTGAGAGCCTTCTGCATATCTCCAATCTGTAAATATGCACCAATTATTATGTTCCATGAAACAGTATCTTTCTCAGTCATTAATTCAAATAACTTTTCCGCATAATTAAAGGCCCCACATTTCACATAAAAATCAAGGATAGAGTTCACCAACACGACATCTAAAATAATCCCATCACGTGTAATTAACCCGTGAATTGCCTTACCCATTCGAAGATCATTTACACTAGCACAACACTTTAAAACACTCGAAAATGTGAATTTGTTTGGACTAATGCTCTCTTTTTGCATCTTAGTAAAGAGATCCAATGCCATCTTAGAGGACCCAATTCGATTGAAACCCGCTATAAGAATGGTCCAAGACTGAACATCTCTATCAGAAAATTCATCAAATAGCTCTTGCGCATAACCCAAATTTTGGGATTTTACATAGAGATTCAAAAGATAATTACCCACATGCAAGTGTTGAATAGTACCATTCTTGATCACTTTAGCATGAATGATGTCAACAGTCGATTCCTTACTTGAAGAATTCAACAAGTTGGGTTTTGGGTTTTCAATCTGAAAGGATGACGAAGAGTAAGATTGGAATGGGTGAATTTCAAACGAAAGGGTGCTCATGATGTTTCTGGTCATAGAAACTAGAGAGTGAGGATATTTCAGAATTACATTAGTGCAGAAGCAACCAGTGCCCACATAACTCCATCTCATTTTATTCTATGCTTTTTAAGTATCTAACTACATTAACTCAGCACAACCTCATTCTACTGTATCACTTACCATTATCGGTCAAATTTAGTAAGAAAACACAATGTTTCGACACAGAAACTTGTTAGCATACTTATTCCTCTTCTTCCTGGACCAGAACCTCACAGCTCTCTCTATCTAGAATTTCTCTTTCTCCAGTGATCAACATCTCTCTTCGACGACCACAGCTCCATTTACAGCAGACGTGGAAGAGATTAGTTGCAAAGGGAAAGGGCCCGGAGTCCTGCGTCCTTCCTCCACGGTAAGCTGCCTCAACCAACACTAGAATTCACTTCGGTGACATATGTAGGGCTAGATAAATGTTTTTTTTTTCTTTTTATTTAGAAAATTGTACTTGAACAATAACCTTCTCCACTTGACCCCTAAAATATAAAATTTAGAAAAATGTAAGAGTTGTGAGTATAGAAATTTATAATCTAATTGATATATATATATATATATCACATGTGCATATATAATTCACGCATTAAGCATATCGCAAGTGATGATCACGCGTGATTGACACTAACATCCCTCTAAAACTTTTGATCCCTTTAATTTTTAAAATTCAAATTAACGATAACGCTATGAAATAACTTCGAAATAATTACACTTACCTTCTTTAGAATTTTTGACAACCGGAGACAATATCTCATTTATTTTTTAAATAACATTGTCTCCCCATGTGACTCATATTGAGCAAACACCATTAACAAAAATGACTCATTTATGTTGTGAAAAACGATGACAATAAAGTAAAAGTAAACACAAAAGAGACAAGCAATCGCACACACGACACAAAGATTTACGTGGTTCGACAAATTGCCTACGTCCACGGGAGCTGCAGAGGATTTTTATTACTTGAGGAATCATAATACAATAATGGAGCAATTATTGTTCTCGATGTACGGCCATATGTCACAAAAATAACATATATATATATATATATAGTCAAAAGGCAGAAAAACCCTAATAGCGATGTTCGCTCGAGCGACTAATGACTCCGCTCAAGCGGTGTGGTCCAGACTCCATAATACTCAATAATTCTCCCACTTGGAGACTGGTACACTCACTGTATCGCCCTCTTCCTCAAACATGATATCCTCCACCTCTGCAACTCATTGTCCCTGTCTTCAGGCTAGAAGGCCAACTGAAGTTGCGCACAACTTCAGTTTCTCAAGTGTAACACCCTTTGTCAATATATCAGTAAGGTTCTTGCTTCCACAAATTTTCTCAAGGAACAGCTGTTTGTCATCTAACAATGATCGTATAAAGTGATACCTGATCTGGATGTGCTTGGTCCTGGAATGAAATGCTAGATTCTTGGCAAGGAATATGGCATTCTGACTATCACTGTAGAGAGTGCCCTTCTGATTCTTTTTACCCAATTCCTCCAAGAATCCCTATAGCCATATCATCTCCTTTGCAGCTTCTGACACTGCAATATACTCAGCTTCTGTAGTAGACAAAGAAACCGTTTTCTGCATATTAGAACCCCATGACACTGCAGTACCACCAAGAGTGTAAACAAAGCCTATGGTACTCTTTCTGCTATCAGTATCTCCAGGTAAATCAGGATCAACAAAGCCCTGTACCTCCAAGCTCTCTCTTGAGAAACACAAGCACGTTTTTTAGGAGCCTTTTAGGTACCTCAGAATCCACTTCACTGCTTCCCAATGTTGTTTTCCTGGGTTACTCATGTATCTACTCACAACTCCCACTACATGGGCAATATCTGGTCTAGTGCAAACCATAGCATACTTAAGTGAACCAATAGTTGAGGCATAAGGAACCTTACTCATGTAATCTCGTTCCTTCTCTGACTTAGGTGACAAATCCTTGCTGAGTCTAAAGTAACTGCCTAAGGGTGTGCCAACTGGTTTGGCCTTGTCCATATTGAACCTACTAAGTACCCTTTCACATACTCAGCCTGCGAGAGTCTCAACGTGCCTCTGACTATATCTCTAACAATTCTCATGCCAAGAATTTGCTTTGCAACTCCCAAATCCTTCATTGCAAAGTGCTCTAACATCTGCTTTTTCAGATTATTGATCTCATCAATATTAGCCCCTATAATAAGCATGTCATCCATATAAAGCAGCAAAATAATGTAAGAATTGTCAAAGTGCCTGACATAGCAACAATGATCTGCCTGACATCTGATATACCTTGCACTGCTCATAAAGTTGTCAAACTTCTTGTACCACTGTCTAAGAGCTTGCTTCAGGCCATACAAGCTCTTCTTTAGTCTTTAAACTGAACCTTCATTTCCTTGTACTACAAACCCCTCAGGCTGGTGCATGTAGATGTCTTCTTCAAGGTCTCCATGAAGAAAGGCTGTCTTCACATCCAACTGCTTAAGAAATAAATCTTCAGTAGCAACTATAGATAGTACCATCCTGATGGTTGTGATCTTCACCACAGGAGAAAAAATCTCAGAGTAATCAATACCCTACTGCTGCTGAAAGCCTTTTAAAACAAGTCTGGCCTTGTACCTCTTACTGCCATCATGCTCAGTTTTCACCCGGTACACCCACTTGTTTGTAATGCTTTCTTTCCTGATGGAAGTTCTGTCAACTCCCATGTTTGATTCCCTAACAGGGAATCCATCTCATCCTTCTTGGCCAGCTCCTACTTGCTAGAATTCTCATCTTGCAAGGTTTCTTCGTAACTCTACGGTTCTCCACCATCTGTCAACAGAAAATAATTCAAGGTAGGTGAGAAACGCTGTGAAGGACGATTAGTCCTAACTGACCTGCGAACTGCAGCTGTAGGAGTGGACGGCTCCAAATCTGACTGTGGAATAATAGGAATGGGTGTGCTGGACCCACTCTCCCCATCACTCACATCTTTGCACTACATTGTGACCTTTGGTAAGTCATCCAATCTTACGAACTCGGACTCTTGAGGAGTTGCTTCAGCAGCTATACTAGACTTGTCTTGTGCACAATCTTCTCATTGAAAATCACATTCCTGCTTCTTATGATCTTCCGACCCTGATCATCCCAGAAATGATAACCAAATGCCTCGTCTCCATAGCCAATGAAATATCATTTCTTTGACTTAGGCTCAAGTTTACTACGAGCATCAGAATCAACAAGAACATAAGAAAGACAGCCAAAAGTTTTAAGGTGAGAAAATTTGACCTCTTTCCCACTCCAAGCCTCCTCAGGCAATCCACAATCCAACGGAACTGATGGCCCTCTGTTTATCAAGTAGACAGTAGTGCTAACTGCATCTGCCTAGAAAGTAGGTGGTAATCCAACGTGCAGCCTCATGCTTCTAGCACGTTCATTTATGGTTCTATTCATACGTTTAGCAACTCCATTTTGTTGTGGTGTCCTAAGAATGGTCTTCTCCATTCTAATACCCAGAGCTGCACAATACTCCTTGAACCCACCATCAATATACTCACCACCATTTACAGACCTCAAACATTTCAGTTTCAAGCCTGTCTCTGTCTCAACCATGGCCTTCCAAATTTTGAACACATTAAACACATCAGATTTATGCTTCAAAAAATAAACCCATACCTTCCTGCTGTGGTCATCAATGAACATGACATAGTAACGAGAACCTCTAAGGGATGCCACTAGAGAAGGTCCCCACACGTCTGTTCTCAAGATCCAATCTTTTTGTCTTCAATGTTCTGCCACTTTTCAAGAAACTGACCTTCTTTTGTTTCCCCGTAATGCAACTCTCACTTATACTGAGATCAACTGACTTCATTTCTGGTAGCTTGCCTCTGGACAGAAGTTCTTTCATACCCTTCTGACTCATATGGCCAAGCCTGCAATGCCAAAAATCTGTTGTGCTCTTTGCAACGGTAGTAACAATAGTATTATTTAAACCAGTAGTCATATAGAGAGTACCCGTTTTCTTACCCTTAGCCAGTGACCTTCCAGGTGCTATCTGAGAACACTACTGAATGACCACACTCATCAAGCTGCCTAACAGAAATAAGATTCTTCTTCAACTTAAGAATGTGCCTAACCTTCTGCAAGGTCCATTTGTTCTTATTGGGGAGTGCAATGTCAATATCTCCCATCCCCACTACGTTCAAAGCCTCACCATCAGCCAGGTACACCTTCCCAAAATCACTTGCAACA
Source organism: Nyssa sinensis (assembly GCA_008638375.1). NCBI lineage: Eukaryota > Viridiplantae > Streptophyta > Magnoliopsida > Cornales > Nyssaceae > Nyssa > Nyssa sinensis. The sequence continues at coordinate 11,983,408 of CM018037.1, read as the reverse complement.
TAGTTCCGCATTATCTCTCGATAAGAAGATGTATGGAAGGAAGCCCTTGAATCCAGTATCCAGTCATCAACTGGACTATGAACTGCAAGAAATAATGCATCATATACTTCTTCAGTTACCACATTAGCACTATCATTTTCGGTCTTCTTAGGATTTTTACAGTTCTTCTTTATGTGGCCAGCTTTGCCACAATTCCAGCAAGTTGCCTGCTGACCAGGCCTTGACTTGTTCTTGCCCCTGTGCTTCGATTTTGATTTGCCCCTGTTTGAGTTCCTGTCTTGTGATCTCCCTTGAGAATCAACATTTAGTGTTGAACTCGAACCCGAGGTCTCGCCTGAATCTTTCCTGCGCACCTCCTCAGCCAAAATCAAATCACGAATATCATCATATTTCAACTTTGATTTACCGGCAGAATTACTGACAGCCATTCTCATGGCTTCCCAACTATTTGGCAGTGAGGCCAATAATATAAATGCACGTATCTCATCATCAAATTCAATTTCAACAGACAACAATTGATTTGTGATAATATTAAAATCATTCAGATGTTATGCAACAGATGTATCATCTGCCATCTTCAAATTGAATAACTTTTTCATCAAATTTACCTTGTTATTCGCTGACGAATTTTCATACATTCCTGACAAAGCCGCTATGAGATCCACAGTCGTCATCTCCTTGATGACGTTGTGTGCAACGGATCTCGACAGGGTTAGCTGAATAACCCTCAGAACCTGTTGATCCAACAGGTTCCAATCAGCTTCTTCCATTTTTTCCAGTCGCTTTCCCAATAGTGGAAGATGGAGTTTCTTCCCAAAGAGGTAGTCCTCTATCTGCATCCTCCAATATCCAAAATCCGTGCCATCAAACTTCTCAATCCCCGATACCCTCACTTCGTCTCCAGCCATCGTTTTCCCTCAGACCCGAACCTTGGTTCTGATACCAATTGTTGTGAAAAACAATGACAATAAAGTAAAAGTAAACATGAAAGAGACAAGCAATCACACACACGACATAAAAATTTATGTGGTTCGGCAAATTGCCTACATCCACAGGAGTTACAGAGGATTTTTATTACTTGAGGAATCACAATACAATAGTGGAGCAATTATTGTTCTCGCCGTATGGCCATATGTCACAAAAATAACATATATATATATATATAGTCAAACGGGAGAAAAACCCTAATAGCGATGTTCGCTCGAACGGCTAATGACTTCGCTCAAGTGGTGTGGGCCAGACTCCACAGTACTCAACAATTTACAAATTTAGCCTTCTATTTTAGAACCATTTTTAGTCACAAACTCAATAACATATCTTTGAATTTGTTTTTCTCTCCACCGCCCTTCCTTTCACTTTTTTTCTCTATCACACGACTACCATCTTGACCGCCCCTCACCTCTACCCCACTCTATTGTTTGTTGCACGACTGTCCAACTCCATAACCCTTTACTTTATTTTTCTTTTTGTTGTATGACTGCTCATCTCCACTGCCCCTCACCTTTGATACATAATAGATCGATCAAGAAATTACTTAACTCATCGTTCAAATCAATCATGTTACCTAGAAATTCATTCTAAGCAATTCATTTGAAACCATTAAATACTCAAACTCATTATAAAGTTTCTTTACTCTTTAATAGTTCCTGAAGATGTGATGAAAAATATCACATTCTAAAACCCACCCTATACGGATTAGAGACTATGACCAACTAGTTAATTACGTCGTCCGCATTTGCATTATGCAGATCGTGAGAAATGCAACCAACCGAAGGTCATTTCTTACATGTTCCAAGTCGCTTGCATTCTTATAACCAGTCATTGGGAGTAGAATTACTTAGGTTATTTTTTTCGTGAATGCAATACATACTTGGCAAAGCGCTACTAATACATTACTTATACATTGTTAGAGTTTATAACATCGTGAGCCCAAATTACATACATACATGTGATTGACTAACAAATTCTACAACTATGCTAGCCATTCCATACATTAATCTCTCTCTAAGTCATCACCCAAGTTATGAAGCATGTCACTTCTTAAGATACTGGGACATCTCTGGTTTCTCCTCTATAGACATTGTCTATGCTTAGAGTCTTACAGTCATATCTTACTATCTTTCCTTCTATATATTACACTTGAAATATATTGGGTTCGTAACCACAATGGAAGCGATTTCAAAAATCTATTTGGATCTTTTTCTTTACATGAATCATACAATCTTGAAAAGATGGGTTAGAATTACCTTGTTTTTGATAATCTTGATTGCTGAAGAATCATTCTTGAAAAGATTGATGCAATCTTCTTTTTCTTACTCCTCTAGGTCTTCTTCTTTTTTCTCTCTATGCAAGTCATACACTAGAGAAGAGAGTGAGTTCCTTTTTTGCTCTCTTGTAGGAAAATAATATTTTGTTACAATCTACAGCTATCCCCCTTATATCATATATTTATAGGGGTTTGCAAAATTAGAGAAAAATGAGGAATCTAGGTTCCTATCAAATTAGCTCCAATTAGTTGATTAATTTTTAATTAACTCTTAATTAATTAATGACTAATTAATTCTAATTAATTTCACTAAATAATTAGAATTGCACTCTAATTTTGTGAAATAGAGAAAAATCCAAAATCACTAAACATATACAGTGAACTCCTCTACTTGGATATCAATAATTAGGATTTGGGCTTATACATCGTCAAATCAATTCCTAATTATTTTTAGAACTTAATTCACCAATTATTAATCAATATTAAATAGTCAACATCTCAATAAAAAAAATTATTGAAAAGATCAAATCCGGATTTTAGTGATTAATCCATTAATTAATAGATTAGTGATATCATTCATTCTAATTTAGAAAGTGTAGATTCCATCTTGAGAATATGTATTCCCATAGTCTAAACAATGATTTCTCAAGATACCGAGGTGTTGATCTAAGAGACTTCACTCATTAGTAACTAAAAGTCACCACCATTAAGAACTTTAGTTCACTATTCTCTGAGGATTAAGAGCTTATTTCGAATAGTGAATATAAGAATCACATCAAAGGTGATAGTTTTATATGACATGTTTCTTATAGTGATCTAGTTCAGTGTATTTCAAATACACTAATACAATAACCTAGAGTCCATTACTTTAGTTGTTGAGATAAACCACCCCATCACATAGAGTTCATATGTATTACAATCTTATAAATAAGATGCCTAGTTTCATCAATGACTACGAAAAATTTTAGAACTACTTGATCGTAAGTTTAAATCTCCTGTACATAAATCTCATTTATATATATAAACTATTTCCAATAATAATTCAAGGACTAACCATCTCATGGTATAAAATAACAACATCCACATGTATAATAATATAAAACTCAAAATCAATAAATCAAATTTATTAAATAATAACAAAATATCTTGGATGTGAGAGCATACATCCTAACAAAATATTCATGTATAAATTTATGTGAGCTTCATGAAAAGCTTGTGAGTAATGTTGGTGCCCTGTCATGGGTTTTAAGGAAACCTGTAGATAACATTTACATGGATAACATTTGGAAAGCATTTAAAGTTAATGGCAATACAAAACATGCTTATGCAAAAACTTTACAGAAACATTCTTCAAGACATGCCAGTAAGTTTTGCAAAGCTAAACAAATTTGTGGGTGCCACCACGGGAAAAAATTCTCCTGTGTGGATTAAGGGATCTCGATTGTCTCCTTCTCTAAAGGTGGGGAGGGATGCCTTTTATGGGAAAGATAGAAAGTTTGGAGTCGCCAACTTGTTTTGGGCATTCAAACTAGCAAACTCATTACAACAAAACATAAATAAGGAAAAGTATAAATAAAGTAAATTAGATTACAAAGCTTTATTTCCTAATTACGTTCTAAAGATCCATCGACATGGATCAAAAGTAAATTAAAGCACTTAACAATACGAAACCAAAGAAAAATGGATCAGGGGCTAAAGTATGAAGTGGGAAGGTGTTAGGCACCCACCCCGCCTGATCCGAATGGATTGACCTCAAATATTCACTTGCAAGGCTATTTCATCATAAAAAGAGAAAAGGAAGATGTAAGTCCATAAAAAATAAAAATTGAATAATATAACATGAAGAAATAAAATAAACATAAAATACAAAAATGAGATCCGACTCAAGACCGAAGGCTTCCTACGTATCTGTTTAGAAAATAGAATCAGAGTCACGTAATTCTTTAGTTTACCCTCTTTTATCAAGAGTGATAAAAGATGCGAGATTAACCACACAAAAGAAGACTATTAAAAGTTCGAGATGCGTACCTTCTTTAGTCGTGGTAGTCGGGCAACACTTTGGCTTGAGGGATCTAAGTTGGGGACTTCAATCAGGTAGATCTCCGGCTTGTTTCTTCCATTTGGAAACCGTTACTTTGTCTTGCTTCTTGAAGAGAAACTATCACTTCGGTAGGGCTTCGGCCTTAAGAGAGGGAGAGTTCTTGTAAAGAGAACTCTGGAACTAAACTAAAAACAAAAAGACACAAAAATTATGTGTTGAAAAGTGGTGGCCAAAGGGCTCTATTTTTTTAAAAAAATATGAAGATTCGATCCAAAAGACTAAACTGAATCCCCAAAATGGAGGGTTAGGAACATGTCTTGAGTGACAATTATGTAATTAAATAAATAAAAAATTAAATAATTATTCTAAGGAATGATTATCCTAGATAAATGAATTAATAAATAATTATGACAATGCAAGAACTAATGAAATTGATGTCTACATGCAAAAACCAATGAGAATAAAGAGAAATAGAATTTAATTGAGAATAAACTCTAAAATAAAATGTTTAGGTTCAATGTATCTCATTTTAAGGAAATATCAAGTAACCAGATTTATGAAAACTCTAAAAATGAAAAGTCCTAATTATACCTAAATAAAATATTATCACTTAAGATTACCAAATTGCCCCCAATTCAGTAGAGAATCTCTAGATTTCCACAAGACATGTGAAATGACCAAATTACCCTTAATTTGTCACCAAATGGCTAAAATTACCAAATTAGCCTAGATGGGTAATTTGATATGGAAATTATGAAAATTTCCCTTAGGTGACAAAAGAGTCCAAATGAGGATAAAATTATGCCAAAATTACCAAAATGCCTTCAATGGGCAAAAAGGTGCCGAAATTACTAAAATGCCCTCCGATAGGTAGAAAAATCCTAACCAAGGTGTGATTCTGACATGAATGGTCCTACTAGGTGTGGGACTCTAATAAGAAGAGTCCTACTAGGAATGAGACTTTGACAATAGAGTCCTAACGGGAGTGAAACTCCGTCGGAAAGAGTCCTACTTGGACTGGGACTTTAATGGGAGAGTCCTAACGAGAGTGTGACTCTATCGGAAAGAGTCCTACCTGAACTGTGACTCTGTCAGAAGGATTCCTACTGAGAATAGGACTCTGTTGGGAAGCTTCTTACTTAAATCGGGACTCTAACAAGTGAGTCTTATTAGGAATAGGACTTTGTTCGAAAGAGTCCTACTTGGACTAGGACTCTAATAGGAGAGTCCTAATGAGAATAGGACTCTGTCAAAAAAGTCTTACTTGGATTGAGACTCTAACGGGAGAGTCCTAACAGGAATGAAACTCTAATAGAAAGTCCAAATGGGAATGAGACTCTAACGAAAAGAGTCCTATTAGAAGTAGGATTCTATTGGAAGAGTCCTAATGGGTTTGAGACTCTAACGGGAAGAGTCTTATTGGAAATGAGACTCGATCATGAAGAGTCTTAATAGAAGTAGGTTTCTTAGAATAATTACCAATTGCTCCTACTTAATCAAGGGTCACAAAATGAGGTATCTATAGAAAACCTCTCGTTGATGGAACTTGCAAGCAAGTGAATGTCAACGCAAGAAAAATAGATACCCATTTTGACCTTGATTGTGAATTTTTATTTAACATGGATGGAGTCATTCCTAAATGAGATTCCTATGTATCACCCTCGAGCGAATCAGACCATTCGTAGTTCGTGACTAGCGAAAATGAGTGTTGTCCTTACCAAATTTTCTTTGAAGAGACTCGTTTCAATAGGATTATTATGAGGTTACACCCTTGAAAATGAATCCTCAGAGTCTACTGAGTAGGAAATGCGATTTTGACAAGTCTTTCCCGAGGTTGTGTTCTCATAAGATGGGTTCACGTCCTCATACATCAACAATTAAAAGGATTACTTCCTCAAACATTTTACCTAGATGGATTATGTTCTCAGACGATTTTTAGCTTAGATGGATTATGTCATTGGTGGATGGCTGACCTAGATGGATTACGTCATCATATGTTCTTGCTTAGATGGATTATGTCTCAAACGATTTTTTGCCTAGATGGATTACGTCCTTAGACGTTTCACCTAAAAGGGAATTCCATCCTAGTAACTTTATAAGAATGTGATAGATGGCTTACCTAAAAGGAGATGTGATCCTAATTGGTTTGATGAAATTGCATCCTCAGACAACTTACCTAAACTAGAACTTCATCCTAATAGGTTGATAAAATTACATCCTCAGACGACTTACTTAAAAGGGAACTCAATCGTAATAGGTTGTTAAAATGCGTCCTTAAACGACTTATCTAAAAGGGAACTTCATCTTGATTGGTTGATAAAATGCATCCTCAGACGACTTACCTAAAAAGGAACCCTATCCGGACAGGTTTATAAAATTTTGTCCTCAAACGACTTACCTAAAAGGGAACTCTATCTTAATAGGTTGATAAAATGCATCATCAAATGACTTACCTAAAAGGGAACTTCATCCTAATAGGTTTATGAAAGTGTGTTAGCCGGCTTATCTAAAAGGGAACTTCATCCTAATAGGTTTATGAAATTTTGGAAATGGCTTTAGCCAGATTTGGTAGGGATAAGAACTCTATGAGTAAATGATTCTGTATTAGATTGTGACTCATTAGGAAGATGATTTAAGTTAACTACTTTAGAATGATGGAATTCGGTGTGACTTCATAGGGAAGAATGACTTAACCCTATCGGGGAAAAATGGAATTATGGAGATGACAATTGGGAAAAGGAAACCAAATCAGTTTGTTTGGAAACAAACTTGACGATTGTGAGTTGCGATGAAGATAATTGAACCTAACTTCAATAGAAAAAATTGGCATTTCCTTTGTATTGACAATGGTTTCATTGAAGTGATTGGCTAATTCTCATGAGAAAGTAAGCTAATATGGTTTATCTCTATTGAGAAGTGACTCTTCTAAGAAAATAATTAGTTATAGTCAATTGAGGAAGGATTTGATCAATTTTTAGACCATAAGGTCATGTTGCTAAATTATTCCTTAAGATAAGAGAACAAGAAGTGTACTCAACTTTGAAATGAGCTACACTCAAAGCGATACACTCAACCAAGATAGGAGTTTCTAAAAATGCTTGCCTTAGATAGGGGAGATAAGATATGTAAGAAGTAACCTTGACCGAGATAGAGGGAGGCAGAACTCAACCTGGATAAGGGTGTGGAAAGGTACTTAGAAATCATCTTGATGAAGAACTCTTTTACCTCAGCTAGTGGAATATGAAATTTATTCAACTTATTAAGGAGTGAGGAGAATGTACACAACTCAAATAGGAGTGAAGGGAATTTACTCAACTTGGATAATAGCAAAGAAATGTTCTCATTTGGATGAAAGAGGATGTTGTGAAACATGTTTTTTCCATTTTTGAAAAATATTTTGCATTTAAAGCAAAATTTTGACTTTTGGCTCGAACTCTGCTAGCCCCTAGATCACTGGTAATCAAGTTGGTTGCTTAGGTGAAAAGAATCATTGCTTGGTTTTGAGTGGTGAGACATCTTTAAAGATGACTTGGGAAAATCTATTTGAGTTGTGAATTGAGGTTATGAAACATTAGAAGACTTGACTAGCTAAAGACTTATCTAGCTAAAGACTTATCTTCAAGTTCATAGATAAAATATTTTATCTTTTCCAAATGATTTGGGAGATTCCTTTGAAAACTTTAAAGTATTTATTTTGAGCATGATTTAGTCTGATCATTTGAGAAAATGAGAATCATTGATTTTCACAAAAAAATTATGTGTTTAACTAAGTATATTGGATGAAATGAAAGAAATTTTGGCTGACCCAAAGTGATGGAGAATTTACCTGATGTGGGCAAGGTTGTTAAGGCAAGGCAAAGGTGAAATAGAACCTTTTAGTTGGAAAATGGTCCTTATATTGGCATGAAGGAGCCCCTTGGTTAGGAAACATTGTATGATTTGTAAGAGTATGAATTACTCTTAGAATGAACAAGGCATAAGAGAGCTCCTTGTAAAGCAAGGACCGGTTACTTCATGATTGAGCCTAAAATGACTTTTTAGGCTACCTATGTATCTTTTTTGTGAAGAATCAGGTCTAATGTAGTTCATTGGTTGCTTGAAACTCCAAGGCTAAACTGCTTTCTTGCTTAGAAAATGTTCTTTTAGTGAGGCAAAGATTTTCTTTTCTTTACTTTTGATTTTTCCTTGATGGTTGTTTTGTCACTTTTTTGCTTGGAAATGTTTTCCTTGAATGAGCCAAATATTTTCTTTTGATTCTTCTTTAATGATGGTTTTTCACTTCCTTGCTTGGAAATGTTTTCTTTCATATGGGACAAAGATGTTTCTTCTCTTTACTCTTTGATTCTTCTATGATGGCATTGTGAAAGTGCACACATAGTAGGCTTTCTCCTTCAAGCTTTGATAGATGGGTTTTAAAAAGAAATGTCAATCATGTAGGCTCAAAGGGTTTGAAAATGGATATCTTTGATAGGATAGATTTGGTTTGCCAAGTGATGGCCTCTTATCCATGGAATTGCTTGGTTTTAGGAATAGTCACATTGTTGAGACTCACGATGTTGATGTCTGCTTAGGGTCATGATCATTATCTTTTTGGATGGTGAGTGAATCGGACTAGACTCCCTTGAGACAAGTGAATGAATTGGTGAACAAAGAGAAAATCAAGGTGATAGATGACGTTAGATGATGCTCAGATTCAAAGATTTAATCTTATCGTAAATTTCATGACGTATATTTTTCTTAAAGAATCAAGATGAATCACAAAAATATTTCATTGAAAGTTTCCTAAGAGAATCTTTATTGAAACATGAAGAAAGAAAAATAGAAATTATCCATGAAGAATAAAAGATTGATCATTGGCTTGACAAGCTCCCCATTCTTGATTGTGCACTAATCTTGGTTGATCCTTGAAAGGGGAAGCCTAATGGCTTGTTCGTCAATCAAATCCTGGACAACATGCCTTAACATGGTGCAATGATTAGTGGAATGGCCCGCACATTCATGGTAGACACAATGCTTATTCAGATTATAACTCTTGGGTATTGGGTTTGGAGTAGGCTGAGGATCCAAAGGTTAGGGATGCCCTTCTTCGCAAAGCTTATGAAAAACTTCACTCAATGATGTAGAGAGTTCTAAGAATGATCTTGTTGGGTGCCTTCGAGATGAATTGGCGACTGTGAGGCAGTTGAACTAACAGACTAAGAGAAAGGCTGTTGTAGAGTTAAAGCATTGATTGCAATCTTTGAGTTATTGGGCTTTGTAGGAGCCATCACCGGAAAAAAGAAAGTATGAATCCTCTTTTCTACGGATTTAGAGGGATCTCGACTGTCTCCTTCCCTAAAGGTAGGAAAGAATGCCTCTTATGGAAGATTTATGAATTGAGGAGTCGCCAACTTATTTTTGGGCAAAAAACAAGCAAACCTGTTACAGATTGAACAATACATTTGAAGGAAACTAAAAGAAATGGAATGAAAATTATATCACTTTAATCCTAAATACATACTAGAGGATCATTTGACATGGATCAAAATAAAGATAAAGCATTGAAATAAAATGAAAACACCAAAGAAACGAGCTCGGGGACTAAGGTACGGAGTGGGAAGGTGTTAGGCACCCACCTCACCCGATCCGAATGGATCGGAGTCAAATATTCACTTGCAAGGATATTTTGTCATGAGAAAAACTAAAAAGAGAGATGTGAGTCTGGAAAAGATAAATTATAAAAGATCTAGTGTAAATAAATAAAATATAATAGAAAAGACAGAAAGAAGATCTGACTCGGGCCTGAAGGCTTCCTACGTATCTATTCAGAAAAAAGAATCAGAGTCACGTAGTTATCCGGTTTACCTTATTTTATCAAGAATGATGAAAGAGGCGAGATCAACCAGATCTAAAGAAAAATTGTTAAGTTGAGAGCGTACCTTATTCAGTCGTGGTAGTTGGGGCAGCACTTCGACTAGGAAAGTCTGGATCAGAGGCTTCAGTTGGGCAGATCTCTAGCTTGTTCTTCGTTTTAGAAAGTGTCGCTCCAACTTGATTCTTGAAGGGAGGCTATCACTTCGGCATGGCTTCGGCCTTGGGAGAGAGAGATTTCTTATAGAAAGAACTCTAAGATTATACTAACAATGTGAGGTTATAGAAATTGTGTCTTTCTCCCTCCCCAAAACTAATGGCCAAGGGGCTCTATTTATAAGAAAATATGGAGATTTGATCCAAGAGTCTAAGATGAAACCCTAAAATAGAGTGCTAGGATCATGTCTTGAGTGATAATTATCTAATTAAATAAATAAAAAATTAAATAAAAATGATTATCCTAACCTAATAAATTAATAAATAATTATGACAATGCAAGAATTAATAGAATTGGTGCTTACATGCAAGACCAATTAGATAAAAGAGAAATAGAATTTAATTGAAAAATAAAATCTAAAATGAAAAAGTCTAAGTTCGATGTATCTCCATTTAAGGAAATATCAAGCAGCCAGATTTATGAAACTCTAAATGTGAAAAGTCCTAATTAATCCTGTCACGACCCGAAACCCACCCTGTGCGGATCTCGCATCGCGACTGCCATCCTCAGGCCCGGGGACCCTTGGGCGAAGGCTAACATAGGCAACGGTATCGAATAGATGTGCGACATGCGTTTTGCGGAAGCGTGAAAAACTTTTTCTTTTCTTTTCTTATTTTTAAATTATGCACATCCGTCCGGCACTGCCGCTCCATACATAGCATACATGGTTACACATTCAGAGAATAACTAAAACTTAAGGACTTATAACATTAATACAAAACATGTTCAGTTGCCCTGAGGGCTTAATACATATTCTTACATTGTCTACTAATACAAAATGTACTACTAGAGTTCATAGGTTTCTCCAAAGAAACTACTTAAACATATCTTCCCAAAAACAGCTAGACTCATCACCATCGTCCTCGTGACCCTGTCTGCTGTGAATCACCTGAAAGTGGGATCCGAACAAAGTCCGGGTAAGCTAATCTAAGCTTGTGAGCAATTCCAGTATTCGTCATGGGGTTTTCAATTAGCAGTAGTTTAGTACATAAGAGTTTGTAAAATAATCACCGTCAATTGTTCGTATACTTTGAATACAGAATATATGCATTCCTTAAAACATGTAGCCTTGAAACATTTAAAGTATTCAAGTTAAACTTATACATATGAACTTCAAAACATATAACATATCACGTATTTCTTAAATAGAGTATACAAAACTCAAAACATATGCATATTAAAAATGAGGGTAAAACCTGCTTCCATTTTCAAACTCATTTGTCATCTCATCTCTTTCATTAGTGGAATCCGTTTCGAACCAGACTCCCATTTTACATATACGTGGAGATATCTCATTTGCCTAGGGGATTAGATCATGCTACCGGGCATTTCACATGATAGGTCCGCTGGGTTCCGTACAACCCTCCTCACTACCTATGTGATGATGCACATGATAGGTCCGTTGAGTTCCATTCAACCCATAACACTACCTATGTGCTTATTATTTATCTTGCATTTCAAATACATTTAACATATGAGTATATCAAATAGATATTTCTCGTGAGTACTTTAAAACATAACATTCATAACTTCGTGATAAACATTCGTATACTTGAAATAGGCAAACTCAAAATATTTAACAAGATTTGTATTTTAACTTAGACATGCTGGAAACACATTTGAAGGAAAAACTGTTGCGGAAAACCAATCACTGAGCATGTCACCATAGGGTTATAAACAGAACAATTTAAAACTGAATCATGTAAATACTGAATTTGAAATTTCAAACACTTCATATCTTTGCATTTAAAACCTTTTTAAATCCATAGAGTTAAATCTCCACTTCAAACACAGGGTTACTCACCTTGGTCCTTTAGGGTTAGTGCTAATAATGCGCTTTCCCACTTTTCTTGTAGTTCCTAAGAACAATTCATAAACATCTCATCAACTTCACGTTCATTGTAATATCTTCTCGATATTCCTTAATTTATGTTTAAATCGTATTAGATCCTAAAATGATTTCATAATTTCATATGTACTTAACTTAACTTGTACTCTTAACCTATGACACATTTTAAATGTGTTAGAAATTGAATTTATTTCACTTTATACTCTTCTGGTAGCTCCATTAAACTTATTTTAAATTTATTTATTTGACCTGTTTACGTGTCGTATCTTTTCGTATTTCATTTCTCGTACACGCCTTAGTATTAGTACTTTGGCATTACTCGAATTTATAGTCATCTTACAGATGCTATTCATCAAATTTTATGTCTTTTTATTTTAGACATTTCTTTTAGTCGAATAGACTCCACCATTGAGTCCGGAGTATCGAAGAAAGTCGGTTTAGGCTTTCCTAAAAGTTTATTTGGCCTTTTGTATGTAAAAGGACAAAATGGTAATTTTATCATTTTACGTGTCACATCTTTCCGTACTTCGTTTCGTAATTTGGACTCCATTATTGAGTCCGAGATGTCAAAGAAAGTCGGTTTAGGCTTTTTTAAAAGTTTATTTGGCCTTTTGTATGTAAAAAGGCAAAATGGTAATTTTATCGTTTTACGTGTCACATCTTTCCGTACTTTGTTTCGTAATTTGGACTCCATTATTGAGTCTGGGATGTCAAAGAAAGTCAATTTAGACCTTCCCTGATTTCATTTTGGCTTTAGGGGCACCAGGAGTATTTTGGTCATTTTACTCCTTTACGTGTCTTTATTTTTCGGGACCCCGTCTCGTGTCGTGGACCTCACCATTAGACTCTAAAGGTCTGAGATAGTAAAAATATACTAATAACTTGTTAATTTTGGACAATGGGTATTTTGGTCATTTACCCTTTTACGTATCTTTATTTTTTGGGCTCCGTCTCGTAAAACGGACCCTACCATTAGTTTCAGAATATCTAAAATAGTAAGGATACACTATTCATATGTTTAATTTGGACTTTATTTGCCTCATTTATGATTCAGGGGCCAAATAGTCATTTTACTTTATTTATTAAATAATTAAATTTATTATTTAATTATTTAATTATTTTTCCAGGGGTGAAATTGAATAATTTTTCCATCAGTAGGGCCACAGTAAAATTTCTTAAAACAGTTGGGGCCAATCCGTAAATACTGAAAGTATTGGTTTATTTAATTTTTAATTAAATTATAAAACCAATGGATTCGGTCCAGATCTAAGTGAACCGGTCCGGTTCACTTACAAACCAACCGGTTTAGCCGATTTCACACATAATGCTGACGTCAGGATGACGTCAGCCCTAATGTTTTAATTTTAAAAGTAAAACGTTGCCGTTTAAATAAACCTGACCCGTTGGACCCGGTTTGATTCGGACCCGTAACCGAATCCGACCCGACCCGAACAGTGTCGTCTTCCCTACGAGGGTCGACACTGTTCACAGTAAAACCCTAATTCTTCAAGTTAAATTTCGTGCAACTTAACAACTCCATTTTTCCTGTTTTCTTTTCCAATCACTTCATAATATCTTAATACATGTTTTAGTATCGATTTAGGGCTTCGAATATGGTTCAAATGTTCGGTTTAAGCCATGATAATCCGACCTGCAACCTCATAGTTCATGCTTATTTCTTGATGGTTTTTCATGGGGTTTAGCTTGTTTTGATCCCCTATACATGGGGATTCAGTTTTCGTTCATAATGGTGGGTTTAGAAGCAAGTTTGTGGGGTTTGTTTTGGAAACCCAAAACTGTAACTCCATTTTTGGAGGGTTGTTCTTAGGTTTCTTGATCGCGGGTAAGTGTTTTTAACATCCTCTTAGAGTCTAGTTGAGGTTCCAAGAATCCAAACGAGGTTTTGTTCACATGATTTCAGACCTGCTTCAAGCAAGGTCCATCAATGGCGGTTTTCATAGGTTTGGTGTTTTTGACGGTTTTTAATACTCCATTTCATGCTTGACACACTTATATACATATATTAAACATCATGTATACATAAACAATTTAAAAACAACCTATCTTCATGCTTAATTTCTAGAGAGAGAAAATGGAGATTTTGTATTCTCTCACCTTTTTTCCTTTGGTTTTCCTTCTGAACTTCTTTCTTCCTTAGCTTCTCAGTTCTTTTCTTTGAAAATGGCAAGCATGCATTGCATGAGCTTGCTTTATAATGGATCCACCGACCCTTCTCTCTCTCAACTTTTCTCTCTCTCTCTCTCTCTCTCTCTCTCTCTCTCTCTCTCTCTCTCTCTCTACAAATCTGATTCCATAGCCCTACCTTAGCCTGCATTTCCTGCTTCCTTTCCCATCTCATAACTCTTACTTTTTCTCTTTTCTACTTTGCATTAAGTTCACAAGATATTTTGTATATATGTATATTATATATATATTACACACACACCAACACATGGAGACACACACACACACACACACACACACTTTTAGATATTTTAATTTACATTATATATATTTATAGTTATGTATATATATATATATATATAACTATACTTGTATTTATACAGGTAGGTGTATATGTATATACATACACACTTGTTCACTTATACATACATATTTATATTTTTATATATTAAATGTATTTTCTCTTGTGTACATGTATAGGTATACATATACATATTTATATACACTTGATAATATACATACACAATACACTATAAGTGTGTGTATATGTGTTTATTTGAATTTAATTTTAATAATAAAATATATCCTGGTATTTTAAATTAATTAATTAGTAAATTAATTAATTTTTTCCCTTAAGACTAAAAACCTTTACATAATTTTTCATTGCCTCGTAATGCATGTCATATGACCCGGTATCCCGGGTCGGGATATTACAAATCCTAAATAGACTACTATCACTCAAGATTACCTAATTGCCCCGAATTCAGTGGAGAATCTCTAGATTGCCACAAGATTTGTGAAATGACCAAATTACTCCCAATTCGTCACCAAATGGCTAAAATTACCAAATTACCCAATGTTGGTAAAATAATATAAAAATTACGAAAATGCTCCTCAAGCGACTAAGAAATCTTATTGAGGGTAGGATTATGTCAAAATTATCAAAATGCCCTTAGTGGGCAAAAAGGTATCGAAATTACCGAAATGCCATCCAATGGGCAAAAGAAACCTAACGGGGGTGGGACTTTGTCAGAAAGAGTCCTACTCGGATTAGGACTCTGGCAGAAGAGTCCTAACGGGAGTGAGACTTTATTGAGAAGAGTCCTACTTGGACTAGGACTCTGATAGGAGAGTCTTAACGGGAGTGGGACTCTAGCAGGAAAGTCCTAGCAAGAATAGGACTCTGTTAGGAGGAGTCCTCATGGGACTGAAACTCTGGTAGGAGAGTCTTAGTAGGAATAGGACTCTATTCGGAGGAGTCCGAATAGGAGTGGAACTTTGACAAGAAAGTCCTAACAAGAGTATAACTCCATCGGGAAGAGTCCTACTTGGACTGGGACTCTGTCAAGAGAGTCCTAACAAGAGTGGGACTTTATTAGGAAGAGTCCTACTTGGACCAAGACTCTGTCAGTAGAGTCTTAATGAGACTAGGACTTTGGTAGGAGAGTCCTAGTAGGAATAGGACTCTATCAAGAGAAGTTTTAATGGGACTTGGACTCTAGTAGGAGAGTCCTAGAAGGAATAAGACTCTTTTAGGAGGAGTTCTAATAGGACTGGGACTCTAACAAGAGAGTCTTAACGGGTATAGAACTCTGTCAAGAGGAGTCCTTATAGGACTAGGACTCTATCGGGAAGAGTCCTACTTTGAAGTAAGTTTTCTGGCATAATTATCAAATTGTGACTACTTAATCAAGGGTCACAAAATGAGGTGTCTAAAGAAAGCCTCTCTTTGATGGAACTTACAAGCAAGTGAAGGTCAATGCAAGAAAAAATAGACAACCATTTTGACATTGATTGTGATTTTTTACTTGACGTGGTCAGACTCATTCCTCTACGAGATTGCACGTATCACCTTCAAGAGAATCAAATTGTTCGTAGTTTGTGACCAATGGAAAAGAGCATTGTCCATACCGGATTTCCCTAAAGAGACTTGTCTTGATAAGATTGTTGTGAGGCTACACCCTCGAAAATGACTCCTTAAAGCCTTACTTGGTAAGAAATGCGATCTTAACAAGTATTTCATGAGATTGTGTTATCATGAGATGGTCTTACATCCTCAAACCTTTACCTAAAAGGGAATTCCATCCTAGAAAGTTGATAAAAGAGAATGCGATAGACAACTTACTTGAAATGAATGCTATTATAATAGGATGGTGATGCAATAGATGGCTTACCCAAAAGTAATGTTATCCTAACAGGATGATAAAATGTGATGTGATAGACGACTTATCCGAAAGGAACACTATCCTAACAAGACAATAAAATGTGATGCTCTAGACGGTTTACCAGAAAGGAACGTTATCCTAACAGGATGGTAATGCGATAGATGACTTACCTAAAAAGAATGCTATACTAATAGGATGATAAAATGTGATGCGATAGACGACTTACCCGAAAGGAACGCTATCCTAACAGTGTGGTGATGCGATAGACAACTTACTTGAAAATAATGCTATCCTAAATGATAGTGATGCGATAGACTGATTCCCGAAAGGAATGCTATCCCAACAGGATTCTTTTAAAAGAAATGCTACCCTAATAGAATTTTCATGAGATCATGTCCATAATGAATGGATTGTCAAGATAAATTACATCCTCAGATGATTCTGCCGAGATGGATTACATCCTCAAATGGTTTTTTGTGGAGAATAAAGACTTCATGGTGAATGCCAGAATGTATTTTGCTAGGAAGATGAATTTCCTTGAAAAAAATGACAATGGTTCAGACTTTACTAGGGAATGAGTTGACTTGACTCAGTGATCTTGATTTGTTTAAGAAATGAGAAGTTGTGCCTTGCTTAGAAAACGTGGCCGGATCTTAAAGGACCACTAAAGAAAATGCTATGCGTACGATCTTTTGAAAGAAATCGTGAGTTACTTGATGACGGTTTCAAATTAGTGGGCCCACTCCACTAAATGACATGTTGGTCAACATTAACCAGATTTGGAAAATTATCGATTTTCCCTTGGATGTTCGGTGTTGAATCACAATGGATTTTTAGACACATTTTGATAAAAGGCTTGATTTTGACAAGAAATGGGCTGAAATGGGCCAAAATTCGCAAAAATTGGCCAAAGCCTGAAAGTTGGTCTACCCAACCCCTGTGTACCGATCAGCACACGGAAGGGAGGTTTTTACCCTCTGTGTGCTGATTGGCTACTCGTGAGTGCTGATCGGCTACCTATGAGTGCCAATCGGCACTCGGGTGCCTGGGTAGCATATTTTAAAATGTGTTGTGACTTTTGATTTTCTTAATGCGTTCTTGAGTTCTCTCTTACCCCTCTTGTGACCATTGTTTGTAGAGTTGTGAAGACGATTAGATTGAAGTGTTTGGAACTTTTTTCGACCTCTCAATAAGTCAAACAACTTGATTTCTAACAACAAATCTAGAAATTTTCAAGAGAAAATAGCAAGTGAAGGCCATTGTGACTCGGACCCTATGTTTAATATTGATCCGAATTTGGCGATGTCCGGACTAGTGCATGGCACAATCTTCTGATACAAACTAGCCTTGGGCTTTCGGAACAACACGAACCTGCTCTAGGAGGTAGCGCACCATTTGTCGCAACGGTACCACAATGGCCAAGTATAGATTTTCTTGAGTTTTCTATTGATTTTTTTTAGGATTTTTTAATTGATTCCTGATGTATTTGGTTTATTTATCATGCTTTGAAAGTGTTTTGCATCAAATTTTGGTTGCATGCTTGCATAGGCACTTCACCCACGTGTCTTTTGGAAGGTGTATACCGCGCGCTTGTGAAAATGCCCAAATGGGCAATTTTTGCTTTACCTTGGTTTTTTGCATTTGATTTACACTTTATTGGCATGCCCATGGCATTTGAAAGGATTTTATAACATATTGGTCTTGATTCCTTGCAGTTGAACTTAGAAATTCGAGCTCAAAGCTGGGCATCAAACATCGCGGAGTGGTGGGATGATTTGCCCCTCCGATGCCAAGGGCTGGTGAGAGCGGCTGATTTTAGGCCGTTTTTAGACCAGATAGTCCATGTTGACCATGACCTGAAGATTCTCTATGCTCTGGCAGAGAGATAGTGTGTCACAACCCAAACCCACCCTATGCGAATTTGGGGTCGGTAATTGACACTGTCACTTAGATAGGCCATACAAAATCAAATGAATTGCATAAGAGTGATGAATTTTTGTTTTGATATTAAATGTGGAAGCTACACATAAACAAATCATTTGGTAACCAATTCAACACCAATCATTTATGAAAGATACTCAAGGTAAAATCATCATGATCACCATCATCATCATAATTCATCAATATTTATATACACATCATATATGTATCCAATAAAAGGTTCATAATACTAATGCCCAAAAGTCTAGGTTGTCGTCGAGCCTAAAAATATATCATATGATTACTAAAAAGGTTCCACATCACATCCAACCAAGGTCTTTGTACAAAAGATCCATTGCATTCTCGCTCTCAACTATTCTGTGTGGACTTTGTTACCTCCTTGCTAATTCAATTGCATGAAATATGTTAGATAAATCCATGTGAGCTTCACTAAGCTCGTGAGTAATTCTTGCATCTTGTCACAAGTTTTACAAAGGCAAAGTTTTGCACAAAATATCATGGGCACTAGGTTTCTTCAAATAGATAAGATATACACAAGAATATCTTAAAACATGTTTTTAACACAAATCACGTATAAAACATACTAAAGGTTCAAGCAGATATAACATATGCATTTCTAAAACACGTTATTTTCAATAACACAGTTTGAATATCAAGACACAAAGCAGATGATGAAGAGTTATTCACAAAACGTATAATAGCACATGCATTTCTTAAAACATAGTTAAGATAATTAATGCAGAAAAAGATAACATAATATCGAATAACAAATGCACACTAAAGGGTACTTTTGAAATCTGATTTCGAATAGCAGATAACACGAGACAGATGACAGACACATATTACATATATCAAAGAATCACATATTGAGTCGGAGCACTACATGGGTAAGTCTCATCAAGAGTTGGAGCACCACGTAGGTAAGTCTCAAACATAAATTCCATAACGAGTCAGAGCGTCATGTGGGTAAGTCTCATCAAGAGTCGGTGTGCCACATTGGTAAACCTCGTGTAGACATAAGAATTGAGTTAAAGCGCTATGTGGGTAAGTCTCATCAAGAGTTAGAATGCCACATGGGTAGGCCTCAGACAGACGCAAGAATCGAGTCAGAGCACCATGTGGGGAAGTCTCATCAAAAGTCGGAGCACCATATGGGTAAGCCTTGGACAAACACAATAATCGAATTACACATTGAGTCAGAGTACCATGCGGGTAGGTCTCATTACAAGAGTCAGAGCGCCACATGGGTAGGTCTCACACAAACACATGAATGGATCAAAACAAGTACGATTCAGGTTGCATAGTCGAATTGGTTCACACAAATCAATTTCTCATTGAAGGGGTGCCATGGTTTACAAACATTTTTCAAATCAGTACATATGAACGTCATTTTAAAAATAATTATGAAGATCATAGTTCTCGAATATTTCATAAAGTGCAAATAGACATTTGAGTAGATATAGAAATTCATAAGATAGACATTTGAAAGCAGGATGTGAAATCCATTAGTTCAAGATATCGGGTTACTCACAAAATAAATTTAGCATTTTGAACAAGAGATAAAACACTTAAGCATTTTTTAACAGAAAGTAAAACATCACCGATTCAAGATGTTGGATTACTCACCTTAATTTTTCAGTCCGCTTCCTTAATCTTCTTTCCCTTGTTTTTAGTTCCTAGATCCATAAGTCAAATGCACAAAGCTTCGTATTAGAACATAACTGAGACATTGCTATCAACCATTTATTATTTTTTATAACTAAATTTTCCTTAACGAGTTCTATTCGTTGGTCTAGTAGCCTTAAAACTTTAAGTTAGGTCCCGCACCTTTTTTCTGAATTCATTTTATAGCTAAATTAATACTTGGGATGCAATGGATATTATCTCATTGTTGTTTCATATTTTTCAGAATTTATTTGGGCTAAACGAACCTCATCATTGAGTCCAGAACGTCCAAAATAGTTAAGATAGACTACTTTTTATATTTAATTGGCTTCCATCATTAAGGGTAAAATAATAATTTTAACCTTCATGTGTCTATATCTCCGGGACTTTATTTCACAAAACGGATCCTACCATTGGGTTCAGAATGTCCCAAAATGTTAAAGTATGTATTTTCGTAGTCATCGGAGTTCAATTGGTCACTTAATTAATCAATAGGACATATTTAGAATTGTTCCAATTTGTCCATTCATATTTTTTAAAATTTAATTTCACAAATTAGACTTTGCCGTTGAGTCCGGAATGCCCAAAAATATTGGGTTACACTATTCTTTTCTTTTAATTAGCCTTCATTTGGCCTTCCTTAATTTTATTTTTCTCTACTTTGTGCATTTTTTGCTATGGTTTTAGGGTTCTTTCTTCACCATTTGGTTTTTGCAGGTTCTAAGAATGTTTTGGCGTTGGTTTTAGGATTCGAATCAACTCAAAACCCCTTAATCTAGCTTATATGGTTGTCACTATGTTAAACTTGGTTCATGGCCATTTGAGGTGCGGTTTGTTAGGTTAAGTTCCTTGAGTCCTAAGGGTTTGTTTCCCATTCAAGGATTCTAGTTTTGAGTGAAGTTACAGAGGTGGGCCATTATTCCTAAGACCCCCAACTAGCTAATACAGGTTCATTTCTAAGCTAAATTTGCTCATTCTTCTTGTGTTTGGTCCCATTTCTCATGTAAATTGGGTCTCCATTTACAAAGTTAGGTTTCGTTTAATTTCATTTATGGGTTGGTTTTTCAAGCTTCATCAATGACGATCCAGTTACGATCAATTATTCTAAGGTTCTACAATCTCAGATAATACTATAATGAGTCCTAAAATTTACACAGAAAGAAAATGGAATCTAAAGCATGTGTTTTTACCTTGTTTTGGTTGGGTTTCCCAAAATTTCTCTTTTTCCTCTTTCCTTCTCCTTCTCATTGTTCAATGCTTCTTCACCCTCTTTCTGCACAAATTTCTCTCTCTCTTTCACAGCTTTCTCAGTTTGTAAGGTTGGTTTTGATTTTTGGTTTGTTTATAGGCTTGATTTCCTTCTTAATATTTAATGTATTTCCCATCAAATGAATGGTGCCATGCTTGGTGGTTGTACCTCTTGTGTAGACATGGAATGGCCCTTAGAGTGTGTGGTTGCACCAAGTCACCTCCCTCATTTTCCTACAAGCAACACTTTTTTACTTTTTTCCTTTCTATTTGTATATATACACACATATACACACACTAACACACTCTAAGTGCGTGTGACTACTTTCCCCATCATGTGCTAGTCATATGATAGGTAAAAATGATTTTTAGTTACTTTTTATTTTTTTCTTATCTTTCCTACATTTACTTTTATACATATTTATACACGCACACACTTGGGTGGGTGTATTTGACCCCTAACATTATTTTTAGGTCACATTTTATGTATAGTAATTCTCCATATTTTTCTATTCATATATTTTTTGTATTTTACTTATTTTTCCTACAATTAATAAATTAATTATTATTACTTATTAATTACTAATTTTTGGCATGATGTGTTTCTATATTAGGTTGGGGATGCATGGATCACTGATCAACTGGCTTTTGTTAACCTTGATTAGGTCAAATTGACTCATAATTGGTCAACTTCTATCATTGATTAGATCCAATGCCTTGATATTGGGGAATAGGGCACTGAAGAGTTCTTGTATTAATTCTAATTTCATTACATTGACTTAATTTTTCAATTAACTAGGAGTGGGTGTTACAACTCTTACTACCAAATGTGATAATAGAGCTCGTGTGGCAAACCGATACAAATAAAAAGATGAATAGACTTATGCAAGTGAGACTTAAAAGTATGATAAATAAGCTCATTAAGAATATAATATCTTTTGACTCTGTGAAGTCTGAACATAATATTACAGATAATTTGATTAAAGGTCTATCTAGGAATGCAATCCTAAATCTGTCAAGGGGGTGAGCCTAAGCACAAAGAAAATCACCTAAGGAGATAACCCAACCTCTATGATTGGGAGTCTCATAAATGAAGTTCAATGGGTAAGAACAATCCATACTATGTAACTTGTTTATCCAGCGCTTTTATGAGGAGCCACAAAATTTATATTGCTCATACTCATTCCTATAACAGTGTTGTGTTATTTTGTGACATTTAGGAAGGGACTTGCTTAAATGAGTCAGAGATAGTAGCTCTCCTATGAAGTATAGATCAAATATACCCTTGGAAGACTCACCTAGGTGAGTGACGCCATGACGTCGTAGTTGTGGAGATTGGGTTATCCCCTAAAAACTCCCATGAGAGTGAAGATTGAGTGCATGATTCTTTAGATGGAATATCAACACTAAGTGTAGGTTCAAGTCCAGGAAACACCTACACCCATTGCATTGTAAAAGTTGCCCAACCTTTCTTATAGTTACAGATGTATAAATTTTAAAAACTTGTAGAAAATTGTTAAAACCAATGTTTTAAAAACCCTACTAGCCAGTTCAACCAGTTGAACCGGGGATCAGTTCAAGAAATAGTTCAGTTCTAACCGCTAAACTGAATATTTTCAAAAATCGTTCTCTTTTGTAAAAATTAAAAAAATCATTCGGTTCAACTGGAAACCCAAAGAACCGTTCACAGTTGTTGAAAACTGGCCGGTTCAAACTCATTATAAATATAAAGAAAGGGAAGTCGATTAGGGAAATTGCAACCCTTTCATCTCTCAACCTTCGACCCTCTATGAAATTTAACAATGCTCGCCGCCGTGTTGTTCGCCATCTGCCATTCACTAGGGATGTAACTTCTCTCTTTACCTCTAGCTCTCTCTCTTTCCTACATGTTTGCTCTCCCCTCTTCGATTTATTGACTCTAGATTCTCGTTTCCTTTGGTTTGTGATTTTCAAAGGAAAGGAGATTTGTGACTAGCGACGATGGTTCAGATGTTGTGACTCTTAACGGTGAAGCTCGACTACGACAAACAGCTTTTCACTTTTCTTTTTCCTTTTCTTTTCCCAATTTTCTCCTCCTTCGGTTTCTTTTATCCATGACCTAACAATCGAACTCCTAAATCACCAGTAGAGACTACAGGAGCAAAAAAAGCAAGAAATTGAAACAAAAAACTAAAAATTTGCATGCGTATTGAATTGTGATTGGTGAATTGGAAAAAGTTTTCATAATTTCTCTTCTCATATATATAATTGTGCATGTTGTCAATGTTGACAGATTATGTGTGATGTTTAAGTACATCAATCAGTGATTTGCAAACTGATTCACTGAATTGCTGTTCTGTGAAATGATCAACTAAAATGTGTTCTGTGAAGATTATTGAACATCTTAGTGAACTGTTAAACTGTAACTAGTGTACTATACTGAGGTTTTATGGATTAACAATTTAAATCAATATTTTAATATATTTATATATTGTTAATATCAATATGATATCACAGTTCAATTCTGGTTAACCCGGTGATTGAATCAGTAACTCATGACCTAATGTTTTTCCAATTTGTTGAACAGTTGGGTTTCAAAACTTTAGTTAAAATCAAAATATGTTTGTCAACTTTTTCCCAAATAGGTGTGTTGAGTTTATATACAATTAAAATGAATGAGTTTCTTGAATAATTGAACCCATTTTGGGATGTAACACCACACGTGTGCACCACCCGGCCCAGCTCGGCTTGTGTCGTGCGCTGCACTTGCATCTGCAACGGGTGTGAGGTACAGTGTTTTACCGTTTTTTCAATTAGCTAAGGTGCAAAAGCAACATACCCAAGAAATAACCATGTTTACCTTAAGTTTTATTTTTATATTTATATTTTGCATAGTTGGCTTGCCCATGTAAATAGTAATATTGGTTTTCTTTCACTCACTCCCGTCAACAACTGTATTTAAAAATTCAGTGTAAAGAACATAATATGCTCTTTATATATCACTTAGTATGAATATTTTGAAACTAGTTGCATAAGCAACTTCAACAGTGGCTTGTGCACTCAAAATCTGACATTGGCACCAAAACAGTATCTGAATGACAAGTTTGCATTGGATTAGAGTTCCGAGTATGACTGCGATTCTTACAATTGTGGTACCAATCATAAAAATAAGATATTACAGAGCAACCAACCATTTTCACTTACAAATTCATCAACATTGATATTTGCAAGTATGGACATGGGAGGAAAATAATATATTCATATGATAATATTGTACAAAAGAATTAAGCAGGAAAATCTGGTATTGAACAAATGAAATGTAAAGAGCGTGACTGCTCCTAAAGAATCATACAAAGATTATGGTGGCATTATAGGGGAGGATAAAAATACGAAGATAAGGAAAAACCTAGGAAAAGCAGACCCCCAATCATTGCAACCGTGCCTTGTGAAATCTTGGATGCCAGCATGCTTCCCCCCACCACTGCCACTGATGTACAGATGGTGTGTCCCAGAGTAGCCCCCATTGCAACTCCAACTGCATTTTTGTGTGTAGCCAGCTGCACAATCAAACAAATTTTCTGCATTCAGAAACATTATTTATATTTATATATACACACACTCACAGATGTGGTTCCAAAAACTAAAAACTCACAGATTACATTTTAACCAAAATTTCCATCTGTGGGGCATTATTATCACTGCTTCAGAAAACCATAATGCCCCTCAATTGAAAAGCTAAATGAATTTAGCGATGGATGTTGGGGAAGGACAATTCGTTCAAGCATATTTTTTACAAAGATAACTTTTTTTTTTATCACACTAAGGTTGGGCTAGGGTTAACTAAATCTGACTTGATTTCACAAACATCCAATAAACACCATGTTCGTGCATGTTGGAAACCTAGATCAGATATGCCAGCTCCAATAAAAAAATGTCCCAGTTCAGCAAGCACAAATCATTATAAAAAAATATAGAACTTTAAAAGGGTCCTTGATAATGTTCTGTTAATCAAATACTGGACAGACAGGAATAGTATTCACATAAAAGAAAGCCATGTAAATCTAAATCTATATATATACTATATATAAGAGTACCAAAGGCTTTAAGTGTGTCGAAGGTATTTTAGAGAATGAAAAATATATTCTTCTCTCTAAAAAGTCAAGATTTAGTCACAACTTACAAATAAATAAGGAAACTATCCTAAATTAGTTCTTACAATCAATACAATCAATCAATCTAATGTCTAAATTAAGTTACAGATTCAGTCAATATTTACAACACTTTCCCACAAGCTAGAAAGTATATATCTATAACTCCCAGCATACTACAAATAGAGTCAATGGCAATCTTTGGTAAAGCTTTGGTAAAGATATCGTCAAGCTGACCAACAGAAGGAACAAATAGAGTGGTGATTTCCTTGGACTCTACTTTAAATCGAATGAAATGACAATCAACATCAATATGCTTGGTCCGTTCGTGAAAGACTATATTGCTGGCAATATGAATCACCGCTTGATTATCACAATGGAGAGGTCTTGGACCACGTACAGGAACACCAAATTCTTGCACAAGTGTTCTTAACCAAGTCAGCTCACAAGTAGTATGTGTCATTACTCGATACTCTGCCTCAACATAAGAACATGCCACAATCGACTGCTCCTTGCTTTTCCAAGTCACGAGATTACCCTCTAAGAAAGTACAATAACCAGTGGTAGATTTGCGATCTGAAGGTGATCCTGTCCAATTAGTATCAGTATATCCCTCAATTCGAAGATGTCCCGATGATTGACAAAGAAGACCAAATCCTGAGACATTCTTAAGATACTTCAAGATACGAGTAACTGCATCCCTATGAGAAACTCGAGGACTAGTCATAAACTGACTCACAACACTAACTGCATAGGAGATGCCAGGTCGAGTAATGGTTAGGTAAATGAACTTACCCATGAGTCTTCGATACATCTCTGGATCCTCAACCAAATCACCATCATCTGGCATCAACTTTAGATTGGTCTCCATGGGCGTAGCTATAAGTTTGGAGCCAAGATAACTTGTATCTTTCAAAATATTAAAAGTGTACTTCCTTTGAGATAAACTAATCCCTGTTTTTCATCTTGCGACCTCAATACCAAGGAAATAATGGAACTTTCCAAGATCTTTGGTGAGAAAGATGAAACCAAGATGGCGAATCAATGTTTGGATACCTGCCTTATCACTGCCGGTTATCACAATATCATTTACGTAGACGACTAGAATCATGATACCTCTTTGCATTTTCTTAAAGAATACCGAGTGATAGGCTTGGCTTTGAGTCATACCATGAGTAACTATTACCTTACTAAATTAATCAAACCAAGCTCGGAAAGACTATTTGAGTCCAAACTTCTGAAGATAACAAAAATACTCCCCCTTGGACTCAAAACCAGGTGATTGAGCCATATACACAATCCCAGCAAGATCACTATGTAGGAAGGCATTTTAGACATCCTGATGAAGAGGCCAACCGAGTTCGCAGCAAAAGATACGATAATCCGAACAGAATTCAATTTGGCAACAGGAGAGAAAGTCTCGCTGTAATCAATGCCATAGGTTTGGGTAAAACCTTTGACCACAAAGCGAGCCTTCAACCGTTCAACAGTACAATCAAGATTTTTCTTGATTGTAAAGACCCAACAACAGCCAACAATTTGAGCACCAGCAAGTTTAGGCACAAAAGCCCAAGTACGATTTAATTCCAAAGCATGCATTTCCTCTTCCATTACGGTCTGCCAACCAAGATGGGAAAGAGCTTCCCTATAGGATTTAAGAACAACGAGACATGACATGGATAGAGAAAAAGCTTAAAAGGAAAAGGATAAATAATCATAAGAAACAAAGTTAGAGATAAGATAAGCAGTGCAAGTACATGTACCTTTACAGACTACAATGAGCAAATGAGATCAAAGTAAGAAGAATGAGATGGATCGGCAAACGTTGAGGTACGTGAAGGATATGAGAGAGAAGGTCCAATAAGAAGAGTGACTGGAGCTGCAGCCAAGTGACAACAAACATACACTTGAGAAATAGGAGGGCGAGTAGGAACACTAGTAGGTAAAACAAGGTCAGGAAATAATGGTGCTTGTAACTGACTTCCTTCTAGAGAACAATAAGGACCAATCTCCAAGAAATTGACATCAGCACTGACAAAGTGCTTACGTAAGATAGGACTGTAGCACCTATAACCTTTCTGTGTGCATATATAACCAAGAAATATGCATTTATGAGCGCGATGGTCAAGTTTGTCATGACCAAGCTACAAGTTATGCACAAACACAACACATCCAAAAACTTTGAGAAAATGGAGAAAATTGTTTTATTAGGAAACATGATATTAAAAGGTGATTTTTCCTGTAGAATGCAAGAAGACATCCTATTTAAAAGATACGTATCTATAAAGACAACATCCCCTGCAAAAATACTTGGGAACATACATCTGGATCACAAGGGCACAAGCTATAGCAAGGATGGGACCGTTCTTTCGACAATCCCATTTTGTTAGGGGGTGGTGTCACAGGATGTTTGGTGTATAATGCCTTTGGATTTGAGAAACTATTTAAAATAATTGCTTTTATACTCTTGAGCATTATCAGTTCGAAAAGCTAACAATTTGGCATTAAATTGATTAGAAATTTCATCGTAAAAGGATTGAAAAACATTGAACAATGGAGAACAATTTTTAAGCGCATACACCCATGTCAAACGAAATGATCATCAATAAAAGTACCAAAATATTGAGAACCACATAAACTAGTGGTCCGAGAAGGTCCCCAAATATCAGAATAAACTAGTGCAAAGGATTGGAAATAAGAAGGGTCAGCACGTAGAGGAAACGAAACTCTATGATGCTTACTAAATTCACATGTCTCACAATTAAAACTAGAAAAATCAGATAAGTAGGAACTAAGTGACGAAGATTTATGGAAAACGGGTGTCCAAGGCGACAGTGTCATTGATAATCAGAAACAACGAAATGTAGAGCAAAAGGAATCGATTAACAAGATGACTGAATATAATAGAATCCATTCTTCTCATATCCCCTACCAATCATCATCTTCGTCTTTAGATCCTAAAATTCACAATAAGGGGGATAAAGGGGGATAGAAGGTTACTAAATAATTGAAGGACTAGGTAAGTTTAAGAATAGACAGTAAATTGAAAGGAAATTGGGGTATGTATAAAACAGATAAAAAAGTGAGACTAGAAGGGCAAACACTACCAATTCTTTGAACACAAGCTTTAGTCCCATTAGCAATAGTAACAAAGGAGGGAGACGAATGATGAAAAATATTAGAAAGAAGAGACAAGTTACCTGTCATATAATCAGACGTCCCGAAATAAAAAATTCAAGAGTACTGGAAGAAGAATGAAGACGTGTTACCTGACGATACCAAATTGGATGTGGAAGTAGAAGAGGCATTGGCATGCTGAAGAATAGAATCATACTTTGTCTTGGAAATAAGGATCTGACATTCAAAAACCGACTCAGAATGCTCCCCCTCAAGTGTAGCCCAGTTAGCCCTCCAACAGTGGTCATTAGAATGATTATTTTGACCACAATGTGTGCACCGCTTGGAGCCACGACCATGATTACTACTCAGAGAAACGCGTCCATCGTGATCTCCAAGAGGTGCAGCAAGAGCGAAACAAGTGTCATTCTCTGGAGTAGAAGAATGAATGACAGCTCTCTGAACACAAGCAAAAGTCTCACTAACAGTGGGAACATCCTTACTAGATAGAATCTGAGAATTGATAGGAGCAAGTTCCGGTTTGAGACCAAAGAGAAACTTAGAAACTCGAAATTCTTTTGTGTGTTGTTGAGTTTTCAAGTCAGTGGTCAGTGGTTGATAGACATTTAACTCATCCCACATACCTTTCAGGATAGAAAAATATTCTTCCACTGATAGATCTCCCTGTTGGAAGAAGAAAATGTCCTGATAAATTTAATAGATACGAGAGGGATTTTGATAAGAACAATACAGCTCTCACGAAGTGTCCTAAATGGCTTTGGAAGAATCCAAACAAGCAATTATTGAAAATATCTGGTTCCAAGTTGTTCCAAAGCCAAGTCATAATCTAAGCATCTTCTTGTTCCCAAGCAGAAACCTTGGTGCCAACAATAGGTTTGGTAGTTGTAAGATAAGAAGCCTTACCACGAGCTTTCGGTGAAACCGACACGGCGCGAGACCATTGAAGGTAATTAGAACCCTTCAATTATGTATTGGGAAGTGATCAATAAAAAAAAAAAAATCTTTGTTGTCCTTGGTGTCCAATTTATCAGCTATGATAGGATAAAAAAGTTGTTAGAGTAAAGATTTGGAAAGCGAGAGAAGCTAGCCGAAACTGGTTGGGCTAAGGGAGCCGAGAAGCTCTACCGAGAGGCTCTGCTGAGGGTGACGAGGGGCTGGGCCAAGGAGGCTGAGAGGTGCTGAAGCAACTGAGAGGGGTCGAGGGAGACGAGAGGATCGAGAAAGAGAAACTATGATTTAAAAAATCTGCTCTAATACCATGTTGAAGATATTTTAAAGAATGAAAAAGATATATTTTTTCTCTCTAAGAGGTCAAGATTTATAGTCCCCGCTTACAAGTAAATAAGGAAACTATCATAAATTAGTTCTTACAATCAATCAATCTAATGCCTAAATTAAGCTATATATTAAGTTCAATCTAATGCCTAAATTAAACTACAGATTCAGTTAATATTTACAACCAATATCTACAACAAAGTGATTTACACCTTTCTATAATTCAAAAATACACAGCCCCATTTTTTTTAGGATTCTACAATTCTTTCTTCTTTTTTTTTAGGATTGAAAATTTGTTTGACCCACTTTTTTCTATAGTATATATATAGTATAATACATACACACACATGTCCACCTCAATGTCCCACCTCATTACATTCTTTTACATGTACCAAGAGGGGGAAGAAACCAAAAAACTTGTTTATTTATTGCTCAGTTACTAGAGGTTTATGGAATCTTCTCCTTTTTGGATGTTATTGGGTGATACATCAATCGGTGGTGGAGTTCTTGAAAATGTGGCAAGGGTCTGAGTTAAAAGTAGTGTTAGGAAAGTGTGAAAATTAGTTCCTCTTTTTCATTTTTGGTGTATTTGGAAAGGGAAAAAATAGAAGGATTTTTGAAGGGGAGCAAATTACCCTTTGTAAATTAAAAAAATCAGTTGTTAAAATCTCTCTACTTTTGGGTATTTGAATCTTACCAGACTTAATATTGATTCTTTTGTAAAGTACTTGGGGGGTCCCCTTTTCCCCTTTTTGTAAGTAGTACACCAAGAATTTTTTTTGAAACATTACATTACTTGTCAAATATATATATATATATATATATTCAGACAATTCTTTTTGCTTTAGGGTTCTGAAACCCATCCCAATTTTTTTCATAATTGATTTCTTTTTTATATTCATTTTTTCTCTGTTTATTTGCCTCCTGTTTCAAATATCTGTATTATCTTCGTTCAAAATAAATTTTAAAATTATCCCGCTCTTTGTTTATTTTTGTTATTGTTCTCGATCAGATATATGTGCTATATTGTGAATTGTTCAAACTTCAACAATTTCTGCTTCACTAATAATAAGTCATTTTCATTTTTTGCATTCACTAATACATTGTCGTTAAGCAGTTAAAGATATTATCAGATTCTAATTAAAGATGATGAGAACATTCAGAATTACAGTAAAAATAAATGAACTCCTGGAAAAAATGATAAATAATCAAAAAAATTGTTAAAAAGAAAATAAATGTTAAGAAGAATTACATTTCTCCTCAACTACTTCAATTTATTTTAGTATTCTCTACTTACCTCTTATTGAATTTCATTCTTTAGCTATGCATCTTATATAATATGAACTTCAAAGCTGTATTCTAAAAATTACCTATTTATTTGTTGTTAACAATCCTCTTTTATTTTCATTTGTTTACCTTGTTGAATTGTTTCTAGTTTTACAATACTACAACTTACATAAGATGGACTTTAACAATTTGACACATCATTCACGTGCAATGCATGTGTTGCAAAATTAGTTATGAAAAGACTGAACAATCTCATTTTTAGCAAAGGAGCAGGAAAATATCTATCTTTATGCTGGCTGGCTGCAAGTAGATATTTCTCACACATCCACACTAAGGTACAAGTTCAAAAACAGTAATTTTGCTTCCCAACTGGTGGAGGGGGTGGGGAATTATTTCAGAACTCACAAATAGAAAAAATTTAAAAGCCAAACAAATTTCACAGGAAAGGAATTATCTTACAGCAATTGTTGCTATCTGGCTACGATCACCCCACTCTGCTAGAAAGGTTAAAATGAACGACTGCACATGGAGTATAGAGACACAAAGAAACATAAGAATCAGTCACGTTTCAATTTACAATGATCTTTAGACTCATCAACTACAATCGATATCAAGAGCCATCTAAAAAGCAACACCACAAAGACTGCTAAAAATATAAACAACAGAAGACAGGAAGAATCTCAAATTCATGAACCAAAATGAAATACAAGCAGATATGCACAACCTCCAAGAATATTGGTGTACAGAATCTGGAAAACAAACGGCGAACTGCTGTTTTCCCTTGACCAGCCTCAAGTTTCTCTTCTACCTGAATATATGAGATAATAGCAACTGAACTAAGGACAAATGTTACAGCAGGTTGGTAACGGGCATAAAAAGGAGGCCAAAAAAAGGACAAATTGTAAGCTCATTCATACTACCTAATGCAACAACTTTCAAACACTGATCAGATATGAAGCACGCGTACTGGGAAAAACACATAAAATAAAACAATTTTTTTTTTTTTTTCAGTAAATGTAATTTGCATTAATAAGGTGCCCAAGGAAGGCAAGACCCCAACAAGTACAACAAAAGGACCAGCTTTACTATAACTACAGCCTAAGGTCCTCCAAGAAATCCATTAGCCTATCTAGATCCAAAGAGAATTCTTCCCTAATCCAAAAAAACAAATTATTCAATAAAGTTTCTTTCATCTGCCATGAAGAAGATTCCATTCCGTCAAAGATTTTTCTATTCCTTTCCCTCCAAAGACATCAAATAAGACAAACGGGGGCCATTCAGCATGCAACTCTCAGCTCCTTTCTAATTCTGCAGCATCTCCAACTCAAAAAAATATGCTTCAGCAGCTTCACTTTAGCTGGCATGACCGATTGTAAGCCAAAAGCAGAAAATGATAAGTTCCAAACAACCTTAAAATGTATAAGGAGATGGTTTACCGTTTCTTCCTCCTCTCTGCACAAAGGGCATCAACTTGGAAGATTATAGCCTCTCCTTTTAAGATTATCCTCCGTAAGGATGACACCCCAAGATGCTTCCCAAGTAAAAAATGCAGCTTTTGTGGGCACTCTAGATTTCCAAATTAACTTCCAAAGAAACGAAATATCTTTTCCCCCAATTTCTTGTAAAAAGAGCAAACCAAAAAATTTCCTGTAAAAAAGCAGCTTTTGAAAGCTCAGTAACAGTCCCGCACTTCTCAGATTGTGTCTGTATGTGCATACATCCCCCCCGGGGGGGGGGGGGGGGGGGAATGTGGAATGTTTACAAGCCTTCTGCAAGAGAACATAATGGGCCCTAGTTATATAGTTATATGAATGATGGCTGATGGGGCAAATTCTGGCTAATCCTGCTCACTTATAGCAAGAAGAATGAGAACAGAAGGCTAGTACTGTCAGGACAAAAGCTACAAACAGACAAATCTACTAACCTATTTTAAGCACACTAAGTCGCATGTACATTTCCAATCAGCATCTTGGTAGTCTGTTAGACATTGACACTTTGTCAGTATGCAAATATACACTTGATAAAGACAATCCAATCAAAGCCACCTCTCTGTCCTTGCCACTCCCCCCACCCCACCCCCAAAACAAAAACAAAAATGGAAAATCAGTATGCAATTATACACATACCAAAGATGTTTCAACCTAAGCCAAATCAAACTCTATCAGTTTGCAAATATACCCATGCCAACGACACTCTGACCAATGTCATCCCCCCAACCCTCAAAAGTGCCAAAGAAGTTCTAAACTAGGCTGCATCATTCTGCCAGTATATAAAGATGCTCATGCTAAAGAAATTCTAACCCAAGCCACACACTGAGGACATCCCTCCCACCTCCCTCAAAATTTTGGCCATATCTACCCAATAGTGATGTATTATTAATTTTCGATGTCCATTATACATTCTTAAGTATCACACCACGACTTTCTCAAGTCTTTTTGGTATGAGCACATGACACATCCATACAAAGAAAATGACTAGTTTTAGAACTAAAAATTTCCGCAGTTCAAAATTCTAAAGAGTTTGAACTTGAGAGCAATAATAGAGAAAATGGGAGAAAAAGAAGACTCAATGGCAATCAATATGAACCATCCCCACTAAACAAATCCTAAGACTATGGAAATAATAAGCCTAATACACCATTAAGCATAGAACCTTTAGGCATCAAACAAATGTTATAAGAGCTGAAATCTAGCTAGCAAAGCATCCCTAGGGCACAGGGAATACCCAATGCACAACTATCAACGCCATCCACCTTAGTCAAGGTGACATGTCATTAACATTACCTCACCTGGAGTGTGTTGAGGCACTACACCTCATCCTCATCTTGCTTCATTGCCTAGGCAGCTTTGACAACACTAACTATTATAGTTAAAGTTGAAAGGCTCCTGATAGGCATTAGAGTACTGCACAGCCCGAAAACTGAGGCAATAAAAGAAATGAGCAAACCTGAATGAAGTATGGTGCTAATTTGTAAATATAATCAAAAAAATATGTCAGACATTAAAAGTTCATCTATTCTAAGTTAAACAATATCTTATATAATCATTTTTATTTAACACAAAAAAGTTTAATCTAGAGGATGACATATGACATACCACCAAGCGTTAGATCAACTTTTTTTTTTTTTTTTTTGGGGGGGGTGGGGGGGGGGGGGGGGGGGGTGTTCTTACCTATCCAAAAAAGATGACATATGACATTTAAATTTTAAGCAATGAGACGATTCTGAGTTTTTTCTTCCCTTTGTGCTTTTTTATATTGTGCAAATATTGTCTTTCTACTAAAACAAAGAGACAAACATTTATGTAAAATAAGTCAACCACTAAGGTTCTCACCTCAACGCTAATCACCTTAGTCGAGGCAATCGCCTAGGCAACAACTCACTAAAGTTGCCTCACCCGGAATGCGTTGAGGCGAGGTGCTATGCCTAATCCTCGCCTCGCCTTGCCTTATCACCTAGGTGAGTGCCCGAGATCACCTTTAACAACATTGAGAGCTTCATCCCCTTTCATTGTTTAATGATTTAACCTTCCTTTTAACATCTGGTGCAATTACTAAATAGATCTTAATTTTAGGGTGGGGCTATTCCCACTCCAACATGCCATATTTTGTTCACTTACACTCCTCTTTAATGTGTCTAAAGGTGGAATGCATTTAACACATGAGGGAGTGGGAATAGCTCCCCCCTAATTTTACCCTGGCACACAGTGCTAGGTTGCCAAAAGCCCCCAAGTCACTACAGAAGTATGCCAATCAGATCCTAAGCCCGGTAAACCTTTTCATTTATTCTGGAAGTTGGATTCCATATCCATTCAAATCTGACACTTCTACATCATTATATAATAAATAGATCTCCGGATCACCTAAAGTTGATTCTAGAGTAAACACCAGCCTACCAAGTATCTATAACCAAAAGTATCGACTAACAAGCATGAATCCCCCCCCCCCCCCCCAAAAAAAAAATAAATAAATAAATAAATATATAAAATCATATCAAGACATTATAAAGTGAAATAGAAGTAAAAGCCAAAGAAGAATAATTAGCACTTGTAATAAAAACATACCTCCTCCATTTCCTTTTTCTGGGATGCTTTTGAATCTGATCTCCATGCAATATAGAGAAGACGTAGTCCAAAAAAGGCATAAAGTACTGCACATGTGAAAAGGAAAATTGATAATTTAGATGACTACGTATTACATGAGATCCATATGGAAAATTTTAATTTATAAAATAACCTACATGATGTAATGCACTCTTATGTCTTAAGAATGAACTGAACAGTGAACATTCAATACTTCTTATTTTGGTATGCATATATATATATAGTGTACATGATAAGTAATTGTATTTTAAAAACACCAAAAGAGGTGAACGCATATATATATATATGTGTATGTATGTATGTATAGTGCGTATATGATAAGTAATTGTATTAAAAAAATACCAAAAGTGCTGCACATGAATATATAAAGCTACATATAACTAAGGATGCAAGTCATCCAAAAATTCTAAACGAAATCTAAGGAAAGGAGATTGTCCCTGAAAACAAGATTATTCTCATAGAATTATTCTTAATTGGTTTTTTTTTTTGGTTGGGGGGGGGGGAGGGGGGAGAAGGTTTGGAACCCAATGTACAAGTCAGAATTTCCAATATGCCACAAGGCCACTCAGGGCTGGAAGAAGAATAAAGAAATGTGGATGTCATCTGAAAAGACAAGGAAACATTATAAAGTGAGAGAGAAGGCTTCCAGTACGCAGGCTCTAGCCAAAAACTAACGCCACTGAGTTATCAATCCAACAATTGAAACTCAATCCCAAAAGAGCAATACAGGAAAAGCTTAATCATTAAATGATAGTTTCTGACCAACAGCTATGAAGCACGAACACTCTAATTTAACTCATGCATTAGTGTTGGACATTCAGTGACACGAAAACATTCAGCTACATCCCGGACACTCGGAAAAAGAGTGTCTAGTTTTTACCCTGAATTTTGGACACGCTATGAACTTATTTTGAACATGTTTTCTGAATTTTTTTCCTTTCTTTTTTTTCTTTTCTTCCCAGCTTATAAATATAGTACTTAGCAAATTTGATTTGGAACTTGAATTATGGAAAATGGATGTTGTTGATAAAATGAAAAAATTCTTAAATTTTTATTTAAAAACTTTGCTATTTTGATATCTTAATCTTAATAATGTTGTAGTGATTTGTGTTTTTATACTAATTTTGATTGAAATAATGTTAGATTATTATTATATGGCCATATAGAAAATATTCAATGTGTGTCTTATGTATCTTTACTTTATCCTACTTTTCTTGATAAATGGCATGTCTGTGTATCCATGTCATGTCATATCCGTGTCAATACTTCTTATATCTATAGTAATAATGATTATCTACTCATACCTTGTAGTATAATTAATTTAAATGGGAGCATAGTATGCTTTGTTTATTTTTTGTACTAGGGTACACCCCCTTGGTGCCTTTTAATGAAATGTATTACTTATCAACAAAAAAATTATGAGCTATTTGCATAGAGAGAAGGGGGATAAACAATGCCAGACAAGTCAATCTAAATAAAAATGACAAAACCAATTGCAATTTTTCCATGCTCTTCTATAATGAACAATTTCACACAAAAGTAGGCACCAATAATAACTAGGGCTAAGCATTTACCACATCCACATAGGTAGAAGTGGGGTTTGGGTTTGTTTCACATTAGTGTTAATCCAACATATCTAATACAGCTACAAAGATAGAATAAACCAAATCTAGAATGAATTTCTTTGCAGAAACCATTGTATTTAAACTAGAAAGAAACGTGTGATTGGTAGCATAATAACAGAAAGTCATAATAAATACCTGTAGCTGCACTATTTGTATGCTTCCTCGATATCAAATTTGGCACAATCCTACCAAGTCCAGTGGAAAGCACCTATTCAAATACAACAATTTTAACATTTAAAGTAGTTACCATAAGAGTAAAATTATGGGTAGTGCTTCATAATTGCCAAAACCACATAATACACTGAACCTGACAAGGTGATCATTCCACAACAATATCATGAAACAAGGGCACAAAATGACAAAAAGGAGAGGGCAGAGGTATAAATGGGATAAAAAGGGAAGAAAGAACAATTCATGCAACAAAACAAAATACAGAAAATAGTGAGCTTACTGTCATTACAAACAAGGCACTGAGTGCACCAGATAAAACAATCGATTTGGGGTGACGCATCGCCATAAGAGCTGCTATTATAAAAGTCTCATCCCCAATCTAGCAGCACAGTCATCGGTTAAAAACATTCATTAGATCGAGGCACAGCAATATATGGTTAAGGGCACTACCAAAGACAATAAGTTGTTTCCCAATTGTATTTGGTTGCAGAACCAATCAAATTTACTTAAAATGGTCATGAGAAGCAGCCTAATTTTTTGTGATAGTAGGTCAGATCATGCAATTCTTACAACAGAGTTAGAGCACAAACCTCACTGACAATAATCATCGATAAACTTGCAAAGAATGCATCGAAGACTCCGAGCCCAGAATCCAAATTGAGTGCAAGACCAACAGCTTTTGGATCATTCTCATCATATATAGTATCACTCTTAAGCTTTTCAAGAATGATCTGTCCCCAGAAATTTACATAAAACCATGCAGGAAACGCACAACAAAATTAATCTTATAAACCTGCTCATTAAATAAGAAATCATGATATCACAAAGCCTTGTATATTTATATAAAGCAAGGTAGGGAGAATCTTGAGATTCATGTTTCTTGTGTGTGTGTGTGTGTGTGTGTGTGTGTGTGAGAGGGAGAGAGAGAGAGAGGGGTTATCACCATTATAGCAGGATATTTTAAGAAAAAAAAAAAGAAGAAAGAATTCACCAGGAATGCTACATTCAAAGATAATTTGTAACTTGAGGGGAAAAGAAAGTAAAACATTTGTGGAAAAAAGTTTCTTTAAAAAAGTAATTTGGGAGAGGTTTGGTGGAAGGTGTAAAAGAGTGGGTTCTCTAAAATTCTCTAGGCTATTCGCCACCTCTCAAAGCAAACTACACAATTATATCATGTGGCTTCATGTAGATGATGAGGTTCTGATACAAGGTACGCGAAAGTTAGTTCAATTATTCTGGATGGAATTCCAGGAGAGCCACAAAACGGCTTGTGCAATATTTATGTCGTTAATTTTGCTTTAGTTTGTGGATCACAGAATCAAAGAATCTTGTTGCTTTAAATACTTGATTGCCGCAATTTGTGTTCGATTCGCAGGTTATTAATTGCAACAGATGTCCT
Organism: Nyssa sinensis; assembly: GCA_008638375.1. Lineage (NCBI taxonomy): Eukaryota > Viridiplantae > Streptophyta > Magnoliopsida > Cornales > Nyssaceae > Nyssa > Nyssa sinensis. Next base: position 11,944,860 of record CM018037.1, on the reverse strand, counting down.
TTTGGTGTTCATAAGAAAGAATTAGTATAATTGAGAAAAAATTCTAAAGACTTGTAACGTTAATCGCATCCCTTTCCCAGCATTTTTTTTCTAACAACCAAACAAAGAAAGACGAAGACAGGGATTATACTCACTTTGCTACGACGGCCCAGATCTTTAATTGATCCATTTGACTCATCCTTGTCTGATTCCTGAAACCCAAACTCAAAACAATCAAGCTATTATATATATGTTACGTGAGAGAGCGAAATTCAGTAATACCTCAGCAGAAATGCAAGAGGCGGCCAAGAGAACAAGGACGAAGAGGAGACTGTAAATACAGAACCCAGCCTTCCTATGGTTTGAACACAAAGCCATGATTCTCAATTCCAGGCCCGATAAAAAGAACTAAAACCGACTAACCTAACAAGAAAATGAGATGGAAAATTAGAGATTTTCCCGAGAAAGTAAAGGCAAATCTGCAAGGAATCGCACCGAGGATCGAGATGGGATCCGCGCAGAATTCAAAGATCTAGTCTAGAAAGAGAAAGGGGCTATAGAGAGAGCGCGAATGAAGAAGATCGTCTCGAGCAAGATCTCCATATAGGCATAGGGATCGCGGGCGTCACTCACTAGGAAAGGGAAAGAGTTCTTTGACTTTCCAGTGATGTTCTTTTATTGTTTATTCTCCATCTCCCCGGTACACAATTTTCAAAACTACTTTCTTTTACAAATGTATGTTCAACTCAAGCCTCCTCTTTGTTATTGTTTAAGCCAGGCCGTTGACTTATATATCCTAATAAGTTGATTAAGTTAGCTATAATAAAATTAATTGTAATACATAAAAAATAATATTTAATTTTAAATTTGATCAGAGAATTGTTTTTATTTAAATACGTGTTTTAATCATAATATGTCACATATATAATATATATATACTTTTTTATTTATTAAAATTAAATAATCACATGATATACATGTGAGTTTATATATGATGCACTAAGATTGTGACACCTACGTAAATAAGAGGAGTTTCTTCATATCTATATAGTTTAAAGCCAAGCATTATCCATACATAAATTGTAACATTCTATCATTTCTATCAAAAAAAAAAAAAAACTCAAGCCTTTTTTTTAAAAAGTGTATTTTTATTTATTACAATAATTGTAATTTTAAATAAAATACAATTTCTAAAAGTTTTGAGGCAATTTTTTAGATGCAAATAACTTATCAATAGTATTGTCATTTTTTAAAATTAATAAAAAAACAAACCAGTATCTTTTAAAAAGGCATGTATATATTTTTTTTATGAGCTCATAAAATATTTATCCTTATTCTTTAAACATGTATTTACTTACAAATCTATACAAGAAGCGAGTTCTCTTAAAGGAACTCATGATACTACAAATAATAGCAGTCAATACCAATAGAAACAACAAAATAATGATGAAGGTGCATTAAGAGGGCTAGAACATCATAATCTTTTGTCGAGATTTTCTAACTTATATGTTAGAAAAATGAGCTTCAAGACTTTACGGAAATGATGTTCAGTTCTGAAGTTCTATATTAAAAAAAGGCAAGTGTGTGTATATCAAGGATGATGAAAATGACTATATCATTAATTATCTCTATGTTGGCGATTTTCTAATTATGGATAGAAATAATGAAGTCATTAAAGCTATCAAAAGAATGTTGAATAATAAGTTTAACATAAAAGCTATAGGTGTTAATGATGTCATATTAAAAATAAAAATCTTTAAAACATTGGATGGACTAGTATTAACTTAATCAAATTTAATCAATATGATAATAGTCTAACGAGAATACCTGTAAATGTAAATCTACGTTTATCTAAGAATAATAGCAAATGCATCTCATTACTAGAGTATGTAAGAATAATTGACAACCAAATGTATGTGATGAATTGCAGACATAACATACGCTGTCAATAAATTGAATAGATACACAGGTAACCTAAGGTTATATCACTAAAAAGCAATAGTTAGGGTTCTAAGACATTTTAAATACACCTTGAGCTATGCTTTGTATTCTTCAAGGAATCCAATTGTGCTTGAAGATTATTGTGATGCAAACTGGATATCGAACATTAAAGACTCCAAGTCTACAAGTGGTTATCCTTTCACATTTGGCAGTGGAGTAATATCTTGGAAATCTTCTAAGCAAAGTGCATTGCTAAATTCACAATGGAATCTAAATTTATTTCACAAAGAAGCAGAGTGGCTTTGTTATCTCTGAGATGATATTCCAATGTGGTTAAAACCGTGTGCTTGTAATTTATATACATTATGATAACCAATCTATAATTGGAGGGGCACAAAATCATATGTAGAATAGTAAGTCTCGACTTAAACGTCAAAGAAATAATACTGTATTATAACTGCTATCTAATGACATTATGATCATTGAGTACATAAGGTCAAAAGCAATATAACGGATCCGTTAAGGAAATATTTGACAAGAGAGCAAATCAATCGAAGGGAATGGGTTTAAAGCCTATACATTAAAAGTCGCCATAATGGCGACTCAACCTAGCTGACAAGAAATCCCAAGATCCAAGTTCAAAGGGACAACCGAATTATGTGTAACTCATTGAGATCACTATGGAGATAAAATCTCTTACTCATTTCTATGATAAGAAAAATGATGCCTGCAATGTTGAATATGATAAGCTAAGTTTTTAATTATTCTTATACCTTGTTAAATACAAGTGGGGTATAGCAAGATATTCTTAATAAGAAATCACCTATGCGAGTGTAAACTGGGCTGATTCTTTAAGAATAATAAAGGCTAAATTCTCTAGAAACACTCATGAAACTAATAATTGTTCAGGGCCAAAATAAACACAATCATGAGAAAGAACTGTGTCAGGAAAGATTCTGTGTGAATGTTATTATTTTGGTTTACACAAACGGTTGAACAGTTCAAGACATCATGTTCACTAATCAACTGGTAACCTCGATAGTATTTCACAAGGAAATGTTCAAGGCCAAAAGCTGCCTTTCTCTATACATGAGATTTCCAACATGAACCCTCTTAGTGTCTGCATATCATTTGCATTAATTTCAATCAATTTCATTCTTGTGGGGGATTGTTGGAAAAATTGGTTATTTTAAGCATATTTTTTAGCCATCTTTGAGCCAAAACTAAAGTGGGTCCCACATATTATTTTAGATGGATCCACATAGAAATGTGTTCTCCTCCATGAGAAGATTAAGAACATATGTTAGGTTGCTCAAAAATAATAAAGAGTGAATAAGAAATTGCCTCCAAACATCACCACTTAAAAATGGTAACAATGTGCCCCGTCTCGCACCGAACTAGGTCGAGTCGGGTTGGGTTGAGTCAGGATTGGGCCTTAGCTTGCAGTGTATATATATTTTTTGGAGAAAATTTATTTAAATTTTCCAACCGTTACTAATTCAAACAATCGTGACTGTTAGCAAATAATTGCACCAACTCAAATAGATGTGTCTGTTCACCATGAATAAATGTAACTTTTGGGCTTCGTGGTTGTACTGAACAAGCACGAAGTAGTCTCTATAAAGACAGTCCGTCCTTATCATTTAGCATTTAATTCACGAGTTTAGAATTCAATTCATGCATACTGCGAGTGCATATTAAGAGAGTTCAAACACAAGTTCTGGTTCGTTGTAAACATAAAATTGGAGCGCTTCCTTCTATTGTGCGTGACCATTGTATCATGCGAAACAACTGCTATTGAAAACTCGAAAGCGCCAGTGCGAGGGCGATATTGTCTTAAAAACATAGTGTAAGACACTAGCCTTAGTTAATCACCATTGTTGTACTTTTGGTATTTTCGTGAAACTTGTAATTTTTAAATTTTTATTGTTTCAAGTTATTTCTGTTTTCTATTCTTATGAAATTAATTTTGTTTTAGTCTTAATTTCAAAACAAGTTTTACATATACAAATTACAATACTGTTTCAAAACTATTTTTTTTAGTATAATATTAATTAAAGTGCTGTAAAAAAATTTAATGCAATATTCTGATAAAATATAATTTCTCTAAAAATTTCATCTTAATTAGTAATTTCTTGAAAAAATGGAACTTAATGGTTTAATAGATTCATAATCTTCTGAATCTTTCTGTTATTATTCTATATATTAATCTATAAAGGAAATTAATGCTACACTATGAATAAGTAATTCCTTATTTCATGTATTTGTATTGTTTGTTACTTTTAGTTGCATTTCTCTCTTACTTCAATTTTCCATAGATTAAATGTGTTTTAATAAAGACATTATTAGTTCTTGTTTTGTGCTACTGTTTAAAAATCGAGCTTAAATTTTATGTATATGAAGGTAGAGCTGTATAAACTATAAGATAACTTATACAATTAAATTAAAATTAAAACAAGATTGTTACAAAATTACATTGATACCTACAGGATTCAAAATTGGTAGATAACTAAAAAAATGTGTATTTTAAAATCAAGACAAAACAAATTATTTAGTTAGTGTCAGGCATTCAAATTAAATTAGATGAATTAACTAATATTAAGGTGAAGGACAATATGTTTATATATATATATATATATATAACTCAATTATTAAATTTATAATGCATAATGCCTATGAAATTCAATCAAATCCCATACCTCAAGATTGTGGCATACTAAAATTTTAATTTATAATGCTAAAGATATTTTGTCAAATGTCATATTTGGAACTGTATGAATTGGCATGTAGCACCCTGAATTTTAGTAAATATTTTACAATATTTTTTACACAATATTGTTTATCAAAAGACAATCTTTTTAAGAATAGATTTGGCGCAATAAAGTACTCATTCTCTATAGATAGATCTGGTGTAAGCTTAGAGTATTTAAGATGAGTAGAACTTTTAAATCTAGATTTTTAATGTTTGAATTTAAAGTCAAGAATAGAGATGTAGAAGTGTTAGTATGTAAAGAGATGGACATAGAATGCCCTAGAAAATCTCTATTTATAACCCTTAAAAGAATATATTTGTTACTTTTCAAAAAGACTCATTTTCCCCCCCCCTTTTTGTGTCTTCAAAATTTGAATTCGCGATTGCCAAATTGGCAAATTCAGTCGACTAAATCATCAACCAATCGACTAGGTTGAGGACTGGTCAACCGAATTCTCCACATGGTTTGAGGTTTAATTGTTCAAGAACAATTAGTCAACTAATCTTTTAGATCAATCAACTAGTTCTGATGTACATCCTTTTTAACCTTGAAAAATAGTTGATTGATTCTTCTTAGAGGTCGACTATATTGGACAATGAGCTTAGATTGTTTTGTGAAAAAGGTCACTTAGTCGACTGTTTTTTGGAATTGGTTGACTAGTTTGATCAGTGTAAAAATAAGCCTTAAGAATCAGTCGACTGGTTCTTTGACCTGGTCGATTGGTTTGGATAGTGAATATCTTCTAACTTATTTTCCTTAATGTACATTTATCAAAACTTTTCGATCTTTCAAAACTTAAAGTACGACATTTGTTTTATTTTGAAAAATAATTTAAGGTTAGTTCTTAGTTGATCATATTAAATAGTAAGAGCTTACGACCAATAATCAACCTAATCTTAAATCACTCAAAACCCATGTAACAACCTGTATTTTTATGTAATATTAAATAATATAAATAATGAATCTTAATTAATTACATTTAATTAATTATGTAAAAGGATGAGATATAAAGTTTTTTAGAACATTCTGAGTCCATTTAGATACTTAAAATGCTAATAAGGGCAAAACCATCATTTTGTCACAATACTGGGACTATGAAAATATCTTAGTCAAAGAACACTATATTGAGATTGAAAATAGGCTTAGATATATCATAATATTCATGAGATATTTTTATGATAAGTGGAAATGATCAAAATGGGCATTATGAGTAAATAAGGGAAATAGTAAATGAGGGACAAACTTGTAAATAGACAAAATTTGAATATTGGTCTTTAAAAGACTAAAAACTCACAAATACTTCACATTCTCCAACACTTCAAGACAGTCAAGAGAAAGGGTTAGGGTTTCTCTTCCTTTTCTCTACATCTTCTTAAACTTTCCTTGGGTTGAAGAGGGAATCAACACCATCAAGTGCTAGAAAGTGTGTGAGGGTGTTCTATTCTTTCTTTTGAAGATTAGGGCTAGAAGGAATATCACCAAAATCAACAAAGACAAGACTTGGATTTGTGAAATCTTCAAGGAATAAGGTAGGGATTTCAAAACCTAGATATAAAACTTGTGTAGATAGATTTATTATGCATTATTTCATTTCTTACCATAAATTTACTCATATTGTTTATGTTAGGGCATATATTGCAAGTATCATGAACATTCATGTGGTGGGTACATTCTTTCCATGAATCATCTTCTTTTTATGCTATCTTATTATGTGTGTAATTTCCAGTTAAATGCAAAAAGGTTTGCATGGTAAAATTATGATGTGAGTTTGTATGCTATACATATGAAAATATCTCTTGCAGGTAAAGTGTTTATGAAAATTCCTAAATTTCTATTTATGTTGAAAAAAGGTGCTTGTTCATAGGTGTGTGAATTAATTGACTATGTTAGTAAAATAAAAGTAAATTATGGATATGAATTTAAATTGAATGCCCTTGAATTAGTTGTTATTGAAGAAGGGGAAGAAATGAACATTTGGGACTTGAAATGAGATTAAGTCTTTTATATACTCTTGAGTGTGGTTAAATTGTGTTCAATTATGTTTGGGATGGTGTCTCCCATCGGCTTTAGAGAGTCGTAAACCTATGCAGGTGGTCGTAAGTCTTTATCGGGTTAGTAGTTTGTAAAGCACACAAGGCTTACCGGGGCCCGACTAGGAGATTAGTCTTAGGATTGAAACTTGAGAGTTGATGAGGGAAAACTTGATAATCAGAATGGCTTAAATGGATTGTGAAATCCCTATTAATTAGCTTATACTTGGAGGAATTTCTTGGTATTTCCTTCTTAGTAAGTTAGAAGTGTTGAATGTGAAATATCACTCCTTATTAAACCATTTCCTTGTTATGTACATATGCTCCGTGAAAACTTGTGTGCCACCACACATGCACAAGCATGCATGTGATACCGCATTTTCTTACCTCTATTTAAATTTCTCCTACCAGGGTTGTTGCATTGACCCCTACTAGATGCAGGAGCGGGTAAGGAAACGACCGTGAGTTGAAGAACCACAATCATGCTATTTTTAAAAGACATCTATTTTTTTGTACTTGAACATCATTACCCCTTTTTGGAAACTTGTTTGAATGTATGTTTTCTTTAGAATAGACTGTGTATTTTTTTTTAGCTAAAATGTATATAAATTAGAAGCTTCATGGTGATGTAGACACTACAAGGGAATTTGGACTCTTATGAAATTCTATGTTTGAAACTTGATTCTTGAATAAGTATATTGATGTATGAATTATGGAATGCATGCTTTGATATATGATTGTAAAATGAATGAAAAAGAAAAGGGAAAAAATGTTTAAGGTATGAGAAAAAAATAGGTGGAATGAAAAAGTCATAAAAATAACATGTTCAGGTGTTGGACGACTAATTCAGTCGACCGAATGGAAGAACTAGTTGACTGAATGGAAGGACTAGTCGACTGGTAAATGGTTTTATTTAATTTTCTTTTCTTTTACTTAAGACATTATAATGTAAATAAGGAAGTACCCCCCATTTGGAACTAATAAAAATAGTTCCAAAACCTAATTCCTTAAGAATAAAAAGTCAACTCCCCCTCCTAAGAACAAAATTTCTATTTTTCTGAAAATAGCTCCTTGGACTATAGTTAGTTGGGTGGGTTACCCTATAGCTAAAATTTATTAAAAATCATTTTAGACTATTGGATAGCAAAAAAATAATTATTGGGACTTTTGCAAGGCCAATTCCAAAGATTTCAAATACCTAAATTTTTATGCCTTAGCATGACAGCGCCTTTGTTAAACTTAGCGTTTGGAAGTCTGGTTTGACTTACATTGACTTGATTACCCATGTAAGCTTAATTATAAAGGTTCTATGATGTTTTCACATCACTACTTGGGTCTTTGGGGCCCAAGTTGTGACAACCCAAAATAAGGAAAATAAAAAGTCTATACTTGACTTATCTTGAATCATTGGGCTTGAGTGTTCCATTTACTTGATTCGTTATAAGAGCATTCCACTTGTTTAGATTATTGTCTTGAAACATGTTCTTGAGTGGAACCCTTTAACTCGAGAATAAATATATATATATATATAAGTATATTCTATATCTTAAAATAATGAAAGGAGAGAGAGGCAGTTTATATGTGAGAGGGAATCAGGAAAAATCAAGAGTTGGGTGGAAGGTTCTAACTACCACCGACAAAGGGAAGACTCTCAAATTTTCTAGACCATTCCACGCTTATAGATTTATACTGAATAATGCTCGGAAAGATGACTTTTGGTTTCAAAAACCTCTACGACCCAACCTGCATCTCCTAATCCTCACCCGTCTTCTGTCAATTAAACCCCACGCAGCCAGCAAACAGTAGACGCTGTTGTTAGAGGAATTCCACAAGGGACGGAAGCTGTACTGGAAGGAAATATGGTGCGGTGCGACAGCTTTGATCAGATTCCATCCCAAGGGTTGGATTTGTTGTTGGATGGGTTACGTTGGAAAATTGGGCTATAGCAGAAATTCTGCTTTCAGGTGTGGATGTTGTAGTTTTGTGGCTCGGAATTGCGTACGGATTGTTACGATTTTGTGGGTAGCGGTGTGGAACAGGAGAATGGGTTGTGTTGGTTGTATGTATAGGTGTGTGTGTGTGTGTGTGTTACGATGATAGCACTATAGTAGGAATTTGTGTATATATATTTGTGTGTATGTCTGTGTAGTGTTGGAGCAGCAGGAATGATATATATATGTGTGTGAGTATGTTTGTGTAACGTTGGAATAGGAGGGACTCATCATGCGAAACCCGCAGAGCTGGAGGTGATTAATGTGGGTGTGTTGTGTTGGAAGCAGTTGCGGCAAGGAGGAATTGGTAGAGGTTTTAAAGTTGAGAAATTATGGCAGCATGTTTGGAAAAGAAGAGAGCAGCAGAGTAGCAGTAGCGCACAATAGCAAGGTGAGGACTGTACATGATGTAGGAGAGTTGATTGGAGGAGTTGCCGTTGCAGCACCTGCTGCGAAAATTGGGGACTGACCTAGATGGATAGAGACCTAGGAAAGGGAGCATGAAGCAGCAGCATGTTGCAGCAGCGGTTATGGATTATTAAGCAGAAAGTTGGGGGAAATCCTGTAAGTTCTAGGCAGAACACTTGGCGTTGATGTTGGAACAGAAGAGTGGGGTACGATGGCTGTCACGGATGTCGAGGGTTTGTATTGGTGGATGTTGCGCCAAGGAAAGGTGAGAACAAGGGCTATTTTAGTCCTACGCCTCTAGTTCCATGCTTGCTGCATTGAGGGTCGATTAATTAGTGACAAAGTGGCTTCAAAGGCCAAGCAGTAGCAGCGATCTGGAGAACAAGCAGGCGGATAGATTGAAAGAGATGGGAGTCTAGTCCATTGATCTTTCAAAATTATGTTTGTGTTATCAATAGTATTTGCAGCAGTTTTACCAGAACAATGGAATTTGATAGTTCATGGGCAACAATAGCCATGGCCGTGGCAGCAGTTGCTACAGGCGGGGCTTCACTGGCCTACGAATTACAGAACGAATAGAAGATGAGATTAGGGGATTGAGAGGTGGTGATTCTTCATAGATTGGTTGAAGGAGTTGTATTATTGTCCTGAGATTATTGTGGTTTGAGACATTCTTGACTTTGAATTTCTGTAATCAAACTTCTGCTGGTATTTTATGGTTGCTGCTATAATTAGGCAATATGTAGGATTAATTGGGTATGCAAATATATGAGGGGTATCATGTGAAGGTTTTGACGTTAGGTTTGTTGGGCATATTCATGGGAATTGCTGTGAATAATTAAAAAGGAAATTGCAGAGATGCAGTAGCAGCAAATGTGGACTGGAGTATGGTTACCTGCAGAATTAAGACCCACTTCAAAACATGCTGAAAGTGGTGGCAGCTTCTCGTTGTCATCCACAAATTTAGATTTTAGCCGATGCATAAGATGCAGCAGAACGGAGATTGAAGTAGAGGGAATCAGCAACTGGAGTTCTGATTCCGGGTTGCCAAATGAACCCAGTGGCACCAATATCAGGTGATTGCTTCCTCTACATCTCTACTCCTATGCTAATCTAATATTTGTTAATAAGATGCTAAATTGTAACTTGCCCTGATCTTTAATAAATGTGACATCTTTTATGATTTTTTGGTTGATAGTTAATAATGATAAATTTAGTTTTGTGCCTAGCAAAATTATAATGCCTTGCATAAAGATTAAATAGGTGCTCAATAGTTAACGATAGAGTCCAAATGACTTATATCGTAACCCCGATAGCTACTAAGCTTAATTAAGGAATATAATAATCTTAGTTGAAACCTAGTGAGAGGATAGCAGTCATTAGACTATCTTAGGCAATCCGATAGACGCCTAAGGTGATGAATAATATATGAATGGTTAAATTCTGATCTGTCTGTAATTAATGATGATTATTCAGGATGATGATTATTCAGGACATGCATGGAAGTACCTAACGCATCTGGGAGATATCTATGAATGAAGATAAGCATAAGTTTGTGAGTAACTCGGACTCCTGACTTGGTGTATATTTTCTGTATGCTATACTGCTTTATATACTGAACTGCTCTATACCCTGTACCGTTTTAATGCATATGTTTTAATGCATACTCTTTACACTGCATTACATATGGCATGATCCTAATCTGCTTCTTGATATCTCGTGTTCTGATTTTGTTGGAGTCTGTTGTTCCAACTTGTCTATGCTATTGGAGTCTGATTCGTATCTAACTTGTTATGTGAGTCTTGGGCCCACGGGATTGAGTATATCAGTAGATGGATAGCTGACTCTGTAGGACGTCCAGAACTCAGCATCCGCTCAATCCTATTTGTTCCGCTCTGATACCGACCCCAACTGGTAGTGTGCTGTGGGGACATGGGCCTCTATGTGTGGGGTGGGTGACTGGCGGATTATCTTATGCGGCATCCCACACTGCCTAGGGAAGGTTCAGGCACTTTGAGCTGTATCCGTTCTATTTGAGCTGTATCTGTTCTACTTGAGCTACATTGTTCTATCTGAGTTACATTTGAGCATGCATATATATATATATATGAACTAGTTTTGAAACCCATGGCAGGAACCTATGTTACTCATTGAACTTGTTTAAGCTCATTCCATTTATTTAACATTTTTCAGGATATAACTCTATTGGATTAGAAAGCACAAGGACATGATTCGTGTAGACTGAAAGGCATTCCCAAATGAAGATCTAATGGCAATAAAATGTGTAGACTTGGGTTCTGATAGGTGACTCTAGCTATTCAGGTGAGTGTGATGATATAGTTGACTTATCCATGTACAAGAGATATGTAAGGACATGGCTCATGGTAACGGTATTCTAGAGGGATTAGATATGCTCTGTGTTCTATGTCTGGTTGTGGATGTGATTTGTGGCTTAGAGTTATTAATTGTTTGATTATAAACTTGCTCTGTGGTACATACCTTTAATTGTGGTATATTGATGAGTTGCGTTCCCGAGATAAAAAGGTTTTAATTTTCGTTGTTCTGACCCTACATTTGGAATGCAATTCATCGTAAGGTTCAGGAGTTTGCCTTTAGTTGGTCGCATTGTCGGTTGGAGACTGGCAAGGCAGCTAACTAGCATCACATCTTTCGCATCCGCGTAGGGTGGGGTGCAGGATGTGACAATTGTGCTCTACACGTAACAAATTTTAGGATATCAATTTTCATGAAAATCCAAGAATTTTAATTTTAGGTCCAGAGTGTACCCTATTGTCCAAAATTGGACACTTGGCACCATCTCAAGCAAGAAGTAGAAATGCGGTAGCTAAAGAATGAAGTTGATATAGTTGATAATGTAAATTAGATGATGTTACCAACTTGAGCTTAAGTCTTTAAGGGATAACCCTTGACAAGTCAATACCAAGTCTACCCCTTACTTATTGCCTATAAATGTAGCTTACTCCTCTAAAAATGAAACAAGCCGAGAAAGAGAGATAGAGAGAAAGAGAGTGGGTGTAATATCCTCTACATCATAGAGAGAGAGATAGACAAAGAGAGCGAGAAACTAGTGTTAGAGAGAGAAAAATAAGAACCACCATTGATGGTCATGAAAGCTGCTGCTTCTCAAGTATGGGTCTCTCAGTCCTTACTTATGTTTCATTATGTCATATAAGAAAATTGAGTGGAAAAGATTAAAAAAAAAAAATCAAAGGAAAACACCAAGAAAATGGTAAAAGATGCATAAGCCGAACCTATGTGAAATAGATCTTTGTAAACCTTGAACTAAACCTCATCTAACCTACAAGGATCAAAAGGGAAGAATTTAGGAAGAAGAATGAGACTAAATGGTGAAGAAATGGCGAAATATTCAGTTGTAGGTCGCTTTAAGGAGTTTGGGCTTTTAAGATTTTGGCCAACTTTGGTGCATATTAATTTTCAAAACAAGCTTTAGGATGTGTTGTTAGCAGTTTAGGATTAATGAGAATAAAAACACTGGGAAATGATAGAAATTAATGTAAGAATCTGTATTTTTTCGTAATATTAAATAATATAAATATGTGTCTTAATTAATTACATTTAATTAATTCTCTAAAATGATGAGTTAGAAACTTTTTAGAACATTTTCGAGTCCATTTAGATAGTTAAAATGCTAAAAAGGGTAAAGCCATCATTTTGCCACAATACCGGGACTACGAAAATACCGTAGCCAAAGAACACCATATTGAGATTTAAAATAGGCTTAAATGTATCATAATATTCATGAGATTTTTTATGAGAAGTGGGAATGACCAAAATAGGTATTATGAATAAAGAAGGAAAATAGTGAATGAGGGGCAAACTTGTAAATAGATCAAAATTTGAATGTGGGTCTTTAAAAGACCAAAAGCTCTCACATACTTCACATTCTCCAACATTTCACGACAGTCAAGAGAGAGAGGGTTAAGGTTTCTTTCCATTTTCTCTTGATTTCCTCTACATCCTCTTAGATTTTCTTTGGGTTAGAGAGTGACTGTACACCATCAAGTGCTAGAGAGTGTGTGAGGTTTTTTTATTCTCGTTTTTTAAGATTAGGGCTAAAAGGAATTTCACCAAAATCAACAAAGCCAAGACTAGGGTTTGTGAAATCTTCAAGGAATGAGGTAGTGGATCTTTAAACTTGGGTATAGGACATGTGTAGGTAGATATGACACTCATTCATTTCATCCGTTGCTATAGATTTGTGTATTTTTGCATATTAGTGCATATGTTGCATGTGCTTTGAAATTCCATGTATTGGTTGTATTTATGCTATGAAATGATTTGCTTTTACCTTGTTTTACTATCGCTTGTGGTCCTTGTCACACCCCGAATTCTCGCGAAACCGAGGCGCAAATAACGAAGTCGAAAGAAAATATAATAAAGGACAATCTAAATGGATTTTAACTTAACATGCATCCGTCTCCATCAATACATATAAAAACATAAAATACATCCCATGAACATATCGTTCACATGTCATTCGGGCTTAAGCCCTTACATTTCAAAATATGCCCCAAGGGCCAAAAATACTCCAAGTACATTCTTTCACTAAGACACCATTGAATCTCATGTAACTGGAGCGTCATCTGAAATGTTATCCCACGAATGGGTTAGCTCAACTGCTGGTATAATATAGTGCTAATGCAAGAAACAAAATTAAGGCGTGGCATGTGCAAGTGTACATTTATCTCTGCATGTCATCCGATGTCATCAATGCAGTACATGATCAATATGCATAACGCACACATGCAAACTCTATGCCACACATGTCTCATCTTATGGTCCTTCCCCGATAGCCTGAGTACTGTGTTTCACTTTACGGTCCGTCCCCGCTGACGTGAAAGCCATGGCCAATTTTGGGTTTTTCACTTCAAGATCTACACCCTCATAATGCATAGCACCAAGTGCTCAACTCATACCATGCTTTCAAGGAATCACACTATGCCAATATGCTCTGATTCCGCTATGCAATGATATAATCTCAACAAAACAGTTCATCAACAAATGAAGCATACTTTAAGTAATACATATTCTACTTGAAGAAACAATGACATTAGATCACAAGGCTCTTTCCACAAGTCTGTATATCATGAACAATCAATTTAATCGCATGTTTAGTTTACACATTCCCTATCTTGCCAATTCTCTAAAAACATAAGTCACACATTGCACCAACACACAGAATATACATATAGTCATGCCTCACATATATCACTTAACTAAACTTTTAGAAAGATAACAAGAGGTACATAAGCATATAGGCAATCAAACAAATATGTGAATCATTAAGTCAATCATGTCAATTACTCCTAAACTTAATCCTATTTCTTACTTAGCAAAATATCATACCTGACGGGTTGGTCTCAACCCTAATAAACCGTGCTTGTAGTGTAGTGGCTAATAGGGAGAATGTAGAAGGATCAAATTGCCTCCTCCTTGCCTTTCGATGTTCCTAAAATTACAAAATGCAGTTTAGTCTGTTTGCTACTTTAACGATGCTATTCATCAAATTTTATGTCTTTATCTCATTAATTCCTATTTTGCTAAATTAAATTCTACTATTGGGTCCAGAACGTCAAAGATAATAGGTTTGGGCTTTTGCGGAATTTAATTTGGACGTTTGGGCCAAAAAGGGCAAAATAGTCATTTTGTGCTTTCACGGGTTCCCATTTCCCGAGACCTCTCCTCATAAATTGGACTCCCTAGTTGAGTCCGGGATGTTCAAGATAATAAGATTTCACTATTTTTTTACTCAAATCGGGGTTCGTTTGACTGTGTTTTGACTCAGGGACATTTTAGTAATTTTTAAAGATTCTAAGTGTCTCTTATTTTTTGGGACCTCATCTCGCATCACCGACCTCACCGTTGGTCTTAGGAGGTCCAAGATAGTTAGAAAACATATATGACTTGTCTTATTTGGGCTTTGGTTTATTTTCCAATTATTTAATTTAATTAATCTAATTAATTAAGTATAACATATATATATATATATATATATATATATATATATTTTGGGCAATTTTGCATGGGTGCGTACTGGTGGCACATTGGACGTGTGTCACCTACCCAAGGTCCTAAGTTCGATTCCCCTAGGTGTTGTGCACCCCCACTTTTTCTTTCTTTATTCTATTTTAGATATTTTATATATAAATGCATGCCCCATTTATAACACAGGCTAAGCCTGTCCCAGTGGTTAAGGTTGGGCCCTCCCTCCGTTAGGTTCAGTGGTCAATCCCCAACCCCCGCCCAATTTTTGTTTCTTTTTTAATTTGTTAGGGCCCAACACTGTTTTAAACAAAACAGGCCCAAACCCCTTTAAAAATTAAATCGGCCCAAACTCTTTTAAATTGATTAAGCCCAAATCAGAAATCAAAACAGGCCCAAGGCAATAGGCCCAAAATTCTTTTAAAACTAAACAGGCCCAAAAACAGGACATGCCCAAGCTCCGGTCATCCCTCCTTCTTCATGCGTCTTTCCGGCGAAGGAACCCGAGGGTCCGTCGTCCCTTCCGGCGACGACAACGATTTTTTCGATTAGTTTTTGACCGAAAACTTATGCAGTTTCCTCCCCCTCTCCTCATGGAATCCACCCCTAACCTCAGTTTTCACTTTAGTCCATTTGATTCCTACGAAATGGAGGCGAACCGAAGTTGCCAGCCAACGGACCCAGATTCTGGTGAGTTCGAACCTCCATTTTTTCCATGGCTTCTCGACCACGGTTTTTCTTAAAATTTTCCTGTTTCATTTTCTGCATTGTCCTTCAATGTTCTACCATCATTTAATCAAGCTTTAATACATAAGATATTAACATTCTAGTTAGCTCCTAAGACCTATAAATGCTCCTAACTCCTTCATTTCTTTCTTATTTTAGTTGGTTCTTTTTTGTAAAATACGCCACACCTCATGCTCTGTAAGCCCCTCAAACTAAACCTAACTGTCTTGCTTTGAAACTAATAAAAGAAAAATGAAACAGAAGCCAAGCTACTCACCAAGTTTTTCTGGTTTTCTCTTTCTGGTGCAGGTCTCCTTCTCCCTCTTTCTTGCTCACCCTCTGGTCTTTCTCTTAGTGCCTCATGATCTCTCCTATTTGGCCTCTCTCTCTCTCTCTCTCTCTCTCTCTCTCTCTCTCTCTCAGTTTCTTATTTCTCCTTTCTAGTTCCTTTCTGATCCCACTCAACCATATTTTCATATATGAAATACATACCAATGACCGAACCCTCTCTCTCTTCTTTCTCTCTCTACCTATCCCCTCATAGCCCAGCTATCACAACCACCCTTCCCTTCCTTTTCTGACCTTCCCCACTGCCCTAGCCATCTCTTCCCTCACAAGGCAGCTTTACATTTAATGCAAAGCTGACCTTGTGCAACCTATGTATACATATTTATATATATGTTTATATATTACACCCCTCATGCACACACCCACACATCACACACCTGCGCAGGTGGTCATTTGTCTCCATCGGGTTAGTAGCCCGTAAAGCATTTAGGCTTACTGGGAGCCAAATTAGGTGATATGAATAGGGTTTATTTCCTTTTTGCTGTGGGTGGAATGACTTGAGATTATTTCCTTTGACTTATCTGTGATATTTCATTGTGATTATTGATGGATTGTATATTGATAGTTCATAATACGGTGACATTTGTAAATGGTTGCTTAGCTGTGAATGTATACATTTTTCTTGTGGCTTTGGACAGGAAATGGAGGTGCTTCATGGGCTGGGTAAGCTTACACTTACATCTTGTCATATGTTATGTATTTATATACATTGTTTTTGTGGCATTAAAATAGAAAATGGAGGTACTTCGTAAGATTATATGTTTATAATTATATCATGTGTGTGAACCTCCATATGTCGACTAGCTGGTTGTTATTGTCAAACCACATGTAGTGGTGCTATGACCTTTGACACTTATGTTTATGCCGGTGTTTGGGATAAGATGATGTGGTGTGCTTGTGATGCATACTGGACTATAGGGTATGTCCTCTTCGGACTTGCATTAGTTTTTGCATGTTGTTTGCTTGTGTGTTTTGAGAAATCCTGTTGAGCGTTATGGCTTATCCCTGCTGTTCATGGGAATGGCAAGTATTGACTTGATGGAAGATAGCTGCAGGAGCAGTACGGGATGGACTGAAGTCAGTATAGCATTTAATTATATCCTTGTATTTATTCAGTTATGTTTATTAAGGGTGCCTGTACCCTTCAGACTGTTATTGTATACATGTATATAAGGACTGTTAGAGTAAATTCTGGACATACCTTATTTAATATAGTTGATGAATTTTTCATATAGTTGCATTGTGATAGTAATCATTTTCATTTAATCCCGTTACGAGACTTGAACATGTCTAATCAAGGAATCGAACCTAAACTAAGTAAAGGAAATTATTATTATTTTTTGAAAAAGGCTTGTATTTTATGTATTTAACTAGGATGGTTAGTCCTATTACCTACCTTATCGGGGTCCAATGACCCCTTGGTCCTGCCCTACGAGTTAGGGGTGCAACATTTGTTGTTATGAACATTGCTCTATGATCACTTGTGTGCCACTATACATGCACAAGCATACATGTGACACCACATTTTTTTACCTCTATTTAGATTTCTCCTACTAGGGTTGTTGTACTAACCCCTATTAGATGCAGGAGCGACAAGGAAACGGCTGTAAGTTGAAGAACCACTACCATGCTATTTTTGGAAGACATCCATTCCTTTTGTATACTTGAACATCATTACCCAATTTTGGGAAACTTGTTTGAATGTATATTTCTCTTGGAATGGACTCTATATTTTGTAGTTTAAATGTATATAAACTAGAAGCTTGATGGTGATGTAAACATTACATGGGACTTGACTTATCTTTTTGGACTCTTAAGAAATTTTATGTTTTGGAACTTGATTTTTGAATGAGCACATTGGTGTATGAATTGTGAAATGCATGCTCTGATATAGGATTGTAAAATGAATGAAAAAGAAAAAGAAAAAGAAAATGAATGTTAAAGGTATGTGAAAAACATGTGGAATGAAAAAGTCACAAAAGAATAGTAGGTTCAGGTGTTGAACGACTGATTCAGTCAACTAAATGGAACAACTAATCAATTGGAATTAACGGAAGGTATATGATACCAAAATCTTGAACTTATATTTGACTGAATGGGAGAACCAGTTGACTAAATTGAAAGACCAGTTGATTAGAATTGACAGAAGCTAATCAGTCGACTAGAAACTGGACTCAGTCAACTAAAATGGGAAGAATGAAAATTTTTCTCTGCACTTTGTTACACATACATCACTTTTGATGAACACATTATTTACATTAAATGTCATTTACTTAAGACATTATAATGTAAATAAGGAAGTACCACCCATTTGGAACCAATAAAAATAGTTTCAAGATCTAATTTCTTACGAATAAAAAGTCAACTCTCCCTCCTAAGAGTAAAATTTATGTTTTTTTTGAAAATAACGCCTTAGACCATAGCTAGTTGGGTAGGTTACCCTATACATAAAATTTAGTAAAAATCATTTTTAGACTATTGCATACCTAAGGATTAATTATTGGAACTTTTGCAAGGTCAATTCTAAAGGTTTCAAATACTTAAATTCTTATGCTTTAATGTGCAGCGTATTGGTCAAACCTAGTGTCTAGAAGTCGAGTTGACTTCTATTTACTTGATTAACTATGTGAACTCAATTATAAATGATCTATTATGATTTCACATCATTACTTGGGTCTTTGGGGACCTAGGTCATGACAATTAAAGGAAAATAATTAGGGTTTAACAAATACAGTGTTAGGAACCTAAGGAAAATGATCTACAATTGTCTATTTAGGTTCTCGAGTTAAACTAGTTCGGGACAAGTTTATAGGTGAGGGGTCACTTGGTAGCAACTTAAACCAACTAAACCACCATTTGTGGTGTTATTTTATGTTACAAATAATTTTCTTATAATTCACTTTTGGATTTGAATAAAATCGAAACATTAGATGTTGTTGATGAGGCTTGAACACATATGTATAAAGGGTTATATGAGAGCCTAAACCATTATACCACTATAAGATCTTGTTGTTTACTTTTCACCATTATATTTATATATACTATATATTAGTTATGTTATATTTTTATAAAGGGTGGACCTAATCCCACTCCCAACTTCTTCACTTACATTCTAAAAGGTATATTTTTAAATATTAAAATAATATGTTTTTGGAGCACAAGTGTATAATATGGAGTGTGATTAGTGATTCCCTTTATAAATTGTGGAATAAATGAAAATAATGGTCATTAAAAATTTAATAAGGTGCTACCCAAAGGTTTATTGACCTCCTAAACTCAAATATGATATTTGTTTGGATATACAAGATTTTGAAATTTACGACACATATTTTAAGAAATTACAAAAAATGTCCTTACACTTAAATTAGCCAAGAAAATTCTAAAAAGGCTTATTCTAAAAGTTTTTGAAGGTTTTGGACTTAGAAATATAGTTTGTTTTAATGAATTAAAATTTGAAAATATATTTTAATAAATTATCACAATACCCTTCGTAACTAATGAGTCCTAAATAAGTTGATAAAATTTCAAAAAGTCCTATTCTTAGATTTTTGAAGTTTTGAGTCCAATTTTTGGCCCTTTATCAAAAATAAATTCTAAAAATAATATTTTAATTTTGAAATTGTTGGTAAAATGTGAAACTGTCCTTGTGATAATTGAAAAGGCAATTCTTATGATTTTTTCGAGATCTTGAACCCAAATTTGGAGTCTAATTAGGCTTAAATGATCATCCAATTATACTAATTAAGTTCATATGCAAAGTTATAAGTCAAAAGCGGGGGTTATGAGAATAAAGTTGAGTATTTCTAAATGAAGTTTGATGATGTTACACCCATACCCAAACGAATTGGGTAACTTTTGTGCAATGCATTAAAAAGTTATATCAATAAAAACCTTTTGAAAATTTTTTGGACAATATGTGCAATATTATATCATGAATTAGAGTTAGGAAATTAATCTAACCTAAAGTTGGCTATTACCCTAGTTAAACCATAACCTAAGGTTAGGTTAAAATTTAACCCAACCACATGTAAATCTAACCTAGCCTAACCTAGGTTAATGGGGTTAAGTGATCAAGTATATCACTAACCTAAGATGGAAAAAAGTATACACCAAAAATCATAAATTATTTAAGAAATAATTATTAAATAATAAAATAAAAATAATATAATTAACTCATCATGTGACTTTCACATGATGAGAGATGAGAGAGAAATACACACACAAAAGTGTGTGTGTGTATATATATATATATATATATATATATATAAAAGTAGGAGAATTATATAGGCCTGCATGCAATGTTCTGTAGAAATTCCATGTGCAAGCCTTCATAGCAGCCCTGCAGCCTATCATAGCTCACTTTAAGCCATCCTTTTTGACTAAAAATTTTCTTAGTTATGAAGGAAATTTTATTATAAATACAAGCTTGCACAAATTCAAATCTCACACACAGAAACTGAGTGAGAGAGGGAAAGAATTCGTGTAAGAAGGGGGCTGGATTGTTGCTTGGACATAGAGAGAAGGAAGAGAGAGAAAGGGAAGGAAAATAAGATTTTTCTCAAACAAGGTTAGAACCCATTTCTTTCATTTCCATTAAATTTTTGCATCATTTAGTAATGGTTTAGAGCTTATTGGAAGTTTCAAAGAATCCTAAAATGGTCTATCCCAAAAGGGACAACCATTAATGGACCTTCAAAGCTTGGTTTAAAATTAACTTGAACATTAGTTGTTTTTTAATATAGGGCCTTAATCTACATGTCATAAGGATCGTAAATCACCTAGACTGCGACCACAAAGCTAAAAAATGAGGCCAGAATAGTGAGTTATAGATTTAGGTTGAAAATTATAAATCATTGAATTGGGCACCAAGCTCTATTACAATTATATTAACTTGACGCTCTCACCAAAGGGTTTTATAGAAACAAAAATGGACTCACTTGGTTAAGGAATCACTGAGAAATGATTAATTATAGGTCACATTATCAAAATCTAGAAACCCAATTTCTAGTCTAATTCAAAGCATCAAATGAATGACAAAACCTCTATATATGTCCTAGATGAAGTTTAGAATCAAAGAGGAGCTTTAAATCAAACCCATAACTCACGAAATAGAGCTTGAATTTTTTTAGGGTTTTCTACGTGTTAGGGGTGACTAAACGAAGAAGATGGAGTTGACTCCGCCAACCCGGGTGAGTCAACCGAGCCAACCAGATGATTTATAACCTTTTTTATTTATTTATAGAATGACGTCATTTAGGGTTTTCAAAAATTGAAGTTGTGTCGTTTTGGAAAAGGTTTTAAATGAATTAGGCGGTTAATAGAATAATGTTATCTCAGCCAAAACGATAGGAGGTTACCATTGTTTTAACCAAAACTGACCTAGAAACCCTAGATCCAAATGCTGTCGTTTCATGCCTAAATTTCTTGAAACTATGTCATATCAAGTAAGGGTTTTTGAAACCCTTATGTGCCTGTTTGGTTATAAACTTAATAACCCTAGAAACCATAATATGTTATCCTGCTTAGGGATAAGGCCAGTTAGACTTGTTTGGTTACATGACTAAGAGCTAAATTAAAGATAACACTATTCTTAAGGGTTTAAGGGTTGTTTGGCAGTCCAATTAACCGAGTATAAGTTATCCCAAACTTGGATAAACCTTATTCATTGTTTGGCTAAATCAGGGGCCATAATAAAGTTTTTGAAATAAGAATTTGACCTTTGAACTTTTTGGAAATGCCGTTAAGATCCAGACCGAATTAAAATAAATTCAACAATACCCCTTTAAAATAATAAAATTTTATTTTTAAGAAAACAACTCTTTGAAATTATAATTGGGCCCCAACAGTTTATGTTAATTATACTAAGACCCAGATAATGTGAAAATTAATTCAAAAATAGCTTTTTAAAATAATTAAATGATTATTTTAAGATAAAAACTTATAGAAATTACACTAAGGTTCCTAAAATGTCCAGTAATTATAGAAGGCCCCAAAAAATGTCCAAAATTATGAATTTTCCCCTAAACACTTAAAAAATGATGATTTTGCCCCTAGAAAAATATAAAAGACTATATCTAGCAGAAATAATGCTATATAAAATCAAATTCAGATCCGAAAGAGCCTAACTTAGGGTTTTTTAACGTTCTAGACTCAATGGTGGAGTCCGATTTAGCAAATGAATTTTCTAAATATATAGAAAAAGATTGGTAGGCACATTTAATTCAACTTAACTAGAGTTAAGCAACTAAATAATTAGTTAAAAATATGAAATTTCATACTTAAGCATTTTTTAGCATTTTGAACTCAGTGGTGATATTCATGTAACTAAATAAGGACCATAAAGTATAGGTCCTCAAGAAATGTACCATTAAAATAGTACTTAATGAATGCTAATCGCTTCTATAGGACCTAAAGGCTTAAGGAGCAGCCAAAGAAATGATAATTAGCTAAATAATAAGCAATTGTGAGTAACCATAAACCTTGAAATGGAGATAAATTTCTATTAAATGCCGTTCTTTACAATTTTATGACATTTTTCAAACTATTTTATGAAATGTTTGAAGTGCATGCTTTTGATATTTTCAATAGCATGGATAGCTTAATGAAGTTTTGCAAGCATGTTTTGAATGCCATCTTGCATGTCACCTATGTGAACCTTGTTGGGGGTTAAGAGTCGGTTAACATGAATCCTATCGAAGGTCAAGAGCCAGTTAACATGAACCTTGTCGGGTGTTAAGAGCTGGTAGACTTTTAGTAAGTCTTTTATAGTACGACTTGGCCAGGAATTTGAATCTGATAGGCATTGTATGCCATGAGCTCTAAATTACTTATGGTCACTATGTGATAATTTATGGTCCCGTGGATAAAAGCTTATGAATGTTTGGCATGTATTATTTTATCACTAACTTATTTAGCTACAAATTCTATGTTATCATGATATATCTTGCAAAATTGACTAGCATAAACACTTGCATGATTTATTATATATCTAACAACTCAGTATCTTTCATTACAATTCTCTTTTTAACTGCTATCCATGAAAGATAATGTAAGGGGTTTCCAAAAACCCATGACAAGGGACTTGAGTTACTTACGAGCTTTTCACGAAGCTCACAGGGTTTTATCTTGTATTTTTCAAGTGAAGGCCCAAGTAGCATGACCTAGAAAGATGGATCATAGATTACATCCATTTTTGTAGAAGACTCTAGCTTTTGACTAATTCAACTTTGTTTTGTATTGGAATGCTAAAGAATAATTTTTATAGGCTATAATACTTAAAATTTGATGTAATGTAATGATAAGAACTTAGTAAATGCTCTGCCAAGTAATGATAGGAACCATGTTTTATTTCCACTACTATACATTCAATTACGAATGCATGGATTACTTGAACCAGTTATGAGGCCTTTGGTTAGCACGTCATCAATATGCTACAAAAGGGATAGTGTATTGACAATGTGCCTAACTAGCCGGTCGTTATCCCTCATCTACATACGGTAGGTTATATGAATTAGCTGACCTTAAGAACTTAAAAATAGAAACTCAATACACAAAGACTTAAATTAAGTCATTGAATGCTTAAATGCATAAAAATAAGATGAAGGTAAGATAAAAATGAGATTAATACATATGATAATGTATATGTAAGGCTCTTAGAAAAGCAGGAAAGGATAAGGGAATCGAACAAGGGCAATCCAAGTGAGTAATCTAGTACTTTGAAGTGGTGACCTTTATACAATACTCTAAAATATGTTCTCAAGTACAAGTTACTATGTGTTGAAAATAACATATTTTATCAAATATTTTTCATAACTCTGATTTGATATTCAATCCAATAAGATTTCAAAAATACACTTTATTTTACTCCTAAAAGAAATATGATTTTAAATAGTACTCTGTTGTACTATTAAAATTAATTTGGAAAATCCATGGAAAACCAAATGTTTTGAGTGTATCTCACTAGATGCCACTATACAGGTCCCCTAATTTAATGATTTCCTTGCCAAAGGAATCGGTCATGATATTTTTACCAGTTGACAAAGGGCCAAAGATCTTCCATGTTGTCACTATATGTAATTAGGTCATACTATATGACCTTGTATAATGTTTAGAGTCTAATTAGATGCGGATTCTTGTGAAGGGTTCCCAATTGTATTAATGGGCATCTTATCCTATTTTATTCCAAAAATATATGATATACTTTATTATTTTCTTCAAAGAAATCTTGAATTGAAATGTGAAAGTGATATTGTTCTTTAAATGATGTGAATAGTGAATCTAAACATGAGATTTATTTTATATTGAAAGCTATTTCCAAATGCTTGATATCCATGGATTATTGTGAAACTACCATTGTATTGAAAACCCATGACAAGGCATTAGTATTATTCACTGAGCTTCGTTGTATATCTCACCTCCGTCTCCAAAACATTTCAGGTTTGATAGGATAAGAAAGAGATAATGAATGGTTAAGCTTGATAAGCTGGTGACTAGAGAAAAGCTAAAGAAAGGTTAAGTAGTGATGCTAGTGATAAGGCTGCTAAAGATGCAAGTTAAGAAAATGAAATAATACAGTTGTAAAAGGTTATGCATATGTATGTTAACAATGTATATGTACACACATAATGATCACTTTTGTCTTGTCAAGGCTTTAGAGAGAGTTATTCAAGTTCTTAGCATGCTTGCAGTAAGGGGGAAGATGGGTTATTCTTTAATCGAATGTGATTGTATAAATTTTTTATTATTATTATTTAGGTGTACAAGTGACGCTTTTGCTATGAAAGAAAAAAATTCTTATACAACCTATTCGATTACGATCTAAAGGCCTTTTGGCTAGTTATGATCCAAATTTTGTTGAGGGTGGGTTCAAGGTTTGATAGAGTGTTATTAGAGAAAATGTTAAGATTTTGATGGAATTAGAGGCTATTGTCAAAGTTAAGGTTACATTTTTAGAGAAAGTAAGGAAATAGTCAGTGCTATGGTTAAAGATTCTAAATTTTGGATGGTGATGACAAGTAAGGTTGAAGTCTCTAAAAGAATTAGTGATATTTAGAAGAGACTATCAAGATTAAGAAGGATATTGTTGCCCCTAAAGGTTTCAACCAAGGGTATCTTAGTAATTTTGATTATAACAAGGGTATTGATCATGAGTACTAATGTTTTATCTCAAGCGACAATGTAAATAGGTCAACTAAGTCAAAGAATGATTGACCAAAAGTCAAAAGATCAAGAAAGCAAACATATCCACTCAAGATCAAGCATCAAAGTCAAACTCAAGCTAAGTGGAAGCATTCAAGCCCATAAAATCAAGTGAAAAAATTATTTATCATTATTTTAGATTTTGAGAAATTTAGGATATGATTAATCACAACAATGTATTAAATATCTAAAGTGATCAATTAAAATCAATCACAAAATGATTTTTCAAAAGAAAATATTGATATATCTTAACATTTGAAAAATCAAGTTAATCAAAATTGAAAACATTGAACAAAATAGGCAAAATATTAATCCTCTCAAAAGTAGTAGACTAGGTCTATGAATTAGTCGGCTATATTTCTCTCAAGAAATATGCATATTTTGTCTATGTTAAAACTAGTCGACTATGTTGAGATATTAGTTGACTAAGTTTATTTGAGAAAAACATAAACAAGATGTCATTGGAAAATGTAGTCGACAAAATTTGTGAACCAGTCGACTAAATGATTTTTCAAAATTGATCCTTTAGTCACAGGATAAACCAGTTGAGTTCATGAGTCAGCCAAGTTACAATGTAGTCGACTAATTTTGTCTATCTGGTTTTTTCAAAATTCAAATTTCAAATCATTTTGAAAGTTTCGATGACCATATTTTATTTCTAACGACTATAACCTTTAAAAACCTATATAAGATAGGTTCAAAAGCATTTATTACTATCTATTACATGATCTAACATTCTCTACATTCAAAGTGACTTGAGATCACATGTATTTCAGATCTAGATCTCAAAGTCCTCTTATCTCTTAAATACTTTAGCATTTATTGATCAATCATTAGAGAGTGATATTTATTGTACCAAATCAAATTTAGAAGAGAGTAAACATTAGTGTAAAATTTATATTTTCATTGTAGTGAGACTTTGAGGGTAGGTGCTACCCTCGTGAGGCAAAAATGGATTTTACTGGGAAAAGAGCAGGGAGTTCTTCATTACAAATGTTTGATCTCCACCTGCAAGGAGTTCACATAGTGGAAATCTCAAGCGGGGAGCTTAGGTTAAAAATGTAGGGTAATCTGAATCTTGTAAAAATCCTAGTGCCTCTACTGTATTTCTTTCTTTCTCTCATTTAATTCAGTGGTTGTTTGTGTATATTTTAAATATCTTAAAAATACCCAATATTTTCCAAACACCCAAATCACAATGCCATCTTAGGTATATTTCTAGGCAACTAGTGATATCTAAACCTGGTCACTTGAAATTGACTTAAAAATCTAAGAGAAAAGACATGGAAAATATGGTAGGAACCATTTTTGTTGATGGCCAATCGACCATAGACCTCCATTATTTAGTGGACAAAATTATACATATTAGAATGTTAGAGTGAGAATCTATTTTCAATTCTTAAACTATAAGATTTTGAGAGTTATTATAAATGGATCCCACATTCCTATGAACAATTCAGGCATTTCTAAAGAATTCAAGAAAGTAAAAGAAGAAACAGAGTGGGATGAGAATGAGAATGATCTAAAATTGATCCAACACAATGCTAAAATAATGAGTAATTTATATTATGCATGAGATAATGAGTTTAATAGAATATCTGCTTACGAATCAACAAAATAGATATGAGATAAACTTAAGGTCATCTATGAAGGTACCAATTAAGTTAAAGAGTCTAAGATTAGCATGATAGTTCATAATTATGAACTATTTAAAGTGAATAGTAATGAATCTATACTTGGGATGTTTACTAGATTCACCAATATAATTAATTCTTTAAAAGCTCTTGGTAAGAGCTATACTTATATGAAAATGATGAGAAAAATACTCAAGTCAATACCAAAATGTTGGAAACCAAAATTGACAACCATGCAAAAAGCCAAAGATCTCAACATTTGAGTCTTGATGAGTTTTTCGATCCCTCATAACTTATGAGCTAACAATGAAGAGTCATGAAGAAGAAGAAAGAAAGTGAAAGAAAACCATCACTTTCAAACCTTTATCCCATAAATGTGAAGATGGAGATGGTGACCAAAAGAGTGATGGTGATGAAGATGCTGGCATGATCATGAAAAGATTCAAAAAATTTCAGAAAAAGAAGCAACTTAGAAGAAGGCAACAAACAGGAGAATCAACCAAAATAGAACCTTTCAAAAAGGATTTCCCCACATGATTTGAATGCCAAAAGCCGAGACTTCTAAAATTTGAATGTCCCAAACTCAAAGAAAAAGAAAAAAAAGCAAAATGAAAGCAATAAAAGCAGTTTGAGATGATTTAGAAGAAGAATCAACTCACCAAGAAGTTACAAATTTTTGCCTTATGACTAATGAAGATGAGGTAGTCTCTAACCTTAATTTCTCTCTTACATATGAAGAGTTGCGAGATGTTTTTGAATAATTGCATGATCAGCTCAAGAAACTTGCTTAATCAGCTAAAAAAATTGCTTGATCAGCTCAAGAAACTTATTTTCAAGAATGTTGATTTTAAAAAGAAAATAATCTTTTTAAAATGAATTAAATGATCTTGAGGATTAAAATGATACTTTGAAAAAGAAGAATGAACAAGGTTGTTTAAAAAGAAAAATCTTGAAAATCTTGAAATTGAAACTCCTCTTAAAAGGAATATTGAAGATTTATACTTCACTTAAAAAAAAATTCACTAAAGGGATTGAGATTTTAGACAAAATAGTCTTACAAAAAATATGTGTCTTTGATAAATCCAATTTAGGGTATAATACCTACAACATACGAAGGTCATATCAAAATGTCTTTGTTAAAGCCTCAAGCTCAAACGCACCATACAATGCTTATTCTTCAAATGCATCAAGTAAGCACTTGATGGGAAAAGTTATAATGGTTTGGGTTCTAATAGGATCAACTCCTCCCAAGACTAACCAAAAAGGACTAAAAAAGGTATGGGTACCAAATGGAGTCACCTAAGTGACCTTTCTAGGTTTGCCCCAGGTTATCCTTAAGCAAGGACAAATAGTTCCTTAATCGCGACTGCTCTAAACACATGACTGGAGACATAAACAAGTTCACTTTTCTCACACCAAATGATAGAGGATATGCAAGCTTTGGAGATAACACAAAAAGTAAAATTGTTGGCATTGGAAGTATAGGTAAAAATTCTTCTCTTTCCAATGAAAATGTTTTACATGTTGATGGTTTAAAATTTAACTTGCTTAATATAAACCAATCATGTGATAAAGGGTATACTGTCATGTTTGATCCAATAAATGTTTAAACAAAGATGCCTATCATCATGAAAATGTGCTATTCATTACATATAAAGACAATAACATTTGTAGACACCTCATTTTGTGACCCTTGATTAAGTAGTAGCAATTCGGTAATTATGCCAAAAAACCTACTTCAAGTGGAAGTCTTCCCGATAGAGTCCTATTTCCATTAGGACTCCTCTTGACAGTCCCACTCTCGTTAGGACTCTCTTGCCAAAGTCCTAGTCCAAGTAGGACTCTTCCTGATAGAGTCTCACTCCCGTTAGGACTCTTCATCCAAAGTCCCAATCCAAGTAGGACTCTTTCCGATAAAGTTCCACTCCCATTAGGACTCTTCTACTAGAGTCCCAGTCCAAGTATGACTTTTCCTGACAGAGTCCCACTCCCGTTAGGACTCTTCTACTAGAGTCCCAGTCCAAGTATGACATTTCCTGATAGAGTCCCACTCCCGTTAGGATTCTTATGCCCATCGGAGGGCATTTTGATAATTTCGGCACCTTTTTACCCAATAAGGGTATTTTGGTAATTTTGGCATAATCCTACCCTCAATAGGACTTCCTAGAGACTTGAGGGAAATTTTTGTAATTTTTATATCATTTTACCCCTCTGGGGGTATTTTGGTAACTTTAGCCCTTTAGTGACGAATTGGGGGTAATTTGATTATTTCACATGCCTTGTGACAATCTAGAGATTCTCCACCAAATTAGAAAAAATTTGGTAATCTTGAGTGATAGTAGTCTATTTAGGCTTAATTAGGACTTTTCACTTTTAAAGTTTCCATAAATCTGGTTGCAAGATATTTCCTTAAATGGAGATACATTGAACCTAGACATTTTTTATTTTCGAGTTTATTTTCCAATTAAATTTTATTTTTCTTTTATCTTATTGGCTCTTGCATGTAGACACCAATTCTATTGGTTCGTGCATTGTCATAACTATTTATTAATTCATTTAGTTAGGATAATCATTCTTATTTAATTTTTTTATTTATTTAATTAGATAATTATCACTCAAGACATGATCCTAGCCCTCTATTTTAGGGTTTCATCTTAGACCCTTGGATCAAAGCTCTATATGTTCCTATAAATAGAGCCTCCTAGCTATCAATTTTAGGGGACGGACGAAATACACTATTTTCATAGCCTTATGTTGCTAGCATAATTCTAGAGTTCTCTCTACAAGAACTCTCCCTCTCCCTAGGCTGAAGCCCTGCCGAAGTGACAGCCTTTCTTCATGAAGCAAGCCGAAGCAACGCTTTCCAAACCGAAGAACAAGTTGGAGATTTGCTTGATTGAAGCCTCTGATCTAGATTTTCCTAGCCGTAATGCTGCCCGACTACCATAATTGAATAAGGTATGCTCTCAAACCCTTAATAGTTTTCTTTAGATCTGATTGATCTCGCCTCTTTTATCACTCTTGATAAAAGAGGGTAAACCGGAGAACTGCATGACTCTGATTCTATCTTCTGAATGGATATGTAGGAAGCCTCCGAGCCCGAGTCAGATCTTTTTTCAGTCTTTTTAGTTTTATTTTTTTTATTCATGTCTGATTCTTTAGTATTTATTTATTCCATATTCACCCCTCTCTCTTTTCAGTTTTCTCATGAAAAAATAGCCTTACAAGTGAATATTCGAGGCCGATCCATTTGGATCGGGCAGGGTGGGTGCCTAACACCTTCTTACTCCGTACCTTAGCCCCCGGATCTATGTTTTCTTTGGTTTTTGTTTTATTTCAGTGCTTTATTTATTTGATCTATGTCAAAGGATTTTTAGAATGTAATTAGGAGACAAGGCAATGTAATTTCGCTTATTTCATTCCTTTTCAATTTCCTTTTAATTATATTATTTTGTAACGGGTTTGCTTATTTCTTGCCCAAAAACATGCTTGCGACTCCTCATTCTCTCTATCTTCCGTAAGAGGCGTTCCTTACCACCTTAAGGGAAGGAGACAACCGGGATCCCTCTAAATCTATTAAAAAGAGATGACACACATTTTCCCCTTCTTTTTTTCTATACTGGCACCCACAACGACAACTTCATTAGGGACTAAAGAGGGCTAGACTCGGTGTAGTATTCACTTCAAGGATATCTTGTCTACTTGTTTTACATTCGTTTATTTTATATTGTGTAATGGATGAATAAATGTGTAGATGTTTGAATGTATGGATGGATGAATAAAAAAAGGGACTAAAATCTAAATGCCTTGCACACATATCACTTTCATAACATTTGCATTTGCACTACATACCCTTTAAACCTTGGACAGTTAGTAGCCCTCTCCCTGTAGAGATTTGAAAAAAATAAAATAAAATAAAATAAATTATAAGAATAATATGGGACTTGAACGAGTGGAATAAAACATTTATAAAATAGTTAATATGGTAAAGTAGAAAAAAAAAAAAAACAAAATATAGAAAAGAGATGTAAAGGGAAAGTGTCGGCAGCCTTGGGACATGTACATGTAATGTGTGGTGTGTGTTTGAGTGTAGAGAGAAACTAAAGGAAAAAAAAAAAAACGATGTAGAGAAATGGGGAACAAAACAGGGGCGGTGGACAGGTCGCGTGAGAACAGGGAAAGAAAAGAAAAGAGAGAAAGAGAAAAAGAGAAGGGGGAAAAAGAGAGAGAAGAAGAGAGGAGAAGTGGGGCGACGGAGGGGGGAATCCGACGGTGGCCTCGGTCTTCAAGCGTGCCAGGTCGGCCTCCGTTGCCAACGATCCCGCATCAGTCCACTCGGTGTTCTCACGGATTCAGATTTTTTTTTGACGAGCTAAATCCAACTCGGTTTTGGTCGGTGAGATGAGCAAGTGATGACGATGATGGTGGAGGAGATCGATGCACATATATATATATATTTTTGTGAGTGGCGGTGACGGAAATAGTGGTGTGATGTTCGGGAAAAGCATGGAGACGATGATTTGGTTGTTGAGTTGGGCTTCGAAGCCAAGATCTTTGCGGCAATACGTGTATATGCGGGTGTATATGGGCAGCGTACAGCAGGTATATCTCTATGTAAGCGTGTAATGGTGTAGGAGATATACGTGTGTGGGTATAGCAGTGCAAGGGGTATTCTGGTTCTAACCCCATGACCCGATCTGCATGTCCTAATCCTCACCTGCCTTCCGTCAAATAAGCCCCACGCAAACAACAACAGTAGCTGCTGAATTGCTAGAAAAATTCACCAAGGAATTTGATTCAGTTGAAGCTAATGACCAAGCCATGAGGAGGAGACAGTGGCAATAGGAACAAAACTGAGGCAATTTGGTGTTGGTGCCGTTAGAGAAATTGTAGAGAGTACGGTATAGAACTAGATATATATGTATGTATATTTGTTTGTGTTTGTGTAGCGGTGTGATGGTGCAATTTGTTGGAGTTCTTGATGGACTGTACATGTTTGAAGTTTTGGGTCAGAACCATGATTTTTTTGGATGTGTGGATCATTGGTTGTGCGCTACTGGTTTCCAAAGAGGACAAATTCCTTCTCCACAGTCCACACTACGGATTAGGCACAAGCTGCACAGAAATCTGAAGATGGTCAAGTGTTTGGACGGTTCAAGGTGATTATTTTGAATAATTAGTTGAGGATTCTATTTTTAGCTTTTTGCAAATGGGAGCAGCAGGATAGAGATTGAAGGAGAAGCAGACCGAGGTTCAAAATGTGTCAAGAATTGGGATTTTGCTGAATTAGGTTCGATGTGTGAGTGGATTGGATTGGATTTGAGTTGTTATGGGTATTGGGTTTTCTGTATTTGCTTATGGATTTTTGTAAGGGTCTTCTTGGTTGATTTTGGTTAGAAAACCATGGATGACTAGGGGATTTCGTGTGTCAAATTGTTGGGAGGATCATTGGGGTTTTTGGTTGGAAGCAGTTCGCTGCAAGGAGAATTAGCAGTCTATGGCTGCGGCTACTACAGGGAGTGGGGGTTTAGTTGGTGATGCGGATTGAAGGAGCACGAAGCAGAAGTACTCCAGCGATGGGAATGAGACAGCGTAGAGGCTGATTGTTCGGGTTGCAACGGGCTAATAGAAAAAGCAGGTGTTCTGAGTAAAGGGAAGCTAGAGTTTGAATTCAGTAGTTGGAATTGGTGGACAAATCTGTATAA
Source organism: Nyssa sinensis (assembly GCA_008638375.1). Lineage (NCBI taxonomy): Eukaryota > Viridiplantae > Streptophyta > Magnoliopsida > Cornales > Nyssaceae > Nyssa > Nyssa sinensis. Next base: position 11,912,123 of record CM018037.1, on the reverse strand, counting down.
ACAGAAATGGCCAAGGACAGGATGATACTTGGGGGTTGTTACATAGAGTTGTTCCCATTTTCACTTGGGGATTTGATTGAAGCCAAGCCTAAAGAGGTTATGAAGCTAGAATGGATTTTGTTGAGGATGTTTGGTGTGACTTGATACTTGGTGTTGGAAGGAAGCTATGATGGCACGGTGAGGAATGTGTGTAGTAAGTAATCTGATGAGAGGAATCATTTGCTTGAGGGAAAAAGGTTGAAGAAGCTGATGAAACTGGATTTAAAATGGTTGGCCGACTCGATCAACCTGCCGGTGTGTTTTCTCCAACTTCTGAACCGTGGACTAAAGATTAACATGGTTGCTCGGATTGTAGAGTGGACACAACTTAGGGGGGTTGAGATAACCCGATCAGGTATGGTACTTTACTAAGTAAGGAATAGAATTAACTTAGGATTGATGTGCATATTGATTGAATGCTTTTGTGCTTATCTGCGGATAGAGGATCACGTAGGACTTAATTACTTCCTTGAGTTGATTGTTTATATGTTTCCGTGCTCTTTATGATTATTGGGGAGTTGTGATTTACTTCTTGAGTTATTATCATATGTGATTTATGTTCTAAACGGTTTATTGATATTGTGACACGTGGGTTTGCGTAAGTGTTAAGATTGATTGAGTATGACACGTAGCATTGTGGATGAAGTCTTGTGATTTGATCTTCATTGTGATGAATTATTTAAAGTATTTTGCATATGCTTATGAAAGTGACGTTTCATTTGGACTGTATTATTGCATGATGAAAGCATGGCATCTTGGCATTGCGTGATTCCTTGAAAGCATAGTGTGGGTCAGCACGAGGTGCTGGTGCATTATGAGGGTGCAGATCCTGTGGTGAAAAACCCAAAATTGGCCATTAGGTACTCGTAGGCCTACGGGGTCCGGACCGTAAAGCGAGACATATATTGGTACTTGCATGCCAACGGGGAAGAACCGTGAAGCGAGACATGGGTGTGACATTGAAATGCATGGGTGTGTCACGCATGTTGCCTGTGCATTGTGTTGATGAATTTGTGAACGTGATATAGGGTTTTATACAGATGTGTAGTTTGTATATTGCCATTATATTGTATGAATGATTAGGGAGGCATGTAGATATACATGTACACTTGCACATGCCACGACTTAATTTTATTCCTTGCATTAGTATTGTACCATACCAGCATGTTGGCGTTGACCCATTCGTGGGCACAGGTTTCAGATAAAGCATCCTGGTACGCGGGACTTGATGAAGTCTTGGGGAAAGGAGAGGAAATAAATTTGGAAGAATATTTGGGCCCTTGGGGCGTATTTTGATTTTATAAAGGATTGGTGTGTTTCTAAAAAGAATGGAAATGGTATTGTGTATTGTAATAAATGATCTTTTAGTTTAAGTGTAGGAGTAGATGTGATGGATTGGATAATTAGACAATGTATATTTAACTTTGATAAGGTTGTGGCCATCGAGTGAGGATGGATTGTGATGTATTTATATTTATATGATGTTATATGATGCATTGTGATTATCAGGGAGAAAAAGGTTCGAAAAACAAAGGAGGTTCTGCCGAAATTTTTATAAACCGGGAATGTATGTGTATTGACAGAGATATATGGATGTAGCGTTATGTTAGTGGAATAGGTTTGTATCTATATTAGTAGATCAGTTAAATTAGTAAACTTAGTTAAAATTCGTTAAATATTTATTTATTTATTTACTCGTCTATTTATTTTCTTCTTTTGTTTCCTTCAGTCGCGTCCCCGAGTTCGGTCGGGAATTCGGGGTGTGACACTCCCTCTATGCTCACTCAGCTTGACGGGTGTCACCGGTGAAAGCCTTCCACTCCTTGATCAAATATTGTTTGATCGGGGACACTACACTTTAGTGGCCTTGGGATCGTATGCAAAAGGTGATGTGGTACCATTTGACTATAGTCATTATAATCTAATGGCTATAGAAAGTATATGACTTCTTGTCAAAAGGGGAACCTTGAAACCTTTACCCGATTGAAGCGTCATGCATATAATCTGCCATAAATTCACAATTCAAGAATTTAAACCCAGTTTTGGTAAGACACACATGGACTTTTTTGTGTAATTTCGCGAAGTTAGAAAAATATAGAAGGTTAAAAAAAAATACCTTTCTCTGTTGCTCGATCGACATAAAGGTTAAAAGCCTCTGTGTGCCGATCAGCACACACTCCCTGTGGGCCGATCAATACACAGAGAACAGTCCCTCCCATTTTACAAATTTATTTTTTTTGTTTTCTGAATTTTTCCAAAAAACTTTGATTTTTTCTTAAAAAACCAATTTTGCAAACTACAATGTGACTTCAAATAAGACCTTCTTGGATTTTTTGTGACACTAAAAAAGTTAAAAACATAGGTGTTTTCCAAAAATAAGTACCCACAAAAGTGCACATTAGGGGTGACCGAGGGTAAATTCATAGGATTCTTAGTGTCCCAAAGAGAAATTGAGATTTACCCCACTCAGATAAAGGCCCAGATTGACATGCAATCTCCAAAAACAAATAAGGAGATCCAAGCTCTAAATAGAAGGATAATAGCCTTCTCTAACTCTACTAACTGTTATCTTCCCTTCTTTAAAGATCTGAGGGGGAGTAAGCCCTTGAATGGACTCCAAAATATGAGGAAGACTTTGAACAGTTAAAGAAGTACCTTGGCTTCCCAAAACTCCTTTCAAAACCAAAAAATAGGGGAAAATTTGTTCCTTTAACTAGCTTCTAATAGCGTGGTAAGCTCAGCCCTAATTAAATAAGATAAGGGAATCCAAAAACCTGTATTCTATATTAATAAAGTACTTCTAGACATCGAAGCACGATACTCAAAACTTAAAATATTGGCTCTTGCATTAGCGATATCTGCTCAAAAGCTAAGATCATACTTCTATGTACATTCAATAGTGGTTCTGACCTCTTATCCTCTAAAAATAGTCCTTTATAAACCTGAAGTTTTTGGTCTATTAATGAAATGCTCATTTGAGTTGGGAGAATTTAACATCTCTTAAATACCCAGAATTGCGATAAAGGCCTTCGTTGCAAAATTCACAAGGGTTTCAAAGGGGAATCCTGATCCACTGTGTGGCTCGGATAGACTATTCTGGATACTCAACATTGATAGATCTTCTACAGATAAAGGTGCAGGGATAGGAGTAACTTTTCGATCTTCCGATGGCGTTACCATTGAGAAAGTAATATGCTTGGGATTCCAAGCTTCTAACAATGAAACTGAGTACGAAGGAAATGTTTGTGGTCTCAAACGTTTTCATGAGTGTAAGGCCACCAACCTTATAGTATACTCGGACTCTCAGTTTGTCGTGAGCTAGATATTGGGAGAATTTCCAGTCAAAGATGTCTGGATGATAAAGTACTTCAAACTCATGGATTTACTAAGTCAATCCTTCATCAAGTTCACAATTCAAAAGGTTGGCAAAGATTAGAACTCAAAATCATATGCCGTGGTAAACATGGCATCGCACTTATAGCATAAGCTATGTAGATCTTACAAACTTCAACAAGATTCCCTAACTGATTGACCCTTTATTACAAGCTATCTGAAAGATGGACTTTTGTCAGACGATAAAAATCAAGCCCGAAGAACCCAAATAAGGGCAGCTCGATACCTTATTCTCAATAGCAAGTTGTATAGAAAGTCTTACTCTTGGCCAATTCTATTATGCCTAGGACCAGAGAAAGCCTAGTACGTACTACCTATAATTCAAGAAGGAATCTATGGCAAACACATTAGGGGCTGAACTATAGCCCACTGAGCTTTGTCCTAAGGATACTATTGGTCGAGCAGGTTAAAACATGCAAAAAAGTATGTACGAAAGTATGATAAGTGCCAATGCTTTACAGCTTTTTAACACCAACTCCAATAGAAACTGACCCTCATTATCAGTCCATAATTTTTTGCTCAATATGGAATGGACATCGTGGGCCCACTACCGACGGTACCTCAAAACAAGAGGTCCTTACTAGTAGCAATTGACTATTTCACAACGTAGGCTAAGGTTGAACCACTAACTAAAATCACTAAGATGAAAGTCTAGAATTTTACTTAGAGAAACATCATTTATAGGTTCAGTATACCAAAAGTCTTGACCACGAATAACGGAACCCAGTTCCTGTCAAGTCTTGGAACTCGACCTATGCGGATTAGGGGTTTGTGATTGGCCACCGAGGCCTTTTTCAATGATCACAATAATTTTTTCATTTCCATTTAATCAAATGTAGCAGAATAAAATTCTTTTTCTATTGCGGAAGCATCAATATACCATTCAACATCAGTCATTCATATGTATTCCATAGTAACTACAAAAGTACATGATGTAAATCCTCAAAATCTGTTGACGTCATATTCGATATACATCCCACACTTACCAAAAGTAGCTACATCATGTGTAACAAAATCTTAATACAAAAAGGTTTATAGTTTATAAGCTTTTGGCTATCCTGGCTGAACTTGCTATTTCCTTGCCAATATCGTTACCTGAAATATATTGGATGAAAATCCGTATGAGCTCGACAGCTCAGTGAGTATTCCATAACATGCCAAGGGTTTTAAAACTACTATGTAGTACATTCTGAAATATCTATACTCATATGGACTTAGAATACATCATATCAAAGTACAATAGATCAGAAAGTAATATCAAAGTCATTTTCGATAAATCTCAATTCAATCACAGTCGTAAATCAATAATCGATAACATAGCACAATTATAATAATGATTCAATATCATAGTTTGATAACGATGGTCAGTGTTGTAATTCAAACATGGTTCGAAGTCATTTTCAATATTAATAGTCAAAGTCAAATCAACATCATGATTCAATCATAGTTCATATTCGACATTCAAAAAGGCTCAAATCATTAAATTCCTTTTCTATTGCTAGCAAATTAGAACCTCGCTGACTGAGATCAATATTCAATAGTACCACTAAGATATCCCGTGGCAGGGTTTGATGGCCAGCAAATTAGAACTTCGTTGACTGAGATCAATACTCAATAATGATTTTAGATCAATAAGCTAATCGATACTTTGTTTGCTAAAATGGACTCTACCGTTGAGTCTGGATTGTCCAAAATAGTCAAGATGGACTACCTTTTATACTCAATTGGCTTCAGGTATTATTAGGGGTAAAATGATAATTTATATTTTTACGTGTCTTAATTTTTTGGAGTCTTGTCTCATAAAACATACCCTTCCATTGGGTCCAAAATGCTCAGAATAGTCAAAATACACTATTCATTTATTTTAATCGGACTTCGTTTGGTCTATTTTTAGTCGAGGGGCATTTTAGTGATTTTTCCTATTTAACTAATATTAAATTAATTACTGTTGTGCCTCAGTGAAACTTTTCATAACTGTTGGGGTCATTTTCTAATTAACAAAAGGTTCTGGGGGTCCAATTATAATTTCAGAATCTAGTGGGGGCCAAAACATAATTTTAAAAACTAATTAAATAAAACCAATGAGTTTATTTTGATTTTTAAGTGAATCGGCCCAAACTGTGCTGAACCAATCGGTTCAGCCGGTCCATTGTGTCACATTGACGTTAGCCCTAACCCCTTTTTATTATTATTTTTTTTATTCTTTTTAAATCAAAACGACGTAGTTTTGATTTTTAAACCAAACCCATTTTAAAACAGTGGGTCAAGACTCGACCTGTTATTCGGCCCATGACCCGACCCATGAACAGGGTCGTCTTCCCCATCACGACAGCCATTGTTCATCCAAAACCCTAGAATTTTTCTTCTCTATTTCGTCAGTTTCGGAGTTATATTCTTCACTGTTTTCGATCCAAACCATCTTCATTATTATGGATTGTAATGGATCAAACATCGATGTCGAAGGGTTATGCTTGATTAGATAATAGGCTGGTTCATGGTCGTTCCTTTCTAAAAATCAACGAGGTTGAGCTTGTTAAAACCGTATCATCGTGGGGTTTCATATTCAGTTCAGAAAACCAATGTTGGAGCTAAAATGGTGAAGTTGATTTGGGTGGCCGTGGCCTGCAATTTCATTTTTCTCATTCATCTTGCATTCATTTATTATAATATTGGTGGATTTGAAACCCTCATAGCTTCTAGATCACGCCCTAACCTACCAAAACTCATTTAGTTTCAGTCAGTCAAGACCCAAGTTGTAAAACTTGTCCATGGCAGTTCTGCTTAGTTCACGATGTTGGGCCTAAACTCACGCTATTAGACACCTAACGGACATGAAATTATAAAGGAAGATCAATTAAATTGAATACATACCTCTCAGCACAATCTCATTGAACACCCAGTTTCTCTCTCTAACCTTTCCCACATTCCAGCTTCTGTTTCCTTCCCCTCTCTCTCTCTCTCTCTCTCTCTCTCTCTCTCTCTCTTTCTCTATCTCATGCAGCTTTTGTTTCTTTCCACTCCTCTTTTCTCACGCAGCTTCTATTAAAGTGATATATAGGTATGTGTATATATCGTCTAGCAGGTCCCTCTCTCTCACTCTTTCTCTCTCTCTAGCTTACTCTCTCTCTCACTAGCCGAAACGCATGCACACACCTTACTCTGATTTCTGATTCATTCATATCACATGCAACATATATATATATATATATATCATTACATTTTTATTTTAAAAAGATAAATATGTTGCATGAATGGTCATTGGCCAATTTGGGAGGTGGGCTTAGTTGTTTCATACATATATAATATAAGTTGTATATTTAAGCACAAAAGTGTTGGCAGCCCACTTGGTTTTTTTTTTTAGGTGCTTAAGTGCTTTCGAATTTAGGTTAAGGGTTCAAATCTCATGGGTTGCACTTTTGGCTTATTTTTCCCATTTTTCCCTTATGCCTTATTTGGCAATTTAAGTTATTTGTTTGACTTAATTTTATTTGATTTATTTATTATTATTTTTTTTTATATCCCGGGTTAATCTCCTGAAACATTTTTATTTTGCCTCGTAAAATTTCTAATACCCAAATTAGTAGCTTAATTTCTCGGTAAACGGGTCAGGGCATTACAGTTCCTGGGCAAGATATTCTCCAAATTATGCATAAACTTGTATATCAGCCACCATTTCTCTTCTCAAAGCCATCTGCAAGCTAATATACAGGCATATGCATCTAGGGGAGGGCCTAGGAAATTATAAGTTCTAAAACAAAGTTATTGGAATTCCTGGGAAAATAGCATTTACAGTTGATGTAGAAATAAGAATTCCCTTATAGAATGCATGGAAAGTTCCAATTGAAATTTCATTTACAAAGTAACTAGGCTAGAAAGGAAAAGGCCAATGGAAAGAGAGGATATAGACACCATCAAGAATTGCATCACCCGACAACAAGCCTTGTATATGGCGAGTCTAGTACTTGGTGCACCACCTCTTGCAGTGCCTTTGCCCAGCACAAATAAGCTGACAATATTGGCAACCATTGATCTAGCCACAGTGGAGGAAGTGTGGGTAACACATCCATCATTATCTCGAGCTGACATTGTATTTTAAAGATTTTAATTGGTATGTGAAAGGACTAGGGGTCTGATATTGTGATAGGCTAATCTGGTTTGACAAAACATGTTTTGATTATAATCATTACATTAGTCCTTAGCTTAGAGTGACAATGCCCTGTTCTACTCCAAGATGGTCAGAGTTTCATTATCGTGCACATCTACCAGCCGACTTGGTTTATGAAGGGTATTTTAGACTTTTGTTTTGATTTGGATTTCATACACTCACACATTGCATGCATTGCATATAGTTGACATCATATCATCATTACGTGTGTAGTTGACTTGTGTTGTGAAACTATATCCCAAAAATGCATGCTTAAAAACACTTGGGAAAATTGAGTTCACAACCTAAGAAGAAAATGACCAACCTTCTGTTACTCGTTCGAATGAACCAAGTGGGTCGTTCGAATGAACATCAGAAGATGGTCATTTTCAATCGCTCAGTCATCGTTTGATAAACATGATCAAACGAACATCAGAAGGTCATCGTTTGATGTTCGTTCGAACGAATGGCGCTCGTTCAAATGAGCTATTTTTTCATTTGAACGAACACTATGCTAAAAAAATAATACTTTTCTATTTTGAAGCCTTATTTGAGATCCGATCTCAAAACTATAAATTGACAAAAATTCAGTTTTAGAGATACACAATAGAAAGAATAGAGATAGAGATAGAGAGAGTTCAATTTTTGAGAGCTTCCAATAGAGAACATTCATACATATGCTTCATCTATATATCTACTCTCATCATACATTGAGTTGATCATCTCACTTGATCCAAATCAATCAAAGAGCCCCAATCATCAATTCAATTCAATTAAAGAGTTTGTGGAGTTTAACCTTGTGGATTCAATTATTGGGCAATCAAAGGAGTCTGAGGTTGTAATTGTGAAAAGAGTCGATCGAAAGATTCCAAGATCGTAAGGAGCTTGCGGTTGTATGAAGATTTCAGCTATGGTGAAGACTTGTCTCTATAAATGTCACGCCCCGGATTCCCACGAACCCGGGGAGCGACTGAACGAAACAAAAGAAAGGAAAAGAAGTAACAATTCTATAAATTTAATTGAAATCTCCATCATCATTCCTCACGTTTCTCCTAACAATTTAAGTAAAGATTCGACATTAATTATAACTCAAAATCATTCCTCAACATAGCTCAAGTACTCCTCTCAATTAATGCCCAAATACTTTAAATCATATTTAAAAACGGTTCTCAAAATGTTCTTAAAGCCTTTCTTGAAATGCCCTGTAACGGTTGCCCAAAAAGGGTCTCAAAATACCCTAAGGTATAGTCCAAGAAGTGGTCAAGATTAAACTTAAATGCTTGTTCCAATTAACGCCCCAAACAATTCAAATCATGTTTAAAAATGACCCTTACAATAGCCTTAAAGTATCTCCAAAATTTTCCCTAAAGTGATGTCTTGGATAACCCCAAAATGTTCTAGGACATGGTCAAAAGATAGTCAAATATCAGCCCAAAGTTGGTCCTAGCGGATGGCCAAACATGGCCTTGAAATATAGGTCAAAACATGACCAAAACATAGCCTACAAAATCCCTAAAACAGCCCTTAAGGGGGTTCAAACATGTCCCAAAAATTGGCCAAACAAGGCCCAAAATAATTTCCAAATATAGATCAAAAGGTGTCAAAAAAAATAGCTCAAAAGGTGGTCAAAAGAGGATGGGACAGCAGTGGCAGGTCACTCGCGCGCGCGCGGGGGTAGGCGGTCACCGGCGCAGGGCGTACGGCACGCGCGTGCGGCGAGCAGGCGGGCGCGCGGGTTATCGGGCTGTCGGGCACTGTTCACGACAGAGGCTGGTTTTCTGATTTTCTGAAATGTCACTGTTCATGGCTGCAACCAATTTGTTCATTTTTGAATTTGTTTCCAAGTCTTTTAAACCCTCTTTTCTTCACACTTTTAGCCCACTTGTTGAAGGTTCCTAAACCCCCATTTTGACATTTTTTTTCACTCTTTTTAAACGGTCATTTCCACACCTATTTCTCTCTTGATTCTACCAAAATTTGGACATAGTTTCATTTGTTTCTTTAAGTGTTTTCCCACCTAATTTTTCACAAGATATATAAACATAAATTCATCAACAATCCACCCTCATTCGGTGGCCACAAATCCATCAAATTAAACCTACATCCTTCATGTCCAACACATCCATATAATACACATTTAACTCCCAAATATCAAGCAGCCTCTAGTACACATTTAAATAAGATATCATGTATTCATTTGAGTTCCAACTCATACATTTTCAAAATGGCCCAAGGCCTAAAGTTACAATTTGCTCAAGTCCTTACATTTCTCAAAAGTAAAACCAACAAATTTGGCTTATGCCCATACATTCAAAACATGCCCCCAAGGGCCAAATCTTCCACAAAATCCATTCCCTTCCTTTTTCTTCAACGCTCAAGGAAGTCTCAAGCAACTGGTGCCTCATTTGAAATACAATGTCCCATGAATGGGTCAGCTCAACTGCTGGTATGATAACTCATTAATACTAGCAACAAATTTAGGACGTGACATGTGCAAGTGTACAATTTCAAGATATAATTTTCCTTCCCGTTATTTAATGCAATGCAAACACACTATGCATGACTCACACATGTAAACTCTATGCCACACCCATGTCTCATGATACGGTCCTTCTCCGCTTGCATTAGTATCGCCTCGTATGTCTCCTTTTCGATGCTCCCCCGATGAAACGGAGTACCAACGGCTGAATTTTGGGTTTTTCACCACAGGATCTACACCCTCATAATATCCAGCACTGCATGCTGACCCACACCATGTTTCCAAGGAATCACACTATGCCAACATGCCATGATTTCATCATGCAAATTCAATGTGACAAATGATCAAACACATGGTGTCCCTTTTTAAGTCATACATTAAACCCCACATAATTCATAACTTTAATTTCCCATAAATTGCTTCACATAACATAGGTCATAACCATACGCCTTAACACATTTCTCAAGCCACGATATCACAATTTCACCAACCACAAAGAATTTTATAAAGTCAATAACATCACATAAAAGACTAATACATTACACAACCAATTCCCTTCCAAGGTGTCAAGTAAATATCACAAAAATACACATCAAATATAGCAATCAAATACAAAGACAAGATAAGTCATCCTCATGGCAACAAAACATCAAATAAACCAAGGAATACATAAAGCCCCAAATTTCTAACTCTAAGTCCTTCAAAGTAACACCTCTTAGATAACTTCCTAACATGAAATAAACATCTAAACCAGTCAATCAACATGTAATAAGGTAGGAAAAACTAAATCTATTCCTTGCTTAGCAAGAAATCATACCTAAAATCAGTTTTTCTCAAACTGTGGTGGCTGTGTTGGCTAGATAGCCAAAATTTTTGGTGAAAATATAGATCTTAGGGAGGGGAACAATTTCTCAGAAGGAAGCTCGGCGAAAATTTCACTCGAAATACGTGTTTCAGAGGCTTGAAACTTGAAAAAGCTAGGGCTTTTTTTTTTTTTTTCTCTCTCTCTCTCTCTCTCTCAAAAGAACGTGACATGCTGCATATACAGAATGAATTCTGTATAAATGTGTGTCTAAGTGTCCTATTTATAGTGAGGGACCAAAGGGTAAAGGGCAAATGACCATTTTGCCCTTAATGAGCTCGGAAACCGTTACTCTACAACCCGTTCCTAAACACTTCAATTCAAAATTTTGTTTAATCCAATATTCATAAAATTATTTTAAATGAAAACTTTCAGAAGGAAACATTTTCGTTTGAGGTCGGTTTTTGGCCATTTCCACCCGGGTCACCCGAGTGCCCTTTTTGTCCAATTTCAGAAACTATTTCCGTTTTTGCTGAAATTCATACAACGTTTACCTCACAATATTCTAAAAATATTTCTCTTCTATAAGACACTCCAATTACGCTTCTAAACATGTCATTCGGTGAGATAATGCAAAAAAAAGGCTTTACCGACAAAGCCGACAAAACTATGCATACGAAATGTCCTACTGGCAAAAACGAAAAATTTTCCTCATTTTTCAGATCTCTACAATAAATTAAATTGAAGATTATTGAGTAGAATTGAGCTTAAGCAACTAAGTTCGCGTCATCATCGCATTGTAATCAATCTCACATATAGTGGATTCTTTCATGAGCATGGCCGACTTTGGAGTTTTACATCACGAATAATTTTTCGTGGTGGTTTCTCCATCATCACTTTGGTTTGCAAACTCTTTAACTCTTCATACATTACAATTTATAAATTGCTCAACATGAATGCTTTCGCTTGATTCAGATTAAGGTTTTCATGAATTTTAAAAATTGGACATCAATTGAATAATTGAGAAATTGGATTGCTAATTGAATCGAGGAATTGATAATTGATCACATAATCAAATTTGTAATTGAATTGTGAAATTGGCATTTGAAATTGATTAGTTGATCAATTAGGCTTGTTATGAATTGGTTTGTGTGTTGAACACTATATTACAACTACATTGGGTGGATTGAACTTATTGTTGAATTGAGCACATTGATTGTCCATTGCTTGGAATTTTAATTCAAGTATTGTGTTATCCTTGCTGTAGTTAGTGTTGTGGATAAAAATTTGAAAAATTAGTACATACCTATTCAACCCCCCTTCTAGGTTAGTTTCACACCAAAGGACCAACCAACGGTATGCTTGTTAATTTTTGCACATTACCTGCAATGAATTTCATGTGGGTTTTAGTTCATGAATTCCCTAGTTTCTGTTCAATTTCTAACCAAGAATATATGTACAAGTTATTGGTTAGAATTCTATTTCTTAATTTTTTGGCTTATCATTTACCCTATATTAAGGTGATTATCTTATAGTGTATTAATTCAGGTATTTTCTCAAATTAGACAATCTTGTTTTGGCTTAGGTTCCAGTGTGATACTAACCTAAAAGGGGGGTTGAATAAGTATGTACTAATTTTTTGATATTTTCAAATCTTCAACCACAACAGTAATGATTACTCTAATTGGCTAAATATGTGAATAGCAATTCCAATCAATGTTCAACAATCCTCTACAATTCAAAAAATTATCTCAAGATATTCAATTAACCTATCAAGTAGTGTTTATCAATACATACCATTCAACATTTGCCAATTGATTAACTAGTCCACTTTTAATGTCAATTTCACAATTCAACTTTAAATTCAACTCTGTGATTGATTTGCAATTTTCTAATACAATTTAATTTTCCCAAACAAGGTTTTCAATTATCAATTTCATATTCAATGATCACAATCATGAAACCCTAATTATCAAGATAGCGGAAGCAATTAAAACAAACAAATTAGGAATTATAAAGACAAAGAGAGTAGAAAATTCAAAGCAAGATGATGATGGAGAAACCACCATGGAAAACTATCTACGGTGGAAAACTCCGTAGTCGGCCATGCTCAGGGAAGAATTTCACTAGGACCGATATTAAAATCCATGTAAACAAGACTTGGTCTAAGGATGTCAAACGTCGTTCTACGCGTTCACGCTGTCAACCTCCCTTGAATCCATAAGCTCCATAAACGAAATCTTCATACAACCAATCTCCTCTCGGTCTCGGAATCCTCCTATCGAGCCACTCCACAATTCCGAATCCACCCAATCTCAGTATCTACCGATCACTCAACATAAAATCCTTAAGATTGAACTTTTTTCTTTTCAATAGTGAGAACACATGAAATTGGGGCACTTTGACATGATTTGGATCTTGTGAATTGATCAAAATCAATGTATGAAATGAGTAGAGAAATGCATGATATACAATTTTGACTGTTCACTCATAGAAGCTTTTAGATCTATCAAATATAAAGCTCTCACAAGTATGAACTCTCTCTCACTCTGTTCTCTGTTCATAAAATTGATTTTTTGTCAATTTATATGAATGAGACGGATCTTAAAAGACGCTTGAAAAGAGAAAATTTTTTATTTTTTACGCAGTGTTCGTTTGAACGAATGATACTCATTCGAATGAGTCAGTTGTTCCTTCGAACGAGTATGGAACGAACATCAAATAAGCACAGTTCAGAGGTTGCCGTCCTTCATTTGATTTAGACCTTACGAACAAATGAAAATGAGCAAAACGAGCTTTTGTTGTTCATTCGAACAAGCCACTTCTTTCGTTCGAACGAGCAATAGAAAGTTGATCATTCTCATCTTATCTTGTCAGATCAATTTCCCTAAGTTTTTGAAATATACATGTTTAGGAAAATTGTTTCACAATCACAAGACCACTACACTCATGATGATATAAAGTCTAGTATATGCTATGCATGAAATGTGTAAGTGTGTGAGATCCAAATCACAACAAAAGTCTAAATTACTCAATTACCTTTCAAGAACTAAAGCGGCCGGTAAACGATTATGGCAATGAAGCTTGTACTTTCTTGGCATAGAACGGGCCTTGAGATACTCTAAGCCTAGAACTAATGTAGTGATTACATTGAAAGTACGTTTTGTCAAAAATCAGATTAGCCAATTACAACAATGGACCCCATGGTCCTAACAAACTACCCATTTGGCAATTTGTGACAAAACTGTTATGCTAGTACAATAATACGATACATCAAAATAAATAACCCCCATTTTGATCTAGTATTCTATACTATACAAATCACTTAGCAATACTCAAATGTAGTCAACTTGTTTCCTACACAACACCCTCAATTATACCACGTGATATCACATCAAGAAATATATCAAAATGAATCTAATGAAATCATGAGAATAGATAAATATCAAAGTAAAGATAATGTGCAGTATACACATTAACCATGTAATCAAGTCCTATGAGCATAACAATGAAAATAGATGTTATTTCAATCATATGCAAAACAAAAATGTACTCCCCTTATGCTCCCCCTCAATATGTGAAATATTTGCACTAAGTAACTCCCTTTCACTCAGTGCTCACACAACATCTCCCTTTTGTTTGTCACGATGACAAAAGAGGCTACCAAACAATGAAGAAATTGAGGTATGAAGTATAAGACGAAAGACACTCGTGCATAATGAGATAACAACCAAACAACAAGAATAATAGACAAAGTGTAAAGAAATATCTAATATCATGACACATAGTGTATCTAAGATCAATTCCAAAAGATGATAATAATATATGTAAAAAGAAACAGAGAAAATTTTGTAAGAAAATAATACATGAGACTGGTGAGTGGGTAAAAGAAATACATATAAAGCTCACTACAATATATCACTCATCACTCATGTAGATTGTGATAGCATCATTGATATAAAAACCTGAAAAACAAGTTCAAAATTACAAATTATAAAATAATATTAACAAAAATAATAATGTAAATTTTTATTAACCAATTAAAAAAAGTTAAATGAAAAGACCTAAAAAAAAGGGCTTGGGATTTAAAAGAAGAGTAAAGAAATAAGGAGGAATAAAAAGGAGAATTTGACCCTTGTCTTACTTTTGGCTTATTAAAGCCAAATCCCTACACACCCAAAACATACACTAGAAACACATACTGTAACACCCCAATCCGAATTAGGGATCATTAAGTCGTGAGTTACGAATTGGTGATCAAGACCTTAAGTAACGAGGTCGGTTTCAACCCCGACACATGAGCTTTTAGTAAAAGTCCTGTTGACTCAGGACGACTGTACATCACTTTCATTGCAATCACCAACTTCAAAACCCAGGACGACTGTACATCACTTCATTGCAATCACCAACCTGTTGGTTCCGTGGTGATTATATGTTTTCACATTAATCGCCGACCCAACATACGAACATAAGATTTAGGCACGTATTACGAGGTTATGAAAAATTAGTGTAAAAACTATACACCTAAGGGAATAATTAATTTTTAAAATAATTAATTAATTTAATATAAGAAATTATTGGTTAGTTAAAATAGAAAATATTGTGACACACACACATACACACATTAAAGGTGTATACATGGCCAAGTATGTAAATGTGTAAGTATATGCATGGATGTGTATAAAAACAATTAAATATATCTATATATATAGTATATAAAAACATGCAAATATCTAAGGTGTAATAGTGTGTGTGTGTGTGTGTGTCCAAGTGTGTTGGGATTATATTATGCGTGTGTATATATATATATATATATACATACAAAACAAACACACACACACACACGGCCTGCCCAAAACAGTGGCATGAAGGACACTCATTAAGAATGCTGCAACATGTAAGGGGAAACCCAGTTAGTGGGGAGAAATCAAAAATGGCAATGATCATTTATGCACCTATATACATATATAAATAATTATATACACATGCCCGCACCACCATTTAATCACACGAAAAGCGAGAGAGAGAGAGTAGTTTCTGAGAAGAAGAGAAGAGAGATAGAGTGAGAGAGGAAGAGAACTAGAGTAGCAGAGAGGAACTGAAGAAGGAGGATTTTGGGAAACTTAGTTTGAGCAAGTATCCTTAGGTTCATTTTTGTTTTAGTATATTGTTCTTAGAAAGCATGCAAATATAGGGTCTTAATCTGTATGTTTTAAGCTTTAATTTGCAAGAAAAATGATTAAAAGTCATGAAGAATCGACCAAGAAAATTAGAGTTACAGGTGAATAGAAAATTTTGGAACTCTTGAAACAGGTCTGAACCGACCTTTGTTAATCCAATTTTGGTCTATAGGGACCTAAACTAGACCATCACAGTGTCTTAAAAATACTAGACCGTGACCCAAAACCTCAAACAATGAGCCCTAAAACTTGAGTTACAGGTTTCGACCATGAACCCAGTTCTTGGTTTTAAACTCCTAAACTCAATTTTGAGAATGGGGGTTGAATCCCAATGCCATGAGGATCATGCAGAACCCAACTCCATTAAAAATGGTAGCGAAATGAGGGTTTACGATGAAGTTGCAGGTTAGAGTATCAAGTATAAAATCAGACGATTGAGTTAGTTTCAATGTGTGAAATGAATGCCAAAAGATTGGCCAACCCTCTAAGAATATGGAACACCCAAAAACAAAGAAAATCAGTGGTTAAAAATCCGTGAAATTAGAAAGAAATAAACCTAGAAATTAACTGATTAAAAATGCGTGAAATTAGAAAGAAATAAAACCAGAAATTAAGGCAACACTGTTAAAGATGGTGGGGAAGACGACGAGTTGACTCGCTGTTTAAATCGAGTCAAACAGGTTAACTCGGGATACGTGTTAGCAACGGGATGGCCACCGCATTATTGGAACGACAGCGTTTCACGTTAGTTTTTAAATTTTAAAACATTAGGGCTGACGTCAGCATCACGTGTCAAACCGACCAAACCAATTGGTTCAATAAAAACTGGATCAGTTCACTTAAAATGGAACTGAACCCACTGGTTCAGACCAGAGGTTTACAAAATTCTATTTTGACCCCTGAACTTCTGAAAAATTTTACTGTGGCCCAACCGAAATGAATTAAATATTAAATAAATAATATTTAAATGAGAAACATTTCAAAAATGCCCATACGCCGTAAACAAGGCAAACGAAGTCCAAATAAAGTAAACAAATAGTGTATTTTGACTATTTTGGCCATTCTGAATCTAATAGTGGGGTCTGTTTCACAAGACGGGACTCCAAAAAATAAGACACGCTAAAAATGCTAAAATGACCAAAATGCCCCTACTGCTACCAAACCCAAATGGTGTTCCGCGAAAGCCTAAATTTACTTTCTTCGATGTTCCAGACTCAATGGTAAAGTCTATTCAACCAAAAGAATTGTCTAAAATAAAAAGACATAAAATTTGATGAATAGCATTAGTCAGGTGGCTAAGAACCAAAACACTTACCGAAGTACTAAACTAAGGCTCGTACATGAAAATGAAATATGAGGAGACGAGACGCGTAAACATGTGAAGTAATTAAAATTAATTTAAAGTTAATGGAGCTACCAGAAGAGTATAACTTTAAAATGAAATTTATTTTCCTAACACGCTAAATTATGTTTTAGGCTAAAAATACAAATAGACTTTAATGGATAAGAAACGAACAGAGTTTACAATCATGACCAAAGCCTAGATAGCAACGAAAAAAAAGCAACAAGAGTTCATGGAAGACTTACTGTGGCAACAGAAAGTGATTTCCAGGAAAATAAGGATCGCCAAGTCAACCGAAATCGTTTCAGTTAGGCCGTTCATTTATAAAACCCCAAAGAAGGCACAACTTGCTGAAGCAAAAATTAAGGAACAAGAAAACACTGAAACCTTGAGTGAATGGCTTCAGAGGTAATATTTATTTATCATTGAAGTATGTAAAGAAACTAGATATGTAGTACAATTATAATTAGGCTATTTTTTTTTTAGTTAGGCCTACACAGTCTAAGGATAGGTTTAAACCACAAGTTTATTTGAATGTATGTGAAGTTTATGAGTTCCTCCTAAACTATTTTAGGTTGAAAAAAAGGAAAGGAAAAGGAAAAGCAGCACAGTAGAGCCGACTTAAAAGTATAAAGTGAGTAACCTTGCATTTGCAGTGGAGATTTAACTCCATGGATTTGAATAAAGTTTTAAGTTCAAGTTATGTGAAGCATGTGAATATCAAATTCAGTTTTTACGTGATTCCTGTTTTAAAATATCCTGTTATGATATGCTTGGTAAATTTTTTTATATTCAGTTCTTTTTCTTGGAAATATTTAGCATGTCGGAATAAAATGTGAATTTCTTTAAATGCACTGAATTTGATTATTCCAAGTTATTGAATAAGTCATATGTCATATATTTTAAATGCAACTACAAAGAAGCCAAGTTCTAATGCTTTTAAATAGCATCCAATATAAGTGTTTTATACCTCTTGTTGCCATAAATAAAGTAAGATAAATTGTGCATAAGCACCACATACGACGTGGACTTTCCTTGAAATTCAACTATGACACGTAAAATGCCAGGCACCAGGATCTAATCCCCTAGGCATGAGATATCTCCATTGTAGTAAGACTGGAGTCCGATTTGAAACGGATTTTACTAATGAAAGTGATAAGATGTTACGTGTGAAAATGAAAGCAAGTTTTACTCTCATTTTTCTATGCATGCCTATGTATTTTAAAGTTCATATACTTTATTTGAAGAAGCATATGTTTAGCTTGAATATTCTAAATGTTTCAAAGCTATCTGTTTAAAGAATGTATAAAATTCTGTATTCAAGAATATGAACAATTGGTGGTGAGTATTTTATAAACTCTCATGTGCTAAACCACTGTCAATTGAAACCCTATGACGAATGCTAGAATTACTCACAAGCTTAGATTAGCTTACCCGGATTTTTATCCGCCCCCTTTCAGGGGATCAATAGCAATTCTGATTTTGATGGTGATGATGACAAGTCTACTTATTTTAGAAGAAGGGTTAGGCAACTAATCACAGTACTAGCAGTTCTTTTGGGAATGTATTATGAAGTTGATAGTATTTTGTATTAGGAAATATTGCACTGTTATGTATTAAGCCCATGGGGCAGTTAAACATGTATAAATGATAAAACTCTTAAGTTTTAATTATGCTCTGAATGTATAATCATGTGTACCATTATGAAGAGCGGCAGTACCAGGCGGTTGTTCAAAAGTTTTAAAATGAGAAAAGAAAAAGTTTTTCACACTTCCGCAAACGCATGTTGCACCGCCGTCCGATGCTGTTGCTTATGTGAGGCTTGCCTCGGACCCCGGGTCTGCAGGCGGCGGTCGCGATCTGAGATCCGCGCGAGGTGGATTTTTGGGTCGTGACAACATGGTATCAGAGCACTAGGTTAACTTAAACAAACTTAGTGACACTAGAAGGATTAGACCAGAACCATAAGTTGGGTAGGGTTTTAAACTACCTAGGATATGTGAAGTACATGATATGAAGGAGAGGTATGGGACTCGCATTATGTGAAGTAGATATGTGAAGTATGTGATACGAAATGAAGGCGGGGTATGGGACCTGCAGTAACATGAAATAGGTGTTCTGAAGTACATGATAGGAAGGCGGGGTATGGGACCCGTAGTAACATGAAATAGGTGTTCTGAAGTACGTGATAGGAAGGCGGGGTATGGGACCCATAGTTAAATAAGAATAATGTAACAAAGCCAAGAAGTAAATGTTGATTATAAAACACCATGAAATCGAGGATAATAACATATTAAACCTTGAAACATGAAAATAAGTAAGTGTAACCTTATATGATGAAAAGTTAACACGTGTATTTTCTTTTAGTAATCATGGTAAATACGAGAAGAAATGCAAGAAACCCTGATGACAGATTGGACAAGGTCGAGCTCCTCTTAGAGACAATGTGTCACGACCCGAAATCCGGCCTATACGGATTAAGGATCGCGACTGCCACCCTTCGGCCCGAAGGCCTTAGGGTAAGGCTCACATAAGCAACAGTATCGGACGGTAGTGCGGCCTGTGGTTGCGGAAGCGTGAAAAACTTTTTCTTTTCTTTTCTTATTTAAAATACTTTCGCACATTCATCTGGTACTACCGCTCTTCATAGCGGTACACATGAATATACATTCAGAGCATACTAAAAATTTAAAGTTCTACATAATACATATCTGTTTGCCCCTCGGGGCTTAAGTACATATCTGTCCCAAAATTATGACAACAAAATTCGACCAACTATAGGTCCTATATTACAAAAGTCCTTATCAAAATGGAGCTGTCAATCTCCTATCCCCAAATTGGGCAAGGCTCCCATCCTTCATCATCAACTGAAAAATGTTAGGGAATGGGGTGAGTTTCGAGAAGCCCAATGAGTAATTCCAGCATTTGTCATGGTTTTTCAATTGGCAAAGGTTTCGTACATGAGAGGTTCATAAAATGTTCTCTGCCAATTGCTCGTACATTTTGAACATAGAGTACATGCATTCTTCATAAAGATAGCTTTGAAACATTGAAAGTATTCAAGCTAAACATACATTTCTTTAAATAGAATATATGCATTTCAAAACATATAAACATGCACAATGAAAAATGGGGGTAGAACCTGCTTCCATTTTCAAAGTCATTTGTCATATTTTCACTTTTATTAGTGGAATCTGTTTCGAACCAGACTCTGATTTTGCGTATACGTGGAGATATCTCATTGCCAGGGGGATTAGATCCTGCGACCTGGCATTTCACATGACAAGTCAATTGAGTTCCGAAGAAACCCAAAACCCTGACTATGTGGTCTTTGACAGGTCAATTGAGTTTCAAAGAAGCCCAAAATCCTGCTTGTGTGCTTATGCACTATTATCTTATAAAACGTTTATCACATGGCTTCTTCACATAGATACTTTTTATGTACGATTAAAAACATGACTTCAATAAGAGAATGAATTTTCATGTGTATTCAAAGCACGAACAATTTAACCGGGCTTTTAAATATTTGGAAGACAATACTTGAAACATTTAACATGAGGATTTCAGGAATTTAAATCACGATGCACAGGAATTTCTTAAAGCATAGACAAAATAAAAACACTTAATTCAAGAGGCATTTAATAAAATTGGTAATTACATGGACATGGAGAAATTAAACGTATCATTTGTCAGAAATATCAAGAAGTAAATTTTGCATGCCATGTTAGAATTTATAAATGATTACGATGAAACGTTGGAATATAAAGCATATAAATACAAGAGTTTAGAATTTGAAATACGGAAGATATAAAAACACTTCTGAACATTTGAACTTAAACTTCTTTAGAATCCATGGAGATTAAAACCTCCACTTCAAAGTACAGGATTACTCACCTTGATTTCCCAGGTTTGCACTATTGGCGGGCTTTTCCCTTTCCTTTGTAATTCCTAAGAAAATCAAATTCACCAAAACTTCAATTAATTTCCCGTCTACTTCAAATCATCTCTAAGTTGATGCTCTATATTTAATTTTGACCCGACGTATCCTAATTTCCTAGGATTGGTCTTACCGATCTACTTGTGGTGACTTAATAAATTTTTATTTATCACGTGACTTATTTTTCAATACCTAAATTGGTATTTTGGACCTCACCATTGGATGAACGTCAAAGAAAGTCAATTTAGACCTTCCCAAATTTTTATTTAGCTTTAGAAGTGCTTGGGGTAATTTGGTCATTTTACATTTCTACGTGTCTTTATTTTCAGGGTCCCGTCTCATAACAAGAACCTCACCGTTGGTCTCAGAAGGTCCAAGATAACAAGAACACACTAATAACTTGCCTTATTTGGACATCAAACATATTGCGGGCAATTTGGTAATTTATGCTTTAATGCGTCTTAATTTTTTTGGAGTCCTATCTCGTGAAACGGACCTCACCATTGGGTCTAGAACATCAAAAATAGTCAAAATACACTATTCGTTTGTTTTATTCGGACCCTGTTTGACCTATTTAGTGTCCAAAGGTAAAATAGTAATTTTACCCAATTAATAAAATAATTAAAATAATTATTTTATTATTTATTTATTTTTCCAGGGGCTTGTTTGAATTTTCTTTTTAAAAATCTGGGCCTTTGTAGCATTTTCCTAAACAGTGGGGGTTAAATTGCAATTCTTTAAAACTTTTAAAATAAAGCAAAGGGTTCAGTTGATTTGTAACTGAACCGGTCCACCATTTCACTGAACCAACCGGTTCGGTTGGTTTGATGCGTAATGCTGACGTCATGATGACATCAGCCCTATATTTTAAAATTTAAAATCCTTTTATCCAAACGACATAGTTTCATTTAACCCATTTATGCAACAGGTTGGGTCCCGACCTAAACTTAGATCCGACCCGAACCGACCCACGCATTGTTCATCTTCCCCATCTCTTCTTCCCACATGTTGCCCTAATTCTCGATTTTAAATCCTTTCAATTTCGTGCTTTTCAGGGTCGATTTGTTCTCCGTTTTCAGGTGTTTCAAGTTCCTAGGTGTCTTAGGAACAACTCGGTATCCATTTGAGAGCTCGAATCGAGCTCAACAGTTCAGTTTCCCTTCTCCAGGACGATACCTGCAACTCGGTCATACTCACTCATTTCATCACCATTTTTAATGGAATTTGGTTTTGCGTGATCTTCATGATATAGGGGTTCAATCCCTTTTCTCAAAATCGAGTTTAGGAGGTTAAAACTGAAACTGGGTTTAATGGCTAAAACCTGCAACTCAAATTTTTGTGTTCACTCCTCGGGTTTTAGGGTCGTGACCTAGCATATTTAAGACACTGGGGTGGTCTATTTTAGGTTCCTATAGGCCAAAATTGGATTGACAATGGTCGGTTCAGACCTGCAAAATTTGAGGTCTGTTCATGGCGAATGTACACTGTGTTGGTGTTCTAGGTTGTTTTAGGGTCCTAATTCTATGCCTCATTCAACATTACAGACTTTAGATACTATACATGCACAATGAGACCCAAACAACTTGCATATACACCAAATTTCTAGAGAGAGAAAATTATTGGGTTTGTGTCTTATACCTTTAGACAGTGGTGTTTCCCTCCTCTCTTACTTGGATCTAGATCCTCCTTTGTTCTTCTTGAGTGACCAGTTGCATGCAAGCATCCTCTTCTCCCTTATTCTTCTTCTTCTTCCTTCTTTCTTCACTTTCTTTCTCTAACTCCCTCTCCCTCTCTCTCTAGGTTTCTCTCTCTAGCTCAAACCTCACTATCATCACATACAAGTCTGATTTTCTGATTTGGGACTTCACATACGCAACATAGACATATAATATCACACATATTTTATTAGTTTCATTTTAAAAAGAATTCTTTTGATTGCATGAAAGGCCATTGGCCAATGTGGGTGGTGGAGCTCCATTTTAATGTGTTTATATACATATAGGTTGTATTCTAAATTACAAATAGTTGGGCAGCCCAAGTGGTATTTTTTGGGGCTTAACTGCTTTGTCTACCTTGGGTCAAGGGTTCAAAACCCATTGGCCTCACTTTGGACTTATTTTTGTCACTTTTTCCATTAGGCCTTGTTTGGCCAAATAAATGTATTATTTTAACTTTGTGATTTTTAAATTAAATATTTATCCTTCATGTACCGATTTTATAAATCGTAATCGTATTTTATTTTTCCGAAGTCGACCTTGATTTTTGAGATCTCGGAACTACGTGAAATTATCGTTTGTTTCCCGAATAAATTTTCTTAATTATTCTATTACGGGTCACTAATTAATAATTAGTGGCTTAATTGTTATTTAATCGGGTCGGGGTGTTACACAATGGCTCAGACCATGATTGGTATTCAAGCCTAGAGTAGAACCACACAGCCAGTACAAAACCCCGGGCTACCAAATAATCCAAGACAACCTATAGAGGCCACAAATACAGCAAGTTACAAGACATTTCAAGGTTTTAAACCTCCCAGGTTCGACGGGTTGGATACCACCATTGATGCTGAGTCATGGGTGAAGGAGATGGAGCATATCTTTTAGTTATGCCATGCACGGAGGAACAAAAAGTCTCCTATGCTGCGTTCACTTTCAAAGATGCAGCTCATGAGTGGTGGCTTCTAGAAAAGGAGAGAGAACCACCGATGACTTGGAAGAGATTCTTAGAGGTCTTTTATGACAAATATTTCCCAAGGTCGCTGAAAAATCAAAAGGTAGCAGAGTTTGCTACTCTGACCCAGGGAACAATGACTGTGGCTGAATATGAAACTAAGTTTATGAAATTAGCCCGATTTGCACCCCACATGGTCCAAACTGAAGATCTGAAGGCCAAGAAGTTTGAAAGTGGCCTAAAGGATAGCATCAAATACTGACTTGAACCTTTTGAGCTCCCCACATACAATGCAGTAATAGATCGTGCCAAAATCTTCGAGAGAGCTGGGATTGCTTTATCCCAAAAGAAAGACAAGAAAAAGATTAGCCCCACCCCCTAACAAATGAAGAGGACAAAAACAAGAGACAAGAGTGTAACTACTATCAATGGGAAGAGTGACGCTAGCCAAGAGTCAGTAGAGATCCCTGTGTGCCCTATTTGTCAGAAGAAGCACTATGCACCCTGTCAGAAGGATATAGAAGGCTGTTTCAAATGTGGTCAGGTTGGGCATCTCATCAAGGACTGCCCAAAATGGAGTTCAACTACTAAGGAGCCCACTGTGGTAGCTTTATCATCTATGCAACGTGCACCGGCTATGACAGTTGGGAAACCAGGAGGAGGCAAGGAGCCTATGAGGTACGGACGAGTATACAATATATTTTTATATTTGTAAATGTGGCACAAACCTCTAAGGATCAGTTAGGTATACCACCCAAATATTAAATTCTGTTATATATAAGCTTGTCATTTTAATTTGACTACTAGCCATGTGAACATAGCAGATAGAAGTCACAGTAATAGAACTTTAAGAATAAGGAACCCCGAGTTTTGAGGACAAAACTTTTTAAGGGGGGAAGGATGTAACACCCCGATCTGAATTAGGGATCATTAAGTCGTAGGTTATAAATTGGTGATCGAGACCTTAAGTAATGAGGTCGGTTTCAACCCCGACAGGTGAGCTTTTAGTAAAAGTCTTGTTGACTCAGGACGACTGTACATCACTTCATTGCAATCACCAATCTGTTGGTTCCGTGGTGATTATATGTTTTCACATTAACCGCCGACCCAACATACGAACATAAGATTTAGGCATGTATTACGAGGTTATGAAAAATTAGTGTAAAGATTATACACTTAAGGGAATAATTAATTTTTAAAATAATTAATTAATTTAATATAAGAAATTATTGGTTAGTTAAAATAGAAAATATGGTGACACACACACATACACACATTAAAGGTGTATACATGGCCAAGTATGTAGATGTGTAAATATATACATGGATGTGTATAAAAACAATTAAATATATCTATATATATATTATATAAAAACATGCAAATATCTAAGGTGTAATAGTGTGTGTGTGTGTGTGTGTCTCCAAGTGTGTTGGGATTATATTATGTGTATATATATATATACATACATACATACAAAACAAACACACACACACACGGCCAAATCATGGTCTGCCCAAAACAGTGGCATGAAGGACATTCATTAAGAATGCTGCAACAAGTAAGGGGAAACCCAATTGGTGGGGAGAAATCATAAATGGCAATGATCATTTATGCACCTATATCACCTATATACATATATACATAATTATATACACATGCCCACACCACCATTTAATCACACGAAAAGAGAGAGAGTAGTTTCTAAGAAGAAGAAGAGAGAGAAAGAGTGAGAGAAGAAGAGAACTGGAGTAGCAGAGAGGAACTGAAGAAGGAGAATTTTGGGAAACTCAGTCTGAGCAGGTATCCTTAGGTTCATTTGTGTTTCAGTATATTGTTCTTAGAAAGCATGCAAATATAGGGTCTTAATCTGTATGTTTTAAGCTTTAATTTGCAAGAAAAATGATTGAAAGTCATGAAGAATCGACCGAGAAAATTAGAGTTACAAGTGAATAGAAAAATTTGGAACTCTTGAAACAGGTCTGAACCAACCTTTGTTAATCCAATTTTGGTCTATAGGGACCTAAACTAGACCATCACAGTGTCCAAAAAATACTAGACCACGACCCAAAACCTCAAACAATGAGCCCTAAAACTTGAGTTACAGGTTTCGGCCATGAACCCAGTTCTTGGTTTTAAACTCCTAAACTCAATTTTGAGAATGAGGGTTGAATCCCCATGCCATGAGGATCATACAGAACCCAACTCCATTAAAAATGGTGGTGAAATGAGGGTTTACGATGAAGTTGCAGGTTAGAGTATCAAGTATAAAATGAGACGGTTGAGTTAGTTTCAATGTGTGAAATGAATGCCAAAAGATTGGCCAACCCTCTAGGAACATGGAACACCCAAAAACAGAGAAAATCAGTGGTTAAAAATGTGCAAAATTAGAAAGAAATAAACCCAGAAATTAAGGCAACACTGGTAAAGATGGTGGGGAAGACGACGAGTTGTCTCGCTATTTAAATCGAGTAAGATGGTTTAACTCGGGACACGTGTTAAGCGACGGGATGGCCATCGCATTATTGGAATGACAGCGTTTCATATTAGTTTTCAAATTTTAAAACATTAGGACTGACGTTAGCATCACGTGTCAAACCGACCAAACTGGTTGGTTCAATAAAAACCGGACCGGTTCACTTAAAATGGAACTAAACCCACTAGTTCAGACCGGAGGTCTACAAGATTCTATTTTGACCCCTGAACTTCTGGAAAATTTTACTATGACCCAACCGAAATAAATTAAATATTAAATAAATAATATTTAAATGAGAAACATTTCAAAAATGCCCCTACGCCGTAAACAAGGCAAACGAAGTCCAAATAAAGTAAAAAAATAGTGTATTTTGACTATTTTGGGCATTCTGGATCCAATGGTGGGGTCCGTTTCACAAGACGGGACTCTGAAAAATAAGACACGCTAAAAATGCTAAAATAACCAAAATGCCCCTACTGCTACCAAACCCAAACGGAGTTCCGCGAAAGCCTAAATTTACTTTCTTCGACGTTCCGGACTCAATGGTAGAGTCTATTCAACCAAAAGAAGTGTCTAAAATAAAAAGACATAAAATTTGATGAATAACATCGGTCAGGTGGCTAAGAACCAAAACACTTGCCGAAGTACTAAACTAAGGCTCGTACGTGAAAATGAAATACGAAGAGATGAGACGCATAAACATGTGAAGTAATTAAAATTAATTTAAAGTTAATGGAGCTACCAGAAGAGTATAACTTTAAAATGAAATTTATTTTCCTAACACGCTAAATTGTGTTTTAGGCTAAAAATACAAATAGACTTTAATGGATAAGAAACAGACAGAGTTTACAATCATGACCAAAGCTCAGAGTGCAACTAACAAAAAGCAACAAGAGTTCATGGAAGACTTACTGTGGCAACAGAAAGTGATTGCCAGGAAAATAAGGAGTCAACTGAAATCGTTTCAGTTAGGTCGTTCATTTATAAAACCCCAACGAAGGCACAACTTGCTGAAGCAAAAATTGAGGAACAAGAAAACACTGAAACCTTGAGTGAATGGCTTCGGAGGTAATATTTATTTATCATTGAAGTACGTAAAGAAACTAGATATGTAGTACAATTATAATTAGGCTAATTTATTTTTAGTTAGGCCTACACAGTCTAAGGATAGGTTTAAACCACAAGTTGATTTGAATGTATGTGAAGTTTATGAGTTCCTTCTAAACTATTTTAGGTTGAAAAAAGGGAAAGGGAAAGGAAAAGTAGCACAGTAGAGCCAACTTAAAAGTATAAGGTGAGTAATCCTACATTTGAAGTGGAGATTTAACTCCATGGATTTGAATAAAGTTTTAATTTCAAGTTATGTGAAGCATGTGAATATCAAATTCAGTTTTTACGCGATTCCTGTTTTAAAATATCCTGTTATGGCATGCTTGGTAAATGTTTTTATATTCAGTTCTTTTTCTTGGAAATATTTAGCATGTCGGAATAAAATGTGAATTTCTTTAAATGCACTGAATTTGATTATTCCAAGTTATTGAATAAGTCATATGTCATATGTTTCAAATGTAACTACAAAGAAGCCAAGTTTTAATGCTTTTAAATAGCATCCAATATAAGTGTTTTATACCTCTTATTGCCACAAATAAAGCA
Source organism: Nyssa sinensis (assembly GCA_008638375.1). Lineage (NCBI taxonomy): Eukaryota > Viridiplantae > Streptophyta > Magnoliopsida > Cornales > Nyssaceae > Nyssa > Nyssa sinensis. The sequence goes on along the minus strand of CM018037.1, from coordinate 11,884,011 downwards.
AGATAAATTGTGCATAAGCACCACATACGACGTGGACTTTCCTTGAAATTCAACTATGACACGTAAAATGCCAGGCAGCAGAATCTAATCCCCTAGGCATGAGATATCTCCATTGTAGTAAGACTGGAGTCTGGTTCGAAACGAATTCTACTAATGAAAGTGATAAGTTGTTACGTGTGAAAATGAAAGCAAGTTTCACTCTCATTTTTCTATGCATGCCTACGTGTTTTAAAGTTCATATACTTTATTTGAAGAAGCATATGTTTAGCTTGAATATTCTAAATGTTTCAAAGCTATCTGTTTAAAGAATGCATAAAATTCTGTATTCAAGAATATGAGCAATTGGTGGTGAGTATTTTATAAACTCTCATGTGCTAAACCACTGTCAATTGAAACCCTATGACGAATGCTGGAATTACTCACAAGCTTAGATTAGCTTACCCAGATTTTTATCCGCCCCCTTTCAGGTGATCAATAGCAGTTCTGATTTTGATGGTGATGATGATAAGTCTACCTATTTTGGAAGAAGGGTTAGGCAACTAATCACAGGACTAGCAGTTCTCTTGGGAATGTATTATGAAGTTGATAGTATTTTGTATTAGGAAATATTGCACTGTTATGTATTAAGCCCATGGGACAGTTAAACATGTATTAATGATAAAACTATTAAGTTTTAATTATGCTTTGAATGTATAATCATGTGTACCATTATGAAGAGCGGCAGTATCGGGCAGTTGTGCAAAAGTTTTAAAATGAGAAAAAAAAAAGTTTTTCATGCTTCCGCAAACACATGTTGCACCGCCGTCCGATGCTGTTGCTTATGTGAGTCTTACCTCGGACCCCCGAGTCTGCAGGCAGAGGTCGCGATCCGAGATCCGCGCAAGGTGGATTTTCGGGTCGTGACACATACACATTGATGTGAAAAAAGGGAAGAGAGAGAAAAGGAAAGTAAGAAATTTTAGAGATTCCTCAAGGATTAAGCCTTCTTTTGAAAAACTGAAGGAGTACAAACCCCATTCTACCTACAAGCACAAATTAGAGTTTGAGATTTTGGAGATTCTGGCCAAAATCAACAAGAACAAAGTTAGGATTTCTACCACTACTTGAAGAAATTGAGGTAGGAGATTTCTAAACCTAGGTATAGGATATGTGTAGGTAGAGATACAATACTCATTCATCTCATTCATGATATAGAATTGTTCATTCTTGCATTTTGGGTTATATGTTGCATGTATTTTGAAATGCTAAAATTTGTTGCATTATTTCCATGAAACACCTTGTTTCTAACTTATCTTTCTATCGAATGTACTCCCGGTTAATTATGAAAAAGATTTCTGGGTGAAATCACAACGGGGGTTTATTGTGTATTATGCTTGGTATTGTGATTGCACACTAAGTGTTTGTCAAAATACCTCAATATATGTTTGATGTGGATTTATGATAATTAAGTGGAATTACTTGAATGATTAATCTTCTTGATGAACATATGATGAATTGTGAATTTAAATGTGAATGATAAAACCTTGGAAATGAGAGAATAAGAACTTGGAAAGAAATGAACATGGGTTAGAATTGGGGCACGTCAATTATGTAATTTTGAGTATGGTGAGATTGCGCTTACCCGAGGTTTTGATTAGTGTTCGGGATGGTGTCTCCCTTCGGTTTGTAAACCGTAAACCCATGCGGGTGGTCGTATATCTCCGTCGGGTTAGTAGCCTGTAAAGTGTACAAAGCTTAACGAGGGTCGACTAAGAAATTAGTCTTGCGATTGAGACTTGAGAATTGATGTGAGAAAGCTTTAAAATTGAAAAGTTTTGAACAATTATAAACTCCTCTAATTGACTTATCTTGATTGATTTGAATATTGCTCTTTATTGATTATTATTAATGTGATATTGTGATAAGTTATTCTCCATTGACTCATTTTGCTTGTGATGAGATACATGCTTTGAAACCACTTATGTGTCACTACACGTGCACAAGCATACACGTAGCACCACATGTTCTTACCAATGTTTAGATTTATTCTATTGGGGTTGTTTTACTGACCCCTACTAGATGCAGGAGCAGGCAAAGAGACAGCTACTATTTGAAGAGTACTTTTGAAGCTATTTTGGAAGATTTCCTTTTTGCATGCATTTGGGATGACCATCCTCATGTGGAGGGCTTGTGTTTAATTTTATTTTGGAATAGCCGTGTATGTGTATATACTTGTAATAGGATTTTTTTTAGTAACATTGTCGAACCATTGAAAGCTACTTTTAGGAAGACCTCCATTTTTGTTCACTTGAACATCATGAACTCTTTTAGAAATTTGTTTGAATGTATATTCCTATGGAGTAGGCTATGTGTTTTCTAGTTTAAATGTGTACAAACTAGAATGATAAATGGCGATGTAAATATGGTAAGAAAATTAGCCATCTTTGATTTTTTGAAATTGTGAATCATAAAACTTGAACTTGAATTTGAAATATTTCTTTATGATGAATGAAAGCACCATTGATGTTTAATGAATGTTAGGTGATGTTATTCATGTTGAATGAAATGAAAAAAAAAAAAAAAGATTTTGCCTTTTGAGAAATATGTGAAATCAAGGAAATGAGGCAAAACAAGTTAATTTTTGAAATGGAGTTAAGCAGGGAAACATCTAGGGGTAATCGGCACACATGTGTGCCTATCAATGCTGAGAGGTGGAAAACCCCCCTCTCAGTGTGTTGATCGGCACTCAGAGAGGGGCCTGACCACCTCTCCTTTTATTTTTGTCGGTTTGGCTTTCGAACTAACTTTTCACCACCCGATTTGCCTCCAATAGATTATTTAACTTAAATAAAGGTAAAAGAACATGTTTTAAATTTAATTATGTCACGTTAGAGTGACTTGAAAATGGGATCACTCACCTTACCCATGGGCCTCTTTGGTTTCAAGGTGTGAAAACTAATCGACTCCTAGTGGTGATGGAAGAGGAAAATCTTGTGTGAGTGCCTAAGTTAGACTTTGAATGACTCCTCTATGATAATCCATATCCTTCATCATCGGTAGATAGAAATCAACACGGATCTGTGTGTACTGTTGGTGTAACCTCTCATCAATATCTGCACGAATCCTAGCATGATACTGCTCCTGTTGGGTTTGTAACCACAACAGAAACGATTTTAAAAATCTATTTGGATCTTTTTTTCGAATTAGGTCATACAGTTTTGAAAAGCGGGTTAGAATTACCTTGTTCTTGATAATCTTGATTGTTAAAGAAGGCTTCTTGCAAAGATTAATGTAATTTTTCTTCTCTTACTCTCCTAGGTCTTCTCTTCTTTTCCCTTAGGCAAACCGTATCGTAGGAAAGTGGGTTGTATATTATTTTTGTCTAGCACAAAAACTTATGATAAACGGCTTCCTACATATCATATATATAGGGTTTAACCTAATTAGGGCAAGAGAAGGGATCTAGTGAGTCCTACTAAGTTAGCTTCTAATTAGTCAATTAAATCTTAATTATCTCATAATTAATTTTAATTGACTAATTAATTTCAATTAACTCCACTATATAATTGAAATTGTACTCCAACTTAGTAGAATAAAGTAAACCCATATATACTATACTTTTACAGTTGACCCCTTTACATGGATACTAATAATCAGGGTTCCATATTATACTGTCAAATTAATTCTCTAATTATTTTAAGAACCTAATTCAATAATTATTAATTACTTGCAATTGGTCATCATTTCAATAAACAAGTTACTGAAAAGATCAGATCCGAATTTTAATGATTAATCCATTGAATTAACACAAATGTGATATCCATCTATCTAATATATAAAGTACAGATTCTATCTTGAGAATATGTGTTTTCATAGTCTAAATAATGACTTCCCAAGATATCGAGGTCTGGATCTAAAAGACCTCACTCATTGGTAACTCAAAGTCATCACTATTCAGAACTTGATTTCACTATCCTCTTAGGATTAAGAGCTTACGACGAATAGTGAATAAGAAACTTATTGAAGGTGACAGTTCCAAATGATGCGTTTCTTATAGTAATCCAGTTCAGTGTATTCCTAATACACCAATACAATAACCTAGAGTTCACTACTCTGATGATTGAGATAAACCACATTATCACATAAAGTTTAACTGTATTACAGCTTTATAGATAAGATGTCCAGTCTTATCAATAGCCTTGAACAATTCTAGAATTGCCTATATAAGCAGTTTATATCTCCTGTGTATAAATCTCATTTATACACATGAACCACTCCTAATGACAATTCAAGGACTAATCATCTCATGATATGTCACACCCCAAATTTTCATAAACCCAAAGTGGACTTATTAAATAGAAAAATGAATAAATAAATTTAAAACATCCTTTAATTCTCAGCAAAACAAAATTCATTATTCCATACTCTAAGGTAATTAACCAACATAAAAAAAAATTTGAGAATCATTTGAATCCATTCTAAAAACTTTGTTTAGGCCTTTATACCTTTCATAGTCAATTTCACCCAAACATATTTGGAGTCTTAAAGTGCAAATATTATTAAACAAAGTACTCGTCGAGACAATCAGTTTAGACTTTTGAATCACTCAATTCAGATTTGAAATGAATTTATATGAAAATCGAAAAATTTCAAAAAAAAAAAAAAATTTTTGGATGAACAGCAACCCGAGCAAACCAATAGCTAAAAGTGAACAGTAACATTGAAAGTTATTATTCACCTGGAGCAAAAATTCAGCTTCAGAAAAAATGTTACGCCTAACCCTCTGATTCAAATCGACTTTTCTCTCAATCTATAGATCCAAATGTAATGAAATTTATGCCAAAATCTTCCTTATTGAGTCTAGTTTCTATACCATTTTGAATCACCCAAACATTCTATGTAAAACTCAAGTTATGAGGAAAAAAACTACCCATAGGTCAAATTTTACACACTTGAAGCAAAATCAATATAACTTTCTCATTTTAAAAGCTTTCAAAGTCCGTGATATATAAAAAGAAAGTTAAGAGATAGACCTATCTAGAAATGTAAGGCACTTTAATTAATTCAAAAAGACCAAAAATTTATAGTCTCATGAAGTGGGCTGATCTACAGAATCGAAATTAAGGCATGTTGTATACCATTTGATATTCCTTCAATTCTTCAAGCTATTTAACCCCAACTTTTTAGCACCTTTTTATGGGGTGTTTTAAACACCTAATTTCTCTTTTAATTTTACAAAATTTTGACATAACTTCCTTTGTTTTCTAAGCATTTTCCCACCTAATATTTTGCAACAATTCATCTCTATAAGCATTGCACATTCCATCCTCACTCGATGGCCAAAATCTCATGGAAATTAAATATACAGCCAATGTTCTCAACATATACATATAATGCTCATTAAAGAAACATATCCTACATGTCATTTGGGTTTAAACCCTTACATTCAAAATGGCTTAAGGCTTATGGTTCATTGTTCTTCCAAATTAAAATGCAAGTCCTTTGGGCTTATGCCCATACATACAAAAATATGCCCCAAGGGCCAAATATCCTTCATGGTCCATTTTTCTTCCTTTCTTCAAGACTTCAACAAGTCTCAAGTACCCAAAGCCTTATCTGAAATATGATATCCCACGAGGGGTCAGCTCAACTGCTGGTATGTCATAATGCTAATGCAAGGAACAAAGTTAAGGCGTGGCATGTGCAAGTGTACATTTATAATCTACATGCCTTCCAATTCATTAATACAATGCAATAGCAATATGCGTGACACACCCATGCAGCTGTCACGACCCGGAATCCGGCCTATGCAGATCCTGAATCGCGACCACCGCCCTTCGGCCCGAAGGCCTTAAGGCAAGGCTTTACATAAGCAATGATGCCGAACGACTGTGCGATAGGGCCAGAACTGGCAAATTTGCGAAAGCGTGAAAAAAATTTTCTTTTTCGCACGCCCGCTCCGTACCGTCGCTTCTTCTTCTTCTTCGGAGCGGTAAACAAATAATATACATTCAGAGCATACTAAAAATTTAAAGTTATACATATTACATATTCGTTGCCTCTCGGGCTTAAGTACATCTTTGTCCAAAATTTACAACATCAAAATTTGATCAACTACGGGTCCTAGAACTTCCAAAATTCCTGAGCACAGTTCAAACATCTTCCTCGTCAAAGATCAAGGCTTGCTTTTAGTCACCTGAAAGGGGGACGGATAAAAATTTGGGTAAGCTAATCTAAGCTTGTGAGTAATTCCAATATTTTGTCATGGGTTTCAACTGGTAGTGGGTTAGTTATAAGAGAAGGTTCATATAAACATACACTACCAATTGTACATATACTTTAGATACAGAAAACAAAATTCTTCAAAAGGATAGCGTGAAGCATACAAGGCATTCAAGCTAGGCACGTATTTCAATAATCGCAGAATACAAGAATTCTTCAAATCACGTGGCATGATGCATTTTTAATGCATTCAATAAAGCATTTAATATGCAATAGAATTTATAAACATGTGCAGAATGGCCATTTGAAAACCAATGAAATAAATTGAAATCCTTTCCATGAAAATAGGAGGATGCAATTTCTTCTTCTTCAAAACTTCAAAGGGTTATATAAAAACCCATTTTAGATAATGGGGTTTTAAAACCTGCTACCATTTCTGAAAACCTTTTCATCTTTTTACTTTTTAACTCAAGGATCGGTTTCGAACCAGACCCTAATTTTACTTCTGAGAGATCTCATGTCTGGGGGATCAGATCCTGCTATCGGGCATTCTTCTGAATTGAGAACCCGAAGGGAACTCAATAATTTGCGATGCTTATGCATCATTATCTTGCAAAAACGTGACTTCTTTATGAAATGTTTTTTATGAGCATTTAAAAATATGGCTTCTTCATTGGATGCTTTTCAAACAACATCGAATTATGGCTTCTTCAAATAAATGCTTTTCGTGAGCATTGAAAACATGATTTCTTCAAATATAAGCTTTTCATGAATGTTTGAAATATGATTTTCAAATAACTGCTTCTCATGAGTACAAAAATGTGGCTTCGATAAAAAGGGTGAATTTTCATGAGTATTTTTAGCATGGACAGTTTAACAGAGTTTCTTAAATACTTGGAGGACCATACTTGAAATAGTTAACACATGAGCTTCAGGAATTTAAATCACGATGCACAGGAATTTATTAAAGCATAGACAAAGTAAAAACATTTAATTCAAGAGGTATATTATAAAACTAACAATTACATGGACATGCAGAAAATAAATGTATCATTTGTCAAAAATATCAAGAAGTAAATTTTCATGCCATGTTAGAATTTATAAATGATTACGATAAAACATTGGAATATAAAGCATATAAATACTAGAATTTAGAATTTAAAACACGACAGATATTTTTATAAAAACACTTCAGAATACTTGAACTTCAAATCACTTCAGAATCCATGGAGATTAAAAACCTCCATTTTAAAGTACAGGATTACTCATCTTGATTCCCCGGGTTTGCACTATTGGTGGGCTTTTCCCTTCCTTTTGTAGCTCCTAAGAAAATTATAAGGAACTCAGCAACTTCTCATTTATCTTAAATTATTACCTATTCATGCTCTTTCATTTAATTTTAGGCATGACATATCCTAACTTCCTAGGATTGGTCTTACCAGTCTACTCGCGGTAACTCAAAGAGTTTTATTTTTCAAGTGACTTATTTTTCAATACCTATTTTGGTATCATGAACCCCACCGTTGGGTTCAGAACGTCGAAGAAAGTCAATTTGGCTTTTTATTTGGCTTTGGGCATATGTAGGGGCAAAATGGTAATTTATTTTTTTCTTGCCCCAGACCTATCATGGTCCCCAAAATATTTTACATATCTTATACGTAAATTTTTTGGTCTTTTAGACTTCATTTGGTATTTGCTTTTGATCATAGGAACACATCGGTCATTTAAATTTTATGACATTCTGACCCCGAATCATTATCTAATCATATATACAAGCTCGCTATTATTTGGGCTTCTATTGGTATCAATTTCGTCCAATTTGGACTTCATTTGGGCTTCGTATTGTATTAGGGGCAATACAGTCATTTAATATTTATGTATCTGTATTTTTCGGGACTTAATTTCATCAATTGGACTCCACCATTAAGTCCGGGATACGCAAAATAGTAAAAATATACTATTCATTTATTTAATTTGGACTTCGTTTGACTCATTTAGTGTCCAAGGGTAAAATAGTAATTTTACCCAATTAATAAAATAATTAAATAAATTATTTTATTAATTATTTATTTTTCCAGGGGCTTATTTGAATTTTTCTTTTAAAAATCTGGGCCTCTGTAAAATTTTCCTAAACAGTGGGGGTTAGATTGTAATTCTTTAAAACTATTAAAATGAACCAAAGGGTTCAGTTAATTTGTAAGTGAACCGGTTTACCATTTTGTTAAAATAATCGGTTTAGCCGGTTCACTGCGTAATGCTGACGTCATGATGACGTCAGCCCTAAATTTCAAAATTTAAATCTCCTTAACCAAATGACGTAGTTTCATTTACCCACTTATGCGACGGGTCGGGTCCCAACCCTAACCCAGATCCGACCCGAACCGACCCACGTACTATTCATCTTCTTCCTCTCTTCTTCCCCCGTGTTGCCTTAATTCCTGTTTTATTTTCTTTTCAATTTTGTGGGTTTTCAAAGACTGATTTCCTCTGCTATCCATCCCAAAACGTTTCTAGAGGTTAGGCCAACATCTTGGTATCCATTTTGAGCCTCGAATCAAGCTCAAACGTTCGGTCAAACGGTGGATAGCCGAACCTGTAACTAGCTAGTAAATCCTTAATTCCTCACCAAAACTTGCGTGGTTTGGCTCAAACTGATCCTCATGATATGGAGATTCAATCCCCATTCCAAAGATGTGGTTTAGGAGTCTAAAACGGGGGCTGGGTTTCATGGCTGAAACCTGCAACTCCATCTTCGGGGGTCTTTTAGTGAGGTTTTTGGTCGCGTCTTGGTGATTTTGGGATGCCTACAAGGTCTATTTTGGGTCTTGGATGTCAAAAATCGATTTTCTAGAAGTCATTTCAGACCTGCAATTTTTTAGGTCTGTTCATGGCGGTTTCTACGGTTTAGGGTTCTTCAAGCCCTATTGGCCTTCCCAATTAATTTATAACAGTCTCTAGGTGTCACAGTAGCTCATGCATGCAACTAATAGGGCTTAATACCATCAGAAATAGTACCAAAATCTAAACAAAAATCAAAGCAGTTTTGAGGTTATACCTTTGAAACATTGAGCTTCCTTCTCTATCCATGGCTTAGTTCTGATTTTTAGTTGTTGCCTCAGTCAGCCGTGTCCCCTCAGTTCCTTCTCTTTTGTGCACCTCCAATGAAAACACCATGCACACACCATTTTCTTCACACAATGTCTCTCTCTCTCTAACAACCCTCTCACCCAGTCTTCATGAACACACCCACATATATATAGTTGCACACACACACACACACACACACTCATTTAGGTTTGATACAGCACACTCACCTTTAATTTGTATATTCTCAAATGTATAATTTATACATTTATAAGTGTACACCATGTGCATACACTTATAGGTTTAGGTGAGACCATGTGGGCTAATGTAGGGGCTGAGGTGGGATGATGTGGCTGATGTGGGGTGATTCAGGAAATGATGAGAGGTTTGCATGTATGGCCATTGGCCAAATTTGGGAGGCAGACTTAGGTAGATTTGGTTCATATACAATTCTGTTGTATATATAGGTACAAGGATGTTAGCAGCCCAAGTGGTATTATTTTTGGGCTTAAGTTCCTTCACTATTTTGGGTCAAGGGTTCAAAACTCCTTGGCCTCAACTTGGCTTATTTTTGTCACTTTTCCATTAGGCCTTGTTTGGCTAAATAAGTTATTTATTTTAACTCTTTGCATTATTTTCACTTTAAGATTTTAAATTAAATATTCACTATTTTCATGTTTTGATTTCATGAATCGTAGTTGTGTTTTATTTTCCCTGGAGTCGACCTTGATTTCTAAGGTCTCGGAATTATTTTGGAATTATCGTTTGTTTCCCGATTAAATTTCTTAATTATTCCCTTTAAGGTCACTAATTAAAAATTAGTGACTTAATTATTATTTAATCGGGTCAGGGTGTTACAGCAACTCTATGCCACACCCATGTCTCATTCACGGATCGCTACCGTTGGGTCAGAGTACCAATGTTTCATTCACGGATCGCTCCCGTTGGGTCAGAGTACCAATGCAATGGTCAATTTTGGATTTTTGACCACAGGATCTACACCCTCATAATGCATAGCACCAATTGCTCAGCCCACACTATGTTTTCAAAGGATTCACCATATGCCAATATGCTTTGATTTCACCATGCAATAATGCAATCTCAATGAAGCATTTTATCAAGCACATAAAGCATGCTTTAAATAATGCATTGTACTTAAAGTAACAATAACCTTTGAACCATAAAACTTTGTCTACATGAACCTAGCATGTAATCCAATCAATTTCACATATAAACACATTACATATTCACAACCTTAACAATTTCTTAAAGATCATAAAATACATAAAGTACCAACGCATGAAATAAATTATAACTCTCAAACCACAAGAGTTTCTCTATATGAATATAAGCTAGAATGTAATGAATCAAACATATAAACAAGTTACATGTTCATTACTTTGACAAACTCTCTAAGATTACAAAATACATAAAGCACCAACACCTTGAATAAATCATAACTTTCCAACTACAAGATTTGGTCTGCATGAACATAGGATAGAATACAATGAATTATACATATAGTCATGGTTCATGTTTATCACTTTACCAAATTCTCAAAGAATACAAAGAACACACAAGTACATAAACAATCAACTCTAGGTTTTCAAAGAAACTATATCCTAAGTGATTTTCTAATAGCAAATAAACATATAAATCATTCAATCAACTTATAAAACACTCTTAAACTTAACCCTATTCCTTACTTAGCAAAATATCATACGTAAAATGGTTTTTCTCAACCCGAGGGAGTTGTGTTGGCTGTGCAACCAAACCGATAGGTGAGAATATAGCCCTTGATGAGAGGAACAACTTCCTAAAAGGAAGTCTTACAAGAATCTTGGCCTAGAAGTGTGTTTTGGTGGCTTGAAGCTTGGAGAACCTAGGGTTTTTCTTCACTTTCTCTCCATGAACGTGTTCTACTCTGTATCTCAAACCAAAATATGAAAAAAAATACACTAAGGGGCTATATTTATAGTAATGGGGCAAAGGGGCAAAATGACATTTGTACCTTTTATAAATCCGAGACCACGTTACACTACAACCCGTCCCGAAATGCTTCAATTTGATATTTTGTTTTAGTCAAAGTTTTTAAAATTATTTTAAATTAAATTTTTCAAAAAAATAAATTTTTTCTTGTGGCCGGGTTTGGCCGGATCCACCCGGGCCACCCGGATGCCCTTTTGGTCCAATTTTTGAAACTATCTTTGAATAGGCTCAAATTTTTACAAGAGATGTATTTTGATATTATAAACATATTTCTCTTCTATGACATACTCTAAATATGTTCCTACATATGACTTGCGTCCAAATATACATGTGTAGTGCCTTGTCGGCAAACAGTGCATAAATAGTGTCCTACCGGCAAAACAAAACATTTGTCCTCAATTTTCAGGTCTTTACATGATATAAAGCAACATCCAAACATATGGTAATATGAAACTCAATAATAAATCAAATCTATTAAACAATAATAAAATGTCTTGGATATGAGGGCACACATCCTAACAAACTCCCACTTGCACTCACATCCATTCCCCATAACATCTGACACCCATCCTATCCACATGAAACTCGAAAATTTTAGAAGGTAGATCCTTAGTGAAAGGATCTGCAAGATTTTCCGCAGATGCAACCTTGGTGATGACAATGTCTCCGCGCTGAATGATCTCTCTGATGAGGTGATACTTACGCTCTATGTGCTTTCCACCCTTGTGGTTTATTGGCTCATTGGATTGAGTTGCAACTCCACTATTGTCACAATAAAAGACCATAGGTAACTGAGACTGTGGTACCACTCTTAGTTCTGAAAGGAACTTCTTGAGCCAAATTGCTTCCTTACTTGCTTTAGAGGCAGCTACATATTCCGCTTTAGTGGTTGAGTCAGCAATACATTGTTATTTGACACTCCTCCAACTGTTAGCTCCACCACAAAGATTAAACACATATCATAAGGTTAAATTTCTAGAGTCCTGATTTGACATAAAGTCAGAATCTGTGTAGCCAACTGGAACTAGATCATCACCCCTGTATCTTAACATATAATCTCTAATCCTTCTCAAGTACTTGAGTATATGTTTCACGGTAGTCCAATGATTTAGTCCTGGATTAGATTGATATTTGCTGACCATGCCCACTACAAAACAAATATCTTGTCTAGTGCAAAGCATAGCATACATAAGGCTTCTTATAGCTAAAGCATAAGGAACTGCCTTCATGCGTTCCTCTTCCTCAAGTGTCTCAGGACACTGATTTTTGGACAGAGGTACTCCATGCCTAAAGGCAATAAGCCTTTCTTGGAGTTATGCATTGCAAACTTGACAAGAATTTTGTCTATATATACAACTTGAGATAAGCTTAACATCTTGTTCTTCCGATCTCGTAAAAGCTTTATCCCGATGATGTAACTGGCTTCTCCCAAGTCTATCATATCAAACTGATTCACTAGCCAAACCTTTATCCTAGATAACACCCCTACATCATTCCCAATGAGTAGTATATCATCCACATACAGAACTAGGAAAACCACTGTGCTTCCTTCACTCTTCTTATACACTCAAGGTTAATCTGGGTTTTGATAAAAACCAAATGACTTGATTGCCTGATCCAATCGGATGTTCCAACTTCGGGAAACTTGCTTAAGTCCATAGATGGACTTATGTAGCTTGCATACCATATGCTTTTGGCCCTTAGCTATGAAACCATCTAGTTGCATCATATAAATGTCTTCCTCAAGATATTCATTCAAAAATGATGTTTTCTTCAAGATACTCATTCAAAAATGATGTCTTGACATCCATTTGTCAAATCTCATAATCAAAATGAGTTGCAATGGATAAGAGAATCCGAATAGACTTAAGTATAACAACTGGTGAAAACGTTTCCTCATAATCGATACCCTCTTTTTTAGTAAACCCTTTGGCGACCAGGCTAACTTTTAAAAGTCTCAACTGATCCATCAGGTCCTTTCTTTCTCTTGTAGATCCACTTACAGCCAATTGGTTTAATATTGGCAGGTGGTTCCACAAGTTTCCAGACCAGATTAGAATACATAGATTCCATCTCAGCTTTCATAGCATTTTGCCAAAGTCCTGAATCTTTATTAGAGATTGCCTCATCGTAGCTACTAGGATCTAAAACATGTTCATCTGAGACAGACTCTCCTAAGAACATGTACCTATCAGGTGGCCTGCCAATCCTCCTACTATGATGTGGCTCCGGTGTAATAGAAGATGTTAGAATAAAGGAATCTAGTCCATGATTATCATTTTCTTGAGGAATAAAAAAAGCATATGATGTTTCTTCTAAGGTGATCTTACTCTTGGGTTTCTGACCCATAATATAATCATCCTCCAAAAAGACAGCATTCGTACTAACGAATACCTTCTGCTCACTAAGATTATAAAAGAGCCAGTCTTTTGTCCTCTTAAGATAGCCAATGAAATAGCTGATCTTGGTTCCAACTTGCTAGTCGTTCCTTTCAGCACATAGGCTGGACACCCCTAGATCCGGTAGTGGCTTAGACTTGGCTTGCACCCAGCCCAAAGCTCTACTAGAGTCTTGGAAGCAGTTTAAGTTAGAACTGAGTTCAGAATATATACTGCTGTCTCCAATGCATACCCCCAAAGGAATATAGGCAAATCAGAATAACTTATCATTGACCTTATCATATCTAAAAGTGTCTTGTTTCTCCTCTCTGTTACACCGTTCTGCTGAGGCATACTAGGTGTAGACAACTAGGATAAAATCCTATTATCCAACAAATGCTGACTGAAGTCACTAGAGAGATATTCCCCACCTCGACTAGATCGAAGTGATTTTATGCTCCTATCTAATTATTTTTCCACTTCTGCCTGAAACTCTTTGAACTTCTCAAAGGCTTCTGACTTGTGGTGCAATAGATAGACATAACCATATCCAGAGTAATCATCAGTAAAAGTGATGAAATACTTATAACCCCCTTTAGCCCTAATATTTAAGGGTCCACACACATTAGTATGGAATAACTCCAATACTTCTTTGGCCCTGTTTCCCTTTGAAGCAAAGGGTTTTCTAGTCATCTTTCCCTCCAAACAGGATATACAGACTGGTAGTGGTTCAAAACCAAGGAAGACAAAGTACCCTCATTTACCAGTCTATTAATCCTATCCCGATTAATATGACCTAGCCTTAAGTGCCAAAAATAAGTTGAATTAGTAGAAAAAAAACTTTTCTTTTAAGTGGTAAAGTTTGTGATGGTTCAATCTTTTCGGTGTCATGTATCTCATACATCTTAGAAGTAATCAAATAAAGATCATTAACTATTGTGCCAATGCATATAAAAGAACCACTATGTTTAATAACAACGTTTGAATTAAAATAAACTGAATAACCTTGTTTTATTAAACTTGAAATTGATAATAAGTTCCTTCTAATGCCAGGCACATATAAGCAATCATAAAGTACTAATGTCTTATTGGAAGAAAAACATAAACTAACTACTCCTACTGACATCGCAGTAACTTTTGCTTTTGTTCCCAAGTGCAAGATAATCTCTCCATCACTTAGCCGCCTGGTCTCTTGAAAACCCTACAACGAATTACAGATGTGATTAGTTGCACCGGAGTCTACACACTAGGAATCTGAAGTACCCACTATATAACTTACTTCAAGAACAAATGATTCGATTATACCTGTGTTCTTTTTCTTGGCTAAATAATCTGGACAATTTCTCGTCTAATGCCCCATGACTCCGCAATGGAAACACTTTCCTTTGGGTTTAGTAGTTGCCCCTTTCTTCCATTTTCCAACACTCCCTTTAGGACCCATATTTCCCTTGGAGTTTTTGGGGTTTTGTTTCTTCTTCCACTTGCCCTTGCCTTTGGGCTTGGGCTTAAAAGAAGAACCCTCAACCACATGAGCACTAGGATGACTTTTGATAAACCTTCCGATGCCTGTAAAAAGCTAAAAATCTCAGTCAAAATCAAATTCATTTTGTTCATGTTATAGTTGAACTTAAATTGATTAAAAGAGTCAAGTAGCGACTCAAGGATAATATCAACCTGGGACTCACCATCAATGTCAGCCCCTAGAACTTTCACCACATTTAAAAAGTCAATCATTTTTAAAACATGGTCTCTTATTAGAGTTCTTCCACTTACCCTTGCCTTTGGGCTTGGGCTTAAAAGAAGAACCCTCAGCCACATAAGCACTAGGATTACTTTTGATAATACCCCCCGCTACTTGTAAAGAGCTCAAAAGCTCAGCCAAATTCAAATTCATTTTGTTTATGTTATAGTTGAACTTAAATTGATTAAAAGAGTCAGGTAGTGACTTGAGGATAATATTAACCTGGGACTCACCATTAATGTCAACCCCTAGAACTTGTAGCACATTTAAAAAGTCAATCATTTTTAAAACATGGTCTCTTACTAGAGTTCCTTCAGCCATCTTAGTGTTCCTGAGTGCTCTCAGACAGACGCCCCTGATCCCCAAACATCTCTTTTAAGTAAGGATTATATCCCTAGCTATTGGAAAACTCTGATGCTGATACTGTAAAACACTTGACATCGAAGCTAAGATATAGCAACATGCCTTCTCTTCAGCCTTGACCCACCTAGAATAGTGGTCAATGTCCTCTTGGGGAGCATCAGCTCCTAGAAGGTCTGGAATATTCATAGTAATCACATATTTGTACCCCTCTGTAGTAAGGATAATGTCCAAATATCCAGTCCACATAGTTAGGTTCAATCAACTTATTTTCTTTCAGGATGATAGCAAGTGGGTTAAATGAAGACATTTGAGAATCATTTATATAAGCACATACATTAGGATAAATGTAAATAAATGGTAAAATAATTTTGCTCTCATGAATGCATAGTGGTATCCTCAAGCCACTATCAATGAATGCATTAGAACCTAACCTTATAAACAACACGCTCCGTAGGGATGACAATGTCATTCATATGATTAGGAGGACCATCATATCCTATATGATTTCACTATCTAGACATCTTATGTCAAATGAAACATATTTTTCAATATCCTTTGGTCTTCAAAAGACAATGATAGACTCCGTGGAGAGAATATCATTCCCTTTTGATCAAGTGTATACCATCATCTCAAATAAAAAGACAACTGTTACAAGTAGTGTCCCCGTGGGGAGATCACCCTTACCCCATCTCTTTCTATTCTATTCTATTCTATCCTAATAGGTCTATACTTGTAACCAACTAGATAGTCACCCTCCATAGGGAGGCCACTCGAAGATGGCTTAGGGCATGTATTTTTGTCTTACAATGGGCCAATGATGGAAGATTGTGGGAACTTTTTTAAAGCATCCCTCTCCCACTTATTTTTATAAATTGAGGATCTTTATTATGCAACACATGCATAATTATATTAACCTATTCATGGATCAAAATGAATCATTTGATTTTATGGAAATAAACATGCAAGTATAAAATTAAAATTATCTCTCATGGCCAACTAAAATTCTTGACAGCAGGCTCTGTACTTCCATTGGTCTTCTTGATGGTTCCCATCCTTTAGCTCTTTCTTTAAAAATAAAATAAATACATGAAGAATCTATACCCACATACGTGAGCTTACGTTTAATTTAAAATTAAAAATTAATAGGCTAGGGAAACTAATGGAGCTTGCCCATTCGTGGGAAAAAATTTCGAATCCATTGCCCTTTACAATTGCCTCAAAACCAATTAAATTAAATACATCACCTAATGGCCAACCATGAGAGATACAATGTCATCCATCACATGCATGAATCATTCAAATATGATGAATAAAATATTAAAGTATTTAAATATGTGAATAATCATATACATCATTCATGTATATCTTAGAGTATACTAAGATTTAACCCTTGTATCCAAGAACCCCTATAGGTCAAGTCTCACTTAAAATATATTTTATATAATTTTAAATCCAACATATTTGGGTATCAAATACCCATTGGTATCATATATCCATAATTTAAAAAGATAGATATAGAAAATAAAATTTAAATTCATAAAATATTTGAGTATCTCATACCTAAACAGTTTTTTTTTAAAAGAAATATACATAAGTATCCAATACCCATGAATTAAAATTCTCCATCTATACAAAATATATAATACAATATCAAATATCATATATATACATATATATACACACTTATAATATATTGCCATGCGACACCATAGGTATCAAATACCCAAAAGAGAAAAACAATCTTGAAATTTTTTTTTATTAAATCAAATAATTGTGTTGCCATTCATGTACTCACAAATGAGTACAAACTACGCATCTCATCTCGTGAAAACTAATGCATGGAGAACTACGGCATCATTAAAAAAAAAATATGATTTCCTTTTTTCTTTCCTAAAAACATATGCAATAACTTGTTTGTTCTTTATATATATATATATATATATATATATATATATATATTATATATATATTATATTAGTGGTGGCATGTACTGTGGGCATATATAATATAATATATATTAGTGGTTGACCTGTGCACCTGTCTTCACTATTTTGCAGCCACATTATATATATATATATATATATAAATTTCTATGGGTAGCCAGTACCCATGTATGGAGGTTGCTCACGATACCTAGATTCAACTTGCTTAGTCCGGCCAAAATTCCCTAGAAGATCGTTAAACTGAACCCTCTGCTTCGGAGCCGTAGACATGCTCGAGAACATGTCGTCGTCATACCTTGTTAAAGGGGACGTCGATTTACTCTTCAACTTGGGCAAACCATACCTTCTCGAATTTTTATTACTCTTTAATTTAATTAGGATCTATGAATAGGTTTAAAACAAAATAAATATAACCTTCAAAATTGATGGATTTATATAAAGTTGATCTAATACCAATTGTTGGGTTCATAACCACAGCGAAAGCGATTTCAAAAGTCTATTTGGATCTTTTTCTTTAATTGGGTCATACAATCTTGAAAAGCAAGTTAGAATTACATTGTTCTTAATAATCTTGATTGTTAAAGAAGGCTTCTTGAAAAGATTGATACAATTTTCCTTCTCTTACTCCTCTACGTCTTCTCCTCTTTTCCTTTAGGCAAACCGTATCGCAGGAGAGTGGGCTGCCTCTTATTTTTGTCTAACACAAAAACTTATGATAAACGGCTCCCTACATATCATATATATCTAGGGCTTAACCTAATTAGGGCAAGAGAAGGGATCTAGTGGGTCCCACTAAGTTAGCTTCCAATTAGTCAATTAAATCTTAATTATCTCATAATTAATTTTAATTGACTAATTAATTTTAATTAACTCCACTATATAATTGAAATTGCACTCTAACTTAGTATAATAGAGTAAACTCATATACACTATACTTCTACAGTTGGCCCCTCTACATAGATACTAATAATCAGGGTTCCATATTATACTGTCAAATTAATTCTCTAATTATTTTAAGAACCTAATTCAATAATTCTTAATCACTTGCAATTGGTCATCATTTCAATAAACAATTTACTGAAAAGACCAGATCTAGATTTTAGTGATTAATCCATTGAATTAGCATAAAGGTGATATCCATCTCTCTAATATATAGAGTGCAGATTCCATCTTGTGAATATGTGTTCCCACAGTCTAAATAATGGCTTCTCAAGATACCGAGGTGTTGATCTAAAAGACCTCACTCATTGGTAACTCAAAGTCATCACTATTCAGAACTTGAGTTCACTATCCTCTCAGGATTAAGAGCTTATTGTGAATAGTGAATAACAAACTTATTAAAGGTGATAGTTCCAAATGATACGTTTCTTATAGTAATCCAGTTCAGTGTATTCCCAATACACCAATACAATAACCTAGAGTCCACTACTTTGATGGTTGAGATAAACCACCTTATCACATAAAGGTTAACTGTATTACAGCTTTATAGATAAGATGTTCAGTCTTATTAATAGCCGCAAACAATTCTAGAATTGCCTATATAAGCAGTTCATATCTTCTGTGTATAAATTTCATTTATACACATGAACCACTCCTAATAACAATTCAAGGACTAATTATCTCATGATCTAAAGCAACATCCAAACATATGGTAATATGAAACTCAATAATAAATCAAATCTATTAAATAATAATAAAATGTCTCGGATATGAGGGCACACATCCTAACAGCTCCAACATATCATCTATCTCATCTCTCATCTATCTCATTTCTCATCATAGGCAAACTGGCGAAAATTGAGGATGTTCCGCTTAACTCATGAAATTCGGTACCCACGGGAGTACAGAACTGTGGTGGAGTCCTATTAACCAGAAAGTCTTCTATTTGTATATGTTTTTTTCTACTACGGTGACGACCAAAAAGGTTGCTAAGGTTGTGTCTGGGCTTGTGCGTAATCTTGCTCTAGCTGTTGTCGCTCTTGCTCCTACTGCTATACATCCTCATCGTCCTCAACGGGGGGAGCGATAACATGCCACTGGAACCTTGTAAGAGTCCTGCAAGTGAAAGGTCTAGGCGAGATGACTAAGAGATCTGCAGTATGGAATGGAACCTATTATGCAGCACAGATCCTGGTAATAAGACTATTGATCGGGAAGGCAGCGTCGATGGCATACAATAATGTAGCATGAGAAAGAGTCATCGTGTTTATGTGGCTAACTATATGCAATATGTTACATATGATGAGATTAAAGATCTTGTTACCCTCATGTAGATCCTGCTCTAGAGTGGCCCTCTTCATACAGAAGACATGGGAACTATCAATACGTAAGATGGATGCGATAAGCTCGGAAAATGGAAGAATGGCACCCTAAGGGTATGGGAAACCTGGTTGCGCAGCTCAGGGTATGCCTAGAGTCTAAGCAATAAAATCTGCAATAAGAGTAAAATCAACATCGCAAACTATAAGGGGATAACCTCTCTGTGCATCTCGAGAACCTAGGTTCAAGTAGAACTCTCAAACTACAGTCTCATCTGCGGGACCCCATAACAGTAAGTAGAGGTAGCTAACCACAGGTTTCGAAGAGTCTATATGTGAGTGTCTCACATATATCTTCTATCATAACGACCTTCTCAGGTAGGACTGGTCAAGATGGTATAGTACCTACCCATATTTGGGCAATCGATGTAAGAAACCGAACAAGTACCCGTGGTATTACACCTAACCGAATATCATACGAGAAGTGCTCACGTGATATAGGCACTATCTTATGAGACATGACCACGTAGAATATGGATGAAATGAATAGGAAAATCCTAAAATGTCACTATGTCTAGCGTATAAATCTAAAAGTCAACATTATCCCTGAAATCTATATGATAAATCAAATAGACTAATGGAAAGTGAAATGAAAAACCCAAGGACTTACCAAACCAACGAATGGTAGAAATGAGAAACTAAATGATGAAAGAGAAGCCCTCGACGAGTAGATCACACTAATAGAAACAGAATCAGCAAATGATGAACTCTGGGATCAATATCTAGTGAAAAAACATGAGAATTTTGAGAGAAAAATGAGAGAAGCCACAAGAATGTGAATGAATAGGGGGTTTCTCGCACTTTTAAATCTGGCGAACTCTCATTCAAATGAATAAGTGAGTTTTTTCGAACGAGCCCTCGTTCGAACAAGGACCCAAAACTTCACAACTCTTAGAAAAACAGGATGTCCTGCTTTGTTATCTATCATCTGCCCAAATCAACTGAACAAAAACAAGGGAAACAGAATTTTCAAGGAAAACATTAGTTTTTAGCATGAAAAACTTTTAAGAAGAAATCTTTTATCAACAAAGCTAAAACCAATCCCAATATTTTTGAGTTGAAATCAAAAATCGAAGAACACTTAAATCAATACATTCAAGTAAACCTAGATCACTTAAACTCATGCAAGCTAACTCTCTTCTCACTAAACTATGGAGTCTTTGACATGTGCAATAGTTTCAAACATGAAATGTTCATATGTCAAAGTTGACTATATGATGTTGAATGACTTATGTCTTAATAAGAGAAAACAACCATAGTCAATCAACTTAAAGATTTTTTTTATCATTTCCAACCAAAACTCCTCTCAACTCAAAAGCCACACTATGAAACTTGAATTTACATTTTTCTCACATTTTACAAGACAGCTTTCACACAGTTGAGTAGACTGCTCTTTTCAAATGATTTTCAATGCTAGCAAACACACTATCTCAAAAGTAGCCCTTTTTGCTATTCTTTGAATTTTTTTGTATGTGTGTCATTATCTTTTTAGGCCTTTTCTTTTATGTCCTTTAATTTTTCTAACCTAAGTCAATATTTCTAGTCATGAACTTACTGAAATATAAACATAAAATCACCAAGTCCAACCTACCTACTAGGCAATCTCATGCAAGAATCATGCAATGTCAAGACAATGATATCACAAGTAGATTAAAAGGTTGAATGCATTCAAGTGAATAAGACTAAGCGAAGGTAGAGATATAAGGAAATAAACTTGTCATAGTCTCAATCACTCAAAAATGAAACTTAATTCATTTTTCTCTTTCAAAAAAATGATAGGATCACCATTAGCTAAGAAAATAAAAGAAAAATATTTTTAGATTTTTTAATTCACAAAGGTATGAAATGCACCTAGCTATGAACAAAGGCAAAAATCTAACAAAAGGAAAATCCATAGACCTATAATAGATGACTAACATAAGGATCACCTAGATTATGGAAAATGATAAACTTACTCAAGGGAATGATTTTCAAAAGAAAATGGAGTAACTTGTGACAAAGCAATACATAGGAACACTTTAAGATGAGATTGAAGAGTTGGATTCCTCAATTTCTCAAGTCTCTCTTAGTCATCTAAAAGAGGAATTGGCTTTTTTCGAAGAAGACGCAAATTGTGAAATGTGACTAGCACGTTCTTTCTCAAGACCCTTCAACTTGTCTTTCCTCACTAAATTTGTCTACAATATTTTTAGGGGTAGGATAGACATTTTGAGTCTTGATTTTGACACTAACCTTGGATTGTGGAATAGCATGAGGCTTCTTAAGATAAGTCAAATCAATAATCCTTTGAGCCATGCTCCTTTATTTTTGAATATGAGTATTCATTAGTTGTTTCAAGGAAGCAATCTTCATTTTATGCTCTAAGGTCATGATGTGTGATGTGAACCCGTGAGATCGAAATCCCTTGAACCCACAATCAAATTGAAACTTATCCAAGAAAGCCAAGAATCAAGTCAAGATGATCTAGACCCGTTGAAATCTTGTTTCAAGAACCTAGATTTGATAAGAACGCCACAAAGGGTTTACCTTTGATAAGTTTTTAGTTCAATCAAGAACAAGTAGAGAAAACTAAAAATTCTCTATGAAGAAAGCTTCATTCACGTTCAACCCCCCAACAAAATACAGCTACAAGTCTTTTAAACCCCCCTCCCCCAATGAAACTCTAGGGCTGAATAAGGCCTACATCGATTAAAAGACATGGGCTGAACATCTTTAGGCCCAAAACATCTTAAACTACACGCCTAAAGATAATAAAAGAAATTCACTTAATAAATTAAATAGGCCCAAATGCTTACAACCATGGAAACATAAAATATGACCACACGCCTATACTTAATGAACTAAAAAGTCTACACAAAACCACTAGGCTATGCCTCCCCCCTCTATAGCTAGTATCACATGGATTAAAGCTGGTTCTTCTTCTTTCAAGCCCATCTTGAATGTTGGGGTCTTGCTCTATAAATTTGTAAACTCGGCCCAAGTGGATCGCACTAGTCCTTGCATTGCTTCCTTGATCTTCTTAGCTCTTGACCTTGTGATTGGCCCATCAGGAACTTGCAATGGATCTTTAAGACTCGGTCCACCATAGTGCCCATCAATGTGAGAATTTGTTTGCTTATTCTTAGCAAACCCACACTTCCTCCTAGTGTGACCATTAACCATGCAATAAGAACAAAATAATGATCTAGGTTGAGGTGTAGCTTGTGGTCTAGTTTGAAGTTGTGGTAGGAATTGTACTTGAGGTTTTGGTTGAGGTTGTGTTTGCCTCTTAGGTTGAGGGGATTCAACACCTTTAAGCTTAGAAGAAACAAACACAACCGGCTAGAGAGTAGGAGTTTGACTTAGAGTGGATGTTGTAGGCTTGTTCTAATCAGAGAATTTTTCATAGCATAATCCACTTTTATCATTTTTTATTTAGACGGTATTAAGCATTTTAGCTAATTTATTTAACCTATCCTCAAGATTGATTTTGACATCCTTAGCTTGTGTGAGTTGTTCACTAAGAGAGTGAACTTTGGAAATCAATTTCTTCTTTTCAACATCACAAACATCTAGGGATGATTTAAGTCCCCCTATCTTAACAACTAATAAATTTCTCTCCTTTTCTAAGGATTCAATCTTTTTCAAGAAAGATAATTTTTCCTCATTTAGTTGATTCAATAAAGATTAATCAACTACAAAAGCACTTTTCTCTTTCTCACATGACTTAAGTTTAGTGATAAGTTTCATGTTAGATTTCTTGAGATTGATTGACTCATTGAATAACTTTTGATATGAAATCTCAATATTGCCTTCTTCTTCGCTCTCATTATCACTAGACACAAGGTTTTTGTTGTCCTCTTGATCATCATCCTCAATGGATGAGGAACCTTCAAGGGCATTGGTGATACTTGTGAAAGCCAAGAATTGACGTTCCTCTCATTCATCATCTTTATCACCATCATCATCCTCTTCCTCCTCTTCGGATATAGTTGTTTTCATTGCCCTTCTATTTTTAGAATTTTCCTTTTTTTTGTTAGGGCAATCGGCCGTCATATGCCAAAAATTATGGCAATCATAGCACTCTATAGGTTTGGAGGAGGATTGAAATAAAGGTCTTCTTCTATTACCACTAGAAGAAGATTTTTGGACTTTGCCTTTTGAAGTGTTAGAATTTCCTAAGGGTTTTCTATTAGAGTTTTGAGTTCCCTTAGGGTTAGGCATTCTACCTTTGAGGTACTTGTTGAACCTCCTAACAAAGAGTGCTAAGTCCTCATCATTCATGGACTCAGGGTCAACCTCTAAATCCCCTTTATTTTTACCTTGTGTTGATTTTAAGGTAAAACGCTTAGTCTTCTTTGCTTGCCATAGAGTTAGCTCAAATGTTTGTAATGAACCAACTAACTCATCAACAACAAATGAGTCCACGTCTCTACTTTCCTCAATGGCCGTTATCTTAGGTTAGAATCTCTCGGGGAGAGATTTCAATATTTTCTTTACTATCGTTTCGCCTAGGTTAAATGATGAGTTAACAATATCACTTAATTTAGCATAGAATTCAGAAAAGGTTTCCAATTCTTCCATTCTTAAGGCTTCAAACCTAGATGTCAGCATTTGTAATTTGGACCATTTGACCATCGACATACCTTCATGGGTAGTCTCGAGGATGTCACATGCCTCTTTAGAGGTCTCACACGTCATATTTCTATGAGACTCAACGGGAGTTACCACATTGATGATGGCATTTAGACCTTTTATGTTATAGCCACTAATTCTAAGTTCTAATTCATTCCAAGTGTTTGAAGGCTTAATTATGTACGGATGGGACTTCCATAGTGGAAGTTGTGACTGAAGTGGTCCAACCTTCTTGGACGGCAAGCCAACTTATTCATCCAAGGCTCTTAAGAATTCTCTCATGCGAGCGTTCCAATAAGCATAATTAGAACCGTCAAATAGAGGTGGTTGAGAAATCGAACCGCCCTCTCTCAACCCTTCCATAGTTCACTATAATACGAAATCAATCAATTGATTTTGAAGGAATGCTCTAATACCACTTTTGTTTTGGCTTAGGTCCCGGTGTGATACTAACCTAGAGGGGTGTTGAATAGGTATGTACTAATTTTTTAATATTTTTAAAATTTCAACCATAACACTAATGATTACTTTAATTGGCTAAATATGTGAATAGCAATTCCAATCAATGTTCAATAATCTTCTACAATTCAACCAATTATCTCAAGATAATCAATTAAGCTATTAAGTAGTGTTTATCAATACATACCATTAAACATTGCCTAGTTGATTAACTAGTCTAATTTTAGTGTCAATTTCACAATTCAACTCTAAATTCAACTAAGTGATCAATTTAAAATTTTCTAATACAATTCAATTTGCTCAAATAAGGTTTTTAATTATCAGTTTCATATTCAATGATCACAATCATGAAAACCTAATGATCAAGATAGCGAAAGCAATTAAAACAAGAAAATTAGGAATTGTAAAGATAAAGAGAGTAGAAAGTACAAACCAAGATGATGATAGAGAAACCACCACAAAAAACTATCTATGGTGGAAAACTCTAGAGCCAGCTATGCTCGGGGAAGAATTTTCCTATGATCGAGATTGAAATACACGTAAACAAGACTCGGTCTAAATGCG
The DNA here is from genome assembly GCA_008638375.1 of Nyssa sinensis. Classification (NCBI taxonomy): domain Eukaryota; kingdom Viridiplantae; phylum Streptophyta; class Magnoliopsida; order Cornales; family Nyssaceae; genus Nyssa; species Nyssa sinensis. The sequence goes on along the minus strand of CM018037.1, from coordinate 11,858,357 downwards.
TCAACCATCGTTCTGTGCATTCACGTCGTCAACCTTCCTTGAATCCACAAGCTCCATAGACAAAATCTTCATACAACCGATTCTCCTCTCAGTCTCAAAATCCTCCGATCGGGCCACTCCACAATTATGAATCCATACAATCTCGGTATCTACCGATTGCTCAACGTTAAATCCTCAAGATTGAACTTCTCTATTCAATGGTGCACACATAAAATTGGGGTTCTTTGACATGATTTGTATCTTGTGAATTGATCGCAATCAATACATGAAATGAGTAGAGAAATGCATGATATACAATTTTGGTTATTCACTCATGGAAGCTTTTAGATCTATCAAATACAAAACTCTCACAAGTATGAATTTTCTCTCACTATGTTCTCTATTCATAAAATTGAATTTTCATCAATTTATATGAATGAGATCGGATCTCAAAAAAATCTTGAAAACAAAAAAATTTATGTTTTTTACACAATGTTCGTTCAAACAAATGATGCTCGTTTGAATGAGTCAATCGTTCGTTCAAAACGAGCTTCTATTGTTCATTCAAACGAGCTACTTGGTTCGTTCGAACACGCAACAGAAAGTTTCTCATTCTCATCTTGTCTTGTGAAATTAGTTTCCCAAGGTTTTTAAATATGCATGTCTGGGAAAATTGTTTCACAATCACAAGACCACTACGTACACACATGATGATATAAAGTCTAGTATATGCTATGCATATACTGTGTTAGTGTGTGAGATCCAAATCACAACAAAATTCTAAATTACTCAATTACCCTTCAAGAACCAAGGCGGCTGGTAGACGATCACGGCAATGAAACTTGTACCTTGTTGGCATAAAACAGGCATTGAAATAGTCTAAGCCTTGGACTAATGTAGTGATTACATTGAAAGCATATTTTGTCAAAAGTCAGGTTAGCCAATTACAACAATGGACCCCATGGTCCTAACATATCTGACCCAACGGAAGCTTGCATTTACAAATGTTTAAATAACCATGCAATTGGAACTGAATCATGCATATATGTTGTTTTACACTATTTAAACATTTGTAAAACACCAGAATATGTCTTTCTCTCTTGAAATACGTTGCCCCCATCTCACTTCTCTCACTCAAAAAAGCCAAGAACCATCAACCAACCAGTAAATAACTCCACCACACCCATTGTTCCATTGTCGATGGCCATCACCTGCCACCACCGTAACATCTACATCTATAACCATATATGGGTTTGTTCTTGGCTTCTTTTGGTTTTTTGTATTTAGAAAGAGATATTTATTGGTTTTGTTTTGCAATTATTTATGTCTCTACAATTCCTTAGGTCAAGGGTTAATGGAGAAAGAGAATGTGGAATTGGGAGTTTGATAGTGTTGGGCTAAGAGAGATTTGGATGGAGAGATGAATTAGGAGTAGTATTGTCTTTGTATTAATTATGAGGACAAAGTTGGCATTTCAAGTAACTTCTTTACTGACATCACAAATTTATGTTAAGTCAACTAACAGTTAATGATGAAAGAGGGAATCTGTAACTTTAACTCAAAGTAGAAGGGGAACAGCGTAGGTTTACAAACGATAGTGGATGTATATGCAATTGTCAGAAACTACAAAAAAGGTAAGTGTAATTAACGTATTATTTTATAAGTCTTATACATTATATATATACACATGCACTATTAAAGACGATTGAAAACAAATTTAAGATTTTTCCAACCCTTATGTAACTCTTAAATATTTTAATCCCAAAATTTAAATTTATTCATAATAAACCAATGCTATAACAAAAATTATAATATTTTGTATTAATCATAGAATATGAATCTAATACCACTATTGAAAATCATCATGCATCCTATGCATAACAAAATTACTAATTGATTGCATCATCGCATGATCAGTTTACTATGTAAATAAAATAATCCGAATTATACAAGAAGGTTAAATCTTAGTTATCCTTATAACATGATTTTTGAAACCTTGAAGAAGATCTATTATAACTTCACAAGCATCCAGTCTCTAAGTGTATCCACATAGGTGAATCTTGAACTTAAAAAAACTCTCAAAAGTTTTAGAATTAATCTGGTAGTAGGAATTAATAATTAGAAGTATTACAAATTAGAATTCCTTCAATTTATTTTGAATTAGAACCATTTCTAATTCTCCCTTAATGGAAAATAACAAATAATTAATATTTTTTATTTTTTATTTTTTAGGCTTCTACAAGTCATGAGTGACACCTGACAGCATGTCATGATTCACCCAGATGATAGAAATTTGGTTTTGAACATTTTCATTAACAGTTACTGAATTATCCCAATTAAGTCATTTGGATATGAATATATTGTTAAACCTCAACTAAATCATGTGTTCGACCTAACTAATATTAACTTGAGTTGGTGAAATTAGAAAACTATTTTCTAATGCTCACCCTGTCTTAGCCAAGGAACTTTTTGAGTTATATCATAAAAGATCACATACAAAAAGAATCTTCTTTCTTTACTTTGAAAGTGACGGATCCCTTGTTGTACATTCACATGTCTTCATATGTAAACTATCATGCCCAACAATACATGTATTCGTTCTTTGATGAGAACATAAACATCGCGTATTATTAAATTATAATAACTCACATACAAGTAAATCATGATGTCTCAGGTCTAAGAATCACTTTCACAATTGCAACTAAGAATACACCACTAACAAAGTAAAAATTCATATAATGTTCTTAATAATTGGTCGTGTTTAGTGTACTTCTCTAACAAGCACCCACATGTCTATTTTAGTAACTCTACACTAGTGACTTGAGACTGATCACGATTTTCAAAACCAAACAAAACATGTGTCAGTCTATTCGAATTACTAAGGCCTGATTCGTAATTCTATGACTAGAAATATATTTAAGCATAAAGTATAGAGAAGTACAAGATTTTTAGTTCTTTGCTCTTTAAGAACTTATCTTCTTAACTTTAATTTATGAACTTATCATGTAAATAAATGATGAATAAACTTGTCTTTTTTATAAATTAAAATAAGATTGTTCCAAACATAATATCTCTAAAATACTCTTCTAACTGTTGGCTTTTAGGTTATATTACTAACACCATCATCACTTATTCTCATGATTAATTTTGATGATAACAAACCTTTGATGAGCTTATATGAATGGTTTTATTTTAAGTGATAAATATAAAACCAAGGGACAATCATATCAATGAGAAAAAGAATAAAAAGGAAAATCACATCAAGAAAAAAGAAAGAAAAAGCCAACTCATATCATGGAGTAAAGAAACGAAATTCCGAATCATATCAAAATTCGACGAAAGGAATATAAAGTCACTCACAACTCAAGAAAAAATGGACTCAAGCTCAAAGACGAAGACTATCATAAAAATAAGAACATCAAGAATCTAGGGTGCACGAGTGCATAGGTATACCTGTATAAAGTTCCTTTGATTAATTTGCATGATTGAAAGCTCTTAGGAATTATATGGCTCAAGACCTGGGACTCGTGGCCATAAAATTGATTAACATCGTAATCAAAGGTCCTTGTGAATTAATATAAGTTTTAAAGCACATTAAAATAAGATATTACATCATTAAAACTTATATAATCATAAAAAGGCTAATATAAGATAACTCAATGAAAATGTAATTGAGATTTATCATTTCACAAAACTGAGTTAAGTGCTTACTGGAAGCATTAGAGGCAATTGATTGAAGCTTACACTAGAGCAACCTATAATAATATTGTCCAATATAGTTGACCAATAAATAACATTAGTGAATCAAAACTGAAATAATTAAATCAAGAAATTGATTCTATTGGAATTAGTCGACTGAAGTTATATGTTGATCGATCTGGCTAAACCAAAATAAGATTATCATTTTCCCAAGATCAATTGAGACAGTAGTCGATTGATATTCGTGAAGTTTAAATGAGTTACACATTCTGTTAAAAGCAATCAACCAAAAGAAATAACTAGTTGACCACTGCTTTTGAATCTTGAGCAAGAACAATTTAACTTAAACAAGTAGTTGATTAATTATTAGTATCGGTCGACTAAAAGTGTAAATCAAACAAATTTAACGACTAATCCCAATGACTGTATTCTTGCATTTAATTCACTATAACGACTAGATTTCAAGTGGGCTAGATATATTGATTTCTTTAACTTACTATCAAGAGAAAAACATCTAGATCCTTAATTTCAAAAGGATCAAAAAAACAGTTATTGAGAATTAAGTCCTAGAAATCAAAACACAGAATAAGCCATTAGTGAGATATTCATTGAGCTATTGTTTATCAATCATTGGCTTAATTCTAGAGTAATATTTTATTGTATAAATCAGACTCAGTGAGAAGTCATTTGTTAGAGTTATCTCATCTCACCAAAAAGAAAAATTATAAAAAGGTGAGGTATCCTTTTTGCTAGTTTTGAGGGCCCTCGTGTTGTGAGTTCCAGGGGTTCTCATGCAGAGGTTGCTCTTCACTTGCAAGAATATTGTAAAGGGTGTGGTATTTTTACCAGTTTTGAGAATTCTCGTTTTATAAGTTCTGGGTGTTCTTATGTAAAGCCAAAAAAGGAGATTGTTGGAGAATTTGAAATTTCAATTTAGGATGCTTGAGGAGTGGAAGTATGTCGGGGTTAAATCACGTTAAAACGATTGAGTTCGTTTCTTCTCTCTTTTACTTTCTACTTTAGCTTATTGCATATACATTCATTTAACTTATTCAATATCTATTGATTTAATATGATTGAATGAACGCATAATATAATACCCTTATATATCACATTAAATAAGAATATTCCAAAAAATGTGTCATATATCTTATTTACTCGTGAAGGATTTATTAGTATAGGCAACGTTATTTATAAATTTAACTCAAAGAGAAAAGAAGAAAAACATGACATCAGTAGCTTTGGTGTTTTCAACTATTCCAACGTATTCAAGCTTGGATGTTTTCAACTATTCCAACAGATTCAACCAATAATGTTTTTACATGTATCAAAAAATAATAATATGGTTGTTAGATTTGGTGGAAAAATATATCAAAAAATAATAATATGGTTGTTAGATTTAGTGGAAAAATATAAAAGAGATAAGAAATAAAGAAGAAAGAGAGAAAATAGAGAAAAGAGAAAAACCCAAAGGACTACATTATATTAGATTAAATTATAATAAAACTATACAAAAGAGCTTCTTATATAGAAGAGCGAGTGAGAGCTTCTTATATAGAAGAGCGAGTGAGTAAGTGCCTCGGTAGTGGGTCGTAAAGCTGAGATAGTGGCAATGGAGGAGCGGCTAGGCGACGGACTTTGAGTGAAAACGCAAGTGCCAAAGAGTGGACGATCGCTGCGTGTATGAGATGAAGATGGTGATGAATGAATGATGACAATGAGAGCAGCGTTGACAGCGATGGAAGGTGCGATTCTGATGATGATGCAGCGACAGTGACGGGACTGAATAGCACCTGGGTTTTGTAACAGTGAGGCGATGAAGACTATGAGAATGCTATTGTTGAGATGGACAGGACTGAATAACGATAATGTGTGAGTCGGTGTGATGGACGGTGGGGCATCTAAGAAGAAGTGGTAGGGATGCTGTCGGCTGGCAGATGGGTCTGCGGTTATGGGTGTGATTGAGACGGAACCAGTTCGGCTGCTGTTGAGACGGTTAGTGGGACTTGAGGATATGTGAAGATGGAACAGACGGTTAGGGCGCCTGTGTTGCTGCCGCGGCGGACACTACTGCTGAGACGGACCTGTCCACCGCTTTTGAATGTTGTACGAGCTGATTGGTTAGCTAGATTATTAATGAGCGCAGTCACCCAAGTTGAAATGCAAAAGGATGGACATCAAGTGGGCCTCGAGATGGGTTTAAATGGGTGGATGGTTAATTGAAATGCAAAAGGTGAGGCTGGTTTTAAAAAGAAAAAAAAATCAGTTTGGTTCGTGAATCAAATGGCCCTCAGACTGTTGCCCAGCGAGATTCAGGAGTTTACAATCATGAGCCACCTGTTCAAGCCCGTGGTCGTGGCCGTGGGAGGGGAAATCGTTACAGGGGGCCACTGAAGTTACGATGAGTAGCAATGGTAATGGTGGATGATATGCGTTGGATGGGTCTTTGTTTTATAACTGCTAGAGTGTGTTAACATCCCTGAAGATGTTTTGAAAATCAAACAAGAAGTCGAAGCTGAATTTTTTTTTTTTATTATTTGGTGAAGTCAAAACTGGGTTAGTGCAAAAAGCAATCTTCAAAATTAGTCTCTAAGTCGTTATTCTGGGCAGACAATCGTGACTGGGGTGTTAGATCGGCGGCCCTCGGATGAGAGGTGGCATTGATGGCAGCAATGGTTGAAGGATCAGAGTGACTCTGATACGATGTTAGATTTGATAAAAAAATATAAAAGAGACAAGAAATAAAGAAAAGAAAGAGAAGGAAAAAATTTAAAAAATTATATTGTATTAGACTGAATTATAATAAAATTATACAAGATATCTCCTTATATAGTAGAGTGATAAGGTTGTACATAGAAATTGTAAATAAAAAAAATAAACTATGAAATCTTAATCCTACTAAAAATACATATTACTATATATGTAACCCTAATTTAATTCTAACAATGGTCACACAAACAAATTCGAAAACAGTTTGTATAATTATCCAATTATGGATTTAGAAGTCATTACTTAAAATGGGAAAAATTATAAATATTAAAATATTAGAAACTCTTGTGAAAAAAGAAGGGGGGTAAACTTGTAATTTGTTATCATTTAATTTGATAAATAAAAAAATTATGGCTCTATTGCTTCCGAACTCATATCTTATAAATAATTTATCTACACTTCTACAATTAAAATGCATTGTTTAAAAAATAAAATTTTCAAAATAATACAACGATGTACAGCAAGAGTAAACGAACCCGTGAATTTTTTTTTTTTTAAATTTTTGATGTTGTTTTTATTAAAATATTTTAATTTAGTGATTTTTGCAATTGCACCCATAGTAATTTACTGAAAATTTGGCCTGTACTCCCTGCCGTATATCCCACGGCAGTTATTATTTTGAAAAGGGGGCAGTCCTTAGCAAAAAAATCAATATTTTTATATCCAGTCTCTTTATCGAATCAAAAAAATGTTCGGATTACGAGTTATTGGTTCAACCGTCAGGTCAACCGGAATCAAACTGTGATGTCATAATTATATAATTAATAAATTTAATAATACATATTATTGATATTTTAAATTTTAAAAATTATACAAAAATTACTAAAAATTATATAAAAAAATTTACAAAATATGAATTTTCTTAATATGTAAAACTTCAAGAAAAAAAATGAAAAAATTCAAGTATAATCCAATAATTTAGTCTTCAACTACATGAAAAAAAAAAAGATACAAACACTAATAATCATGCATAAAATAAAATAAAATACCACATGATACAAATATATAATACTAGAGTTTCAAACTTCAAGGGTTTAAAATTTTAATTACAATTCAAAATGAACTCAGCCAAAGACCAACTCAACTCAACCAAAATTCAACCAAAAAATTGCATAAAATTTGAGATTTTGAATATACAAAAAAAAAAATGCAGCCAAGAACCGGTTGACCCGGTATCGGGTCAACCGGTTCAACGGTCGGACCGGGTCAACCGGATCAACGGTCGGACCGTCTGATTTTATCAGTTTTCTATTTTTAGAAAGGTTTTAAACTTAAAACAGGTTTATGGGTTAAATCAGACCGTTTTGTAAACCGATCAACGGTGCAACCGGTTGAACCGGCCTGTCCGATCCCAATTTTAAAACATTAAAAAAAATAAAAATAAAAAATAAGAATAACTTAATTGGTTGAGCTAATGCTTGATGTAGTAACTGTTTTGTATAAGAACTGCAATGGTAGCATGTGTAAGCTAGTGTCAGCTGACCTCATATGAGGAATGGGAGCTTTCCACGTGTAGGTGTTCTGCTCCGTTCTTTATTGTCCCTCTACAAAAGAAGGCACTTCACTCCAGCACACAATTAAAGGCAGTGCTGCGTCCTATGCTTGCGCGTCCCCACAACCAGGATCTTTCGTGCAGGTGCTGCCACCATATGTTTTGCTATTTCCACTCATAATAATACATTTTAACTACTTCCACTCTTTTACTCTATTTTTTAACTTCTGTTTTTTTTTTAAGAAAAAATAACTATTTTAACCATCAAGTATTTTATAATTGACTATATTAAAAATTAATTAACTCATAATTGGTTCTGTGGCTGATAATTGTTTAATACACATGCATGCTTGGAGATAAAAAAAAATTTAAATTAAAAAAAATTAATCTATACGAAAAGTATAACAATTTATGAAAAAAATTTTAAAAATCAAAATTAATAATCAAACTCATGTTAAACATGATACTAATAAATTTTAATCCGAGTTGAGCTTGGGTTGAGTTGTTCTGATTTAAAATCAATTTGAGACGAATTTATATTAACTATTTTAAAAATTAAACATGACTCAACTAAAATCCTCCTCACTCAAGTTGCATCCTAGTTTAGACTAGTTGGCATTATACTATTATTTTCAATACTTGGTCTAACTTTTAATGATTACATCACGTATTGGTGCACTCTTTTAGCGATATCAATACATAGTGATATGTTTGGTTCATGAATTTAGTGGAGAGAAAAAAATGATTTGTTTCCTATTTTTTCTTCTATGTAAATAAAGTTTGAAATTAAATTAACAATTAGTTTAAAATGAGAATGGTAAAAGAAAAATACATGTAAAAGTAAAAGTTTATCACTTGTTATCTCCTCTTTTTTTTCCTTTTTTGCATGATAATCAAGCAAGAAAAAAATAATTATTTCACATTATTTTTTATTTTATAATTTAATATGTGAATCAAATAGAGCTTAAAAAGAATATTAGTTGTCAAAACTTATCTGTTTATGAGAATTCAAAATCAGGAATATTTTTACAAGAAGTTGCAATCAAAGGTGAAAGTGTAAGATTATAAATAAATAAATGACGTACAACAGATTGTAGAATAATTCAATTCTTAGCATGAAATTTCGTGCAACGCCAGAATTGTGAGAAATTCGGTGAGTGACTTGGAATTGATGTGTTGATCAATACTCCTCGCTTTGTTAGGACATATGCCATTTTTCGGGCAAATTCCTTCATTTTGGCCTTCAAAAGCTTGTTTTTGTTATTTTTGGTAAATAATGTGCTGCTTAATTTCCTAGAGTTGCAGTTGCCATTTAGAGTTGTCCTTTTACCAAATTGCTGTTTTAGTTTAAGGTTTTTGATTTATGCTTTTAATTAGACTATTTCTATTTTTGAAATTTTTAATATTTTTTTCCTTGTTTTAATTTTTTTTCCTAACATTATAGTTCTAGTCAAATTAAGAGTTGTAGTCCTAGACGAATTAAGTTTTGCAGCCTATATAAAGGTTATTTCTTTTTATTGTAAGATTAACTTTCATTCAATAAAGAATTACCTTTTTGAAATCTTATTCTCTGAGCTCGTGAATTCGGGTGTGTTACTCTTGTTCGTAGATTTGAACAATTCTCCAAGAAACAGGTGGTGCCCTACTTCTTTATAAGCTTCTGCTACGTCAATAAATAAAGATTTTTTTTTTTTTGGCCCCCAATATCAAATACCAAGTAATGGGATAATATAACTTATTTAGTAGGCTATTTAAATGTATAAATAATGGATACATTCTGATATTATTTGAGATATAAATTTTGAATAAAAGTTTAAGAAATATATCATTTGTTTATAAGATAAATATAGAAGAAGAAAAAATTGGAATGGTAAGTAATTGTGTCTCATGCTTTCATGGTTCTCTATAGGAATGATAAATAAATTTAGAATAATCTTTATTTGAAATTAAAAAACATGGGCTTAGTATAAAAGAAAAACAAATAAAAAAAAAAACTCTAAAGCAATATTTGGAAGTCGTTCTAAATACTTCTTGATTTGAAATTACATCTTAATTTCATTGCAAAGTTGTCATTAAACTCAAATTTTTAAGATATAATTTTAAAAATAATAAAAATTTAATAAATAAATAAAATTATGCATGTTTGTTGTTCAGCCAAACTCAAACAGTATAGGTACGGTAAAAAAATCAAGCTAACATAAAAAGACAAGAGAAGAAGTTACTAAAGCAAGAAAAAACCATACCTGGAAATAGTAAAACCGGTTTTGAGAATGGGTCCGAGATTCTGGTACCCGGTTCGAAATCACTGCTAATCTCTCGCCTAACGAAACTACACACTCGCGAGCTTGTCAATAGCACGTGTTAATCTTTTGCACTTTTAATGATTAAATTAATTGGCCTTAAAGTAGTAGACAAACCTCAATTTTGCCCTCAATCTTCTGGTATATTCATTTTAACCCTTTTAGTTCTTTTATTTCTAAATGATGCCTTTCTTTTTTCACTATTGTCCCTGCTAAAAGCATCTCCAAGAGTGAAATCCACCGTAATTACTGCTTTGGTTCTCAATGAAGCACTATTTAACTTCTAATATAAGAGTCATGGTTAGATTTAAAATGAATGTAGTCTATAAACAGTGACTAACTAATTGTATATATGAATCTCATGAAAAAAGAAAGAGGAAGAGCCAAAAGTGTTGGACGAGAGAAAAAGAGATATGTTGGTAGAAAGAGAGAGTAAAAATATATTAAAAAATAAAATAGATATTCTTTTTGGATACTACTGTTGGAGTAATGTATAATGTTGAGAGTCATTAGTATATGTATAAATATTATAACAGCATCAAAATAAATTTTTTGGGTCCAAAAATGACTCCCATTCTTGGAGTTGCTCTAATAGATTAGGGGCTGTTTGAAACTTTGAGAGAAAAAAAAAAAAAAAGAAGAAAAAACATTTGCACATCATTGTTAGAACTAATAGTCTAAACTATGTGTTGGCATATTTCGTTTGACAAAACTTGAGTTGTAACAAGAGTTGTTATGTCTAGGTCATTATGTATCACATGATACTCAAGTCTTGTGATTAAAGTAACATCAAACATCTTGTAGATCAGAGAAAGATTCATCGGTTTGAAAATGTAATTAAACTTAATAACTATAGCTTATGTTGATAGCACACAGTTTTAAAATTAATTTAAGTGTATTGAAAATTAAATTTGATTGAATTGAGTCTAATTTAAAGTTTAAAGAATTATTTTTGAAATTGTTAAGAAGTCAATACAATCAAACTATGTTTTGAATGATGCTAAGCAAGATTTTCAAATACATTGGGGGTTGCTGGAATTTCAAATACAGTGGGCCGCTCGATTCGCGGTTCAAACGACCCCACGAGGTTTGGTTTTATTAACACTACAATAGTGCTCACTTGAAGTATTATTTGAATCGTTGCTAAACCACCAACCACCTTGTTTTAAAATTGAAAAGCAGTGAAGATCGCTCGAATCTTCATTCAAACCACTAAATGACCTTGTCTAAAATTGAAAACCAGTTACAGTCGCTTGAACCATCGTTCAATCAATGGCTCCCTTATAATTCTTTTAATGCTACTCCAGCGGAGGTTGTTGAATTTATTAATAGGAGGTAGTTCGAACCAGCTAATCATATGGCCATATATACGTCGCGTGTTGGGTCGCTTGAATAGTTGTTTGTGCAATCGTGCGCTCAGGGATTTTCCAGTGTATTTTTAATTCTGATTTTTTGTTTTGTTTTTGTTTTTCTCTTGTATATATATTTTATAAAATAGTTCATAGCCTTCAAGGGATTTTAAATTTTTTTATTGAAAATCACTCTTGGGTTTAAAATTCTTTTTATTCTAACTTGAATCTAAAAATAAATAACACTCCTTGAGAGATTAAGGGGGTTTCAATTTTAAGAGATCTTTTTTACTAGGGAAATCAATGGTGCACACTAATCTTGAAGGTTCTTTAATTTTCTTAGGAGGATAACTAATAATATGACCATTTCTTCACTTTATTTCTAGGACTAGTAATTGAAGAATTAGGAAGATATTCTAATGTATTAAATAATGTAAATTATATTCCCCTCCCCTATTTTACTTACAAATTACAAATACCACCATCTAGTCTTCTTCTTTTTTTTCAAAATGTCAAAATTTTCCCTTTTTTGTTTTTTTACATTTTTTCAATTTTGACCAATTTTTTTTTATTTTCTTTTCATTTTCAAATAAACTATTGATTAAAAATTAAATTTAATTTCTATATAAAATGAAAATAATTTATTTTTATATAAAATAAAATAAAAATCTTTTAAAAAAGTTAAAAAAATTAGTCAAAATTGAAAAAATGTAATAAAAAGATATGAAAGGGGAAGCTTTGTTATTTAACAAAAAAACATTTAACTGGAGGATAGTATTTGTAATTTATTAGTAAAATTAGGAAAAGTTAGTATAATTTAAAAAATTTCAAGAGAGGTCAGTGTAATTGTCAGAAACCTACGAGGAGATTAATGTAATTTTCCCTACTAAATATGGCTAAATCAAATTTATGACTCTCTATTTCACACTTTCTAACCCAAATGGCCTTAGTCTTAGGTTTTTTAATTTGTTCCTTAACCTCTTTAGGTTGTTTAGATTTGTTCTTCTCATTCAACTTGGATTGATACTTTCTAGGATTGTTATTATTTTTATTATGACTCTAATTTTTCCAAGGTTGATAACCTATATTATTTTTATATTGATTTGAATATATTGAATTTTCACAAAAGGTCATAAATTGCTTAACTAAATTTCATTGATTCAAATTAGATTTGTTCTTGAAATTTTTTGAAGAATTATTTTTAACTTATAATAATGTGCCTTAATGTGTCCTCTGATCCCACAATGATGATAAATTGGAATGAATTTTTTTTATGATTTTTATTTTTGAAAATAATACAGTTTTATATGTCCTTTAATACCATAATGATGAAAAATTATCACAAACTTAAAAGGGAAAGTCATAGACATAGAGGCAACTTTAGATTTAGTTGACCCTTGAGGTGGAGGATGATTTTTGACATTCATAAGAGTTGCTTTCACAAACTTAGCACTAGATGAAGAGAATGTTTTCTTATTTCCAACAAATCCTAAACCAATTTTGTTTCCTACACTTTACCTATAGTCAACATATTATGTAATTTTTGAGTGCTCATATTAAATTTCTTAATGGTTTCATTAGTTTTTCTAAGTCATCATCAATTTTTGAAACTTTAAACTCAAGTGAATTTTTTATTATTTAAGCATGCTTGAAACTCATTGTCAAGAAATTTAATCCTATCTAAATAAGATATTTTTTCATTATCCAACTCTTTGACCAAAGATGAAGATTTTTATAGCTTCATGGTTCCTTTATTAAATTTTTGAACAGTTTCTTGAGATTTTTGTAAATCAATTCTGGTAGTTTTTAACTTATCCTATATTAATTTTGTTAGAAATAATAGATTTTGAGAATAATTTTTTGGTCATCTTTGAGCTAAAATTATAGTGGGTCTCACACATTAATTTTGGTGGGTTTATATGAAAATGTGTTCTTCTCTATGAGGAGATTAAGATCATATATTGGGTTGCTCAAAACCATTAAGGAGTGAATGAGAAATTGACTCCAAGCATCACCACTTGGAAATGGTAACAAAAGCTTGAAACTTGTGTTTCACATAGGATGGGTACAAGTCTTTTAAAGAGTATATATACATTTACCTTGGAGGAGGGATTGAGCCCCAATGGGTACCCAAGTTTTGTGCATGGGGGAGGACCTAAGCAAACGCTTAGACCACTACACACGCACATTGCCGCCGTCGGCCCGCACCGAACCGAGTCGGGTTTGGGTTCGGGCTTGGGCTTGGCCCGTCATATATATATATATTTGTTTGAAGAAAATTAATTTAAATAATTTTTTATTAAACGCTGTCATTTTATTACTGTTAAAAACAAATCAAAACATTGTTGTTTAGTTACTAGAATAATTAAAACTAAAAATGTCACCATTTTACGATTACGTTTTTGATTTTAATTTAAATCCAAAACGACGTTGTTTTGCAATTGCGTTGGTTTGAATTTTAATTGAACAGTTGTCTTCTTCATTAAACGCGACAATGTCTGTTCGCCATAAACAAACATAACTGAACCTTCATGCCTGTACCAAACAGGCATGAAGAGGTCTATATAAACCCAGTTCGTCCACACCTTTGTTCATCACTTCATACACTATGTCTGCATTTGTTTTGAGAGAGTTTATCCACTGTTTTGGTTCGTTGTGCATTGAAGATTGAGTGCTTCGTTTTCTTGCGTTGATCATTGTATCCTAAGAGACAGACGACTAAGGGCTCGTAAGCACTACTGCGAGGCCGGTAATTCGTCTTAAGGACATTGTGTCAAACACAAGCTTTGATCGTCATTTCTGTTTCCTATCTCTGCAATTCTGTAAGTGTTTACAAATTTTTCTTATATTGCAATATCTGGTTTTACAGTTTTCTGTTCTTGCTTTGGAAAATTATTATACTATTTTTTTTTAAAAAAAATCATTTTCTATAAATTTTTGTTTTCTGTAAGTTTTTATTTTCTATAAATTTTCAAATAACAGATTTTGTTTTCTTAAAACAGTTTCTGATTTTCCTTTCATTTGGCAAAACTGTTTTGATAAATTTAGATTAACAAATTTTTATCATTCATAGCTTCTAGAATCTGGCTCTCTAAAATTTTATACTTGTCTTCTACAAAAAAAATTTCACTGAGTAGCATGCTCACTTAATTCTTATATTATTGCTACTCACTTAATTCTTATATTATTCTATAGTAGATCCAAGCGAGTATTTAGATTTCTCTAAGTTATTCTCTTTGATAATAATTTTATTTATTTACTTTTTTGTTATTTAACAAAATCTTTACTCATAATCTCAAAAGCTTCCTTCAAAACAAAATTTTTATCTAAAATATTAGCGTGTGTCTCTATTAATGGAAAAATTATCCCTAGACTCCTCAATACTTTATAAATTCATAGACACCTTTAATATCATTAAGGGACCACTCTCAGGTTGTTAAACCAAAAAAAAGTACATGCTCTAATATCAATTAGGAAAAATAAACTAAAGCGATACAATATCGCTAACGAAATTGTTAGGAAAAATAAACTAAAGTAATACAATATCGCTTACGAAACTAAATTTATTTTGTTTATATTGATATTGTTATGTTATAGATTATAATCTTAACTTGAATAATATTACTTAAAATCAATATTAAACATGCATACAACCATAGAAGCTAAAATATAAGCCAATAACACAATACATGAAATCTTATGTGGAAGACCTCTTCGGAGAAGAAAACCCACAAATTGCAAAAGTTCACTAATAAAAAAGAACGTAATACAAGTCTACAAAATCTTTTTTTACAAATAACTAACCTATCACCATCAGTGATGTCTTGCTAGTCTATCTGCAACTTCTTATTGTACTCTTCATCTTGAATAGCTCTTGCATGCTCCAATACCAACCACAATCCTCGGATTCACTCATATCGGTAGTGTGCAAGCTCTATGCAATGACTGTCATTGTTTTGCTAACTAATCACCACCAATATGATCATCCACCAACGTAGGAGATCTCTTGTGTGATTTAAGATCATAAGAAATTAAAGAAACGATATTGTGACTTTTAATAATAATTCCAAGGTGTGTGAGATGTCAAAACACTCAAATGCTCAATATATGGTGTGAATATAAATCATAGAATGTAAGAGAACTCTAAAAAATATTGTCAAAATGCAAAGTATAATGAGAGAGGCATGTATATCATGTATATGACGGCTATATGATATCTTTCACCTTTCTTTCTATGATCTCTCTATAAAAGATTAGCTCTAGAGAGGTATATTTATAATGGGAGAAGTTATAGGTTGAGATGGAATAACGTTTCCAATCAATAGGCAACTTTCCAATCACTAAACACATGCCAAAAATAATCAAATTAAACGTGCATGGGTTAGAGCCTTCTTGTCTTTACGGAGAGAGCTTTCCTGTTTAGACGAGTGTTAATTTTCTAACGCGCATTGTCCAATTTTAAATAACGATATCTCACTCATACAAACTCTGAATGGGGCGTTCTACATATTGTTAGAAAGCTCTTGAAGTCTACTGTCATATTTAATTGGTCTCACCTCAAAATTCAGAGTGGCTTTTGATTTATGATTAACATAGGGAAGACAAGTCATTCTAGAAATTAATTTTGAAATCCATTTTGATTAACCTTATTCCAAAAAATTATGAGATCAATATTAAATATTGAAAGACATTCAAAGAAAAAAGTCTAAACTTTAAAAAGATATTTTCAAATTAAACCTAAGTTAAAAACACGATATAAGCATGAGAAGTAAAGTAATGCAGAGCGTATGATATGTATGCATGAATGCAAGAACACAAACACATGAACCCATGAAGTGCGTGCTTAACTTCCTAAATTAATAATTACGTATCTAAATCCGCTTACCATTCCTAAACATAAGAGATATTATTATTCAATTAAACTCTTTGGGTTTTTCGATCTTCAACTACATTGAGGTTCAAATGGATATAGTATGAGTTATCACCTCACACACTTATATAAACTAATGTTTTGAAATTGGAATTCACCAACTTTGACAAATTTTGTTCTCTCATAGAGAAATTAAACTCACATTATTGAAGTTCTCCACCACAATCAAGCTGGATTTTCATGAGACATTGAGCAACACAAGAAGTAAAGTAGAAGTATAAATCGTCTGTCTCTCTTTCTCTCTCAAATTTCTATTTTTCTATGGAATGCATATAAGAAACTTTGATGGGAAGTTGAAAAAGTTGTAAGAGTGTGTGTTTGTTGATCGGGATGCAGAGGCGATGACGAGAGAGGACATAGGTAGAAGAGGGGTTGTTTTGTTATTAAAAAAAATACAACAATGCCACTTTAGTATTTTTGAACCTAGACTCAAATAATTTAAAAATTTACAGAGTTTTGAGATTATAATATTTTTTCTTAAAAGTTAATTTATAAACATTTATTTTGAGAATTTTTCAATAATTTTTTATTTATTTATTTATTGATAAGACACTTTGAGAGACTGAGATTCACTTAAATTAAATGCTTGATAGTGTTCAAATGAAGACAAAAATGAAAGATGGCGGGCATAGAGAAAAACATCCAAATGTGGGGGGCAAAAAGTAAATCATGGAATGTGGAGGGCATAAATAAAGTCTATCCTTAAAGTCAAAAGCAAAACTTGAAAAGTTCTATGATTAATGATTTTTAAATTAATTAATGGCGACACGTTGCGAGGAGAAGAAGAGAGTAGAATTTGGTTGGATACATGAGCGAGTGGGAAAGCAATTCGTCGTCCGTTTTTTCTCAAACGCGGGTGAAAAAGCACCAGATGACTGGGCTGTCGTCTGGTGGATGGTTGGTTTTTATTCCTCTTCTCGTTTGTGGAGAGGAGAGAACGCCTCCCCCTCTCTGCTCTCTCTTTCTCTCTCTCTAAACTCCCTTTTTCTTCTCTCTCTCTCTACATTTGATCGTCGTCGGGCTCCCGAATTTCTGACGTTAAGTCCGGCGGTGACCAGCCCGGCGATGGGAATTCCGGCAGGATTTGATAGTGTTACGTATTGGTGATGGAGGTATCTTCATGGAATTCGATGCCGGAATTCCGATGTCCCGAGCGACAGTGATCGAAGGGCCCTCCTTGTCGCCTTCCTTGGACGAAGGTCTCCGCTTTCTTCTCTTGTTCCCTCTCTATATTTTTTTTCACAATATTTCATCAAATGTACAAGTGCAATTTAATTTGTTTGGTGGTAGGTTTCTAAAATTTTAATTGGTCATCTTTTTCCCTCTTTTTACTGAATTTGTTCGGATCACTGCTGAATTTTATGACACTCTGATAAATTGGTGTTACTTTGATAAAATCTGTTAAATTTACATTGACTTATATCCAATATTTCTGATTTTTGCTAAATTTCAAGCCTTTATACCTTAAGAAATGTCTTTTTTTTTTTGTGTGTCTCCCTCCACTTTTCAGTTTTTTTTTTTTTTTTAAATTATTATTCTTAACCTTTTTCTATTGTTGCGACTTCTCGGATCAATAACATGCCATTGTAACTGTTATGAGGATTCATTATTCCTGGCATAAGCTTCTCCCTGTTAATTTACGGGAAATGCTTTTCTTATTTAAAAGTTGTACAATAAAATAAAATGAAATTGCAATAGCAGTTTTAAATTTACTGGGAAGATGGTCGTTGTTTTGCTCTGCCAAGAAGGTGAAAAATGATAGGTACTTCATTCTATTCAGATTTTTTTTTTACAAGTCTTCTCTTTATATGATACTCTTTTTATTTATTTTATTAATCTTCTTAAATTTAGTTATCAATTAGACAACAATTTGAATTCTTTACTCTGTCTCCATTTTTGGTTATTGGAAAGGAAGAGAAGAAAGAAAAGAAAATGCTCAAAGTTGGCTTCCTTTCATTTATGATTTTAATTATTTATATCAAAATGCTTAAATTTGGCTTCCTTTCATATATGATTTTAATTATTTATGTCCCAAGAACCAATTGTTTTAATATTTCTAAAAGGAATTCAGAACCCTCTAAATTCTATTCAGTACAATTACTGAATTTCTTTCTTTAAGGGTTTTTACTTTCCACGGCTGCTTTCTTATTTGAAATAAAAGGAAAACTTCATCACAAAGAAACAACTTACACCAAAAAAAAAAGAAGATTGTAGAGATTGCAAGGAATTATCTTGCAGTGGAAATAAGTCTTGTTAATATAAATGAAAGGGCAGTATCATATTTGAACTACCACATTTAAGTATTCCCAAAGTTTTGAATTGACTACTTTGATGGTGTTTCAGATGCATTGTGGCAAATGAACTTGAGATCAAGTGAAACAATGGAACCTGGACCTTATCCTGTGCGTGAAGGAGAGCCGGACTGTTCTTATTACATCAGAACGGGCCTATGTAGATTTGGGGTGACGTGCCGATTTAATCATCCTCCTAACAGGAAACTGGTAAGAGCTGAAGCTAGACTGGGAAATATTTCGCAATTCAGTGTTTATTAATACATATTTTGAAGCCTGAATTGGTTCCATATAGAATGATTAGAAAATTATCATGTAATAAATTGATAAGATTTTCAAAACAAAATCTGATAGAGGATTGTCTCAACTATTCAGGATATCATTGTTCATCTCTTCTCAAGCACTTGTCTATTCCACTCTATCTCGCCCCCCCCCCCCCCCCCCCCCCCGGCCTTCTCTCCCTCCTCACACACACACACACATGCATGCACACGTTCGGATGCACAACTTTATGTTTTTGACAAGTGCCTGTGAAAACCTTAGAGGATTATTAACATTGATGATAGAATAGCTAATCTTGTAGTCAGAATAGCTAATTATGTATTAAAAAGTTTATTCTTCTTTTCTTTGATTTTCTTTTTTAATGCTTCCTTCTGTCAGTAATTGTCCAAAAATTGTTCCTCAAACACACACTTGCACACTGGCATACATTTGCAGACTACTTTGTGCATAAGTATTTCTATTTGATTGGTGAGATTTGAAACTAACTTTGAGGAAACATATTTATCATACACAATTATATGAACACTCACTCACAAACTCCTGTGCTTGTAAGTATTCTACTTCTTTGGCTTGTATTTTTAATGGTAATGCCACCCCTCTAAAACTTTGAGTCTTATTTTTCTTTAAAATTTGATATAGCAAACTACTCCCCCCCCCACACACACACACCCACACACAAAAGGAAAAAAAAAATCTGGATTCATTTTAATATAGTATTATATATATATTTTTGGATTGATGGATTCAATCAGGCCCTATTTAATTCCAGGCTATTGCCACTGCGAGGATGAAGGGGGAGTACCCAGAAAGAATAGGACAACCCGAATGTCAGGCATGTATTTATTTTCCATTCGCCCTTACAACCAGCAGTACCATTGGTTTTTATATGTGCTCTCTGAAGTCAAAAATGCATTTTTAGCATGCAGTATTCACTTCCCTGTGCTACACACGCGCGTACACATTTTTCTGGTAGCCAAGTTATTTAATATTTAGGATATTTTATTTATGTAACTTAGATGCTTATTCTTTTTCCTTTTTTTTTTTGGGTGGGAGGAGGGGTAGCAAATAATAAAACATCCTTACTAGCAGTCTAACAGGGTTGCAAATAATAAAACATCCTGACTAGCAGTCTAACACTCCTGTATTAATAAAATTTTCTTAGAAAGTTACTGTAGCAGCAAAATGGGAAATCATGATACCAGATTCTGTAATGAAATCTGCACAATTTTTGTTATCACTATGTTATTTGCTGTGGATTCTGAGTTCAGATGCGTGGTCAGAGTTACATTTGCAATAGGTTTTTAATTTTTAGATGTTTTCTTTAGATGCATTTCATATGGATAGTGGTGAGGCCGCACACGTGTTGTGCATATGGCAGGTAATATGAAATCATAATACCACAAACCTATTGCATTAGTTTTAACGTTCTGCATTATAATTATTACTCTGAGATGCTGATCAGTGAATGTCTTTTAGGAATTCTTAACACCCTCTGTGGTGAGTTGTGCACACTAATTGTTTAACACTAAAAGGAAACAATTAAATACAATAATTGTTTCATCATTCTTGCTTCTATCAATATTCTTGTGGATTTGGTTGTTATTCAATGAATAATGATTGACACTAACAATGTCATCACAGTCCTTGGAAACACTACAAACCACTAGTTGTTAGCTTGGGTGATATCTCCTGCCACTTCGAAATGGGGACGTAGTGTTTTTGTCCTGGTTGGGACATGGATGTATGTTGTACTTATAAAAAAAAAAAATTCACTGCCAACATGCATTACCAGTGCCATTGTCATCATGTCTAAGTTGTGTCTCATGATGGTGGAACTTTGTACAAGGAAAACTTGATTAGAAGAATTTGTTAATTCGGATTATAAGTAGAAGGCAATAAGGTAAGTTTCCTTTGTTAGCAATGGTTGGCTTATTTGTATATTATTATCATTAAGGATAATTTAGTCCTTTTTTATTCTTATGTTCAGCCTTTCTATAAGGATTATTATAATTATTCTATCTAGTGTAATCTGGGTGACTAATCTGGAATGATACAACTTCTCCCTTTTTTCTCTTCTTCTTTTTTGTTTTCTTTTGATTGAAAACGCAAAGTTTACATGGTATCAGAGTAAGTCGAGATCTGATTTTGATCAACAATATTGTAGAAATCATCTGAGGATAAAAAAAGACTAAACTACTCTTAATGATAACTGTAGGTACAATGTACCACGTTAACACAAAAGTACGACGGCAACGTGGCACAACAAAGGACAACATTCAACTTGTCCAAAGTAAGGACGGACATGTCCAACTATGGTGTCCTCATCAACATGCGCTCAGGAGTTGGGAGAACCCCACTAAAAGGGCGCCTTCCCTCACGAGGATCATACGTACCTATTTGAGGCACCCTTGCCAACATACGCTCAGGAGTTGGGACCCCCACTAAGAGGGCCCCATCCTTCACGAGGGTTATACACACCTAACTGAGGCACCCTCGCTAACATGCGCTTAGGAGTTGGGAAAATCCCAATAAGAAGGCCCCCTCCTTCACAAGAATTATACGCGCCCAATTGAGGCACCCTTACTAACATACGCTCAGGAGTTGGGAGAACCCCACTAAGAGGGCCCCCTTCCTCACGAGGGTTATATGCACCCAACTAAGGCACCCTCGCCAACATATGCTCAGAAGTTGGGAGAACCCCACTAAGAGGTGGCCCCCTCCTTCACGAGGGTTATATGTGCCCAACTGAAGCACTCTTGCCAACATGCACTCAGGAGCTGGGAGAACCACACTAAGAGGCACCCTCACCTCATGAGGGTTATTCGTGTCCAATTGAAGCACTCTCACCAACATGTGTTTAGGAGTTGGGAGAACTCCACTGAGAGGGCCCCTTCCCTTACGAGGGTTATACGCGCTCAATTGAAAGACCCTCGCCAACTTGCACTCAAGAGTTAGGAGAACCCCACTAAGAGGGTCCCTCCTTCACGAGGGTTATACGTGCCCAACTAAGACACCCTCGCCAACATGTGCTTAGGAGTTGGGAGAACCCCACTAAGAGGGCCCCTTCCCTCACGAGGGTTATACGCACTAAGCTGAGGCACCCTCGCCAACATGTGCTTAGGAGTTGGGAGAACCCCACTAAGAGGGGCCCCTCCCTCATGAGGGTTATATACACCCAATTGAGGCACCTTCACCAACATACACTTAGGAGTGCTTTTTGCCATATAGTGATTTTTGTATACGACACACCATCTATTCCTTTTTAGAAATAACATATCCCGGTGGTTGAGCCATATAAAACTCCTCTTGTAAATCCCTATGCAAAAAAGTATTTTTTATATCTAGTTGATATAAAGGCCAAAACAAGACTCGCCGCAATTGAAATAAGAACTCTAACAGAATTAAGACGTGCAACTGGGGGAAGGTCTCTCAATAATCCACACCGTATGTCTGAGTATAACCTTTGGCAACTAATTGGGCCTTCAGACGCTCAATAGAACCATTAGGATGATACTTTACGGTATAGACCCAACGATAGCTAACAGGTTACTTTCCAGCAGGAATAATAGTAAGATCCCAAGTTTGATTCTTATAAATAGCATTCATCTCCTCATCCATATCTAGTTTCCATCCAAGAGAAGTCAAGACTTGTTGAAAAGAGCTAGGAATGGAAACTGAAGATAATGATAAAAGAAAATAGTGGAAAGAAGAAGAAAAGAAACAAAATTAGAAATGGGATGCTGAATACAACTACGAGTATCTTTCCGCAATTCAATAGGTAAGTCAAGAGAAGATGGGAGCACAAATGGCACAGTAGGCTGAACCTCAGTAGAAGCTGGCGTTGGTTGAAGAACCGGAGCCCACGATACAATTTGTCTGTCTTTGGAATGGTGATAAACCTGGAGTGGAGGATCAGCCACAGGAGGAGATGATGGTATAGAGTCGGAAATAATAGGCAAAGTAGGCTCCCCCTGGGTAGAAGAGATCAAATCAGGATCAAGTGTACATCCTAATGTAGAGAAGAATGAATATGACTCAAAAAATGTAACACCGATATTGATATAATAACGATGAGAGAGATGATCATAACATCGATAACTTTTTTGAGTATGAGAATATCGTAGAAAAACATACTTAACTGATCGCAGAGACAATTTATCATGTGCTGGATCAAGAAGATGAACATAGCCAACACAACCAAAGCCACGAGGAGTAAAACCAAATGGCCAAACACCAGAATACAGAAGAGAGAAAGGAGATTGGTTGGCTAGAATTGAGGATGTCATGTGATTAATGAGATAATTAGCAGTAAGAACTGCATTGGCCCAATATGATTTTAGCATATTCATGTTAAAATTCAAAGTACGAGCAACATCTAATAAATGACGATGCTTGCGCTTTGCAATACCATTTTTTTATGAAGTATGTGGACAGGTAGTTTGATGAACAATGCCATGCTCAGTACAAAAATCATGCATTAAAAGTTGACCTAAGATTTCATTATAAAAAGTTACAAAAATCTTAAGTAATTCAAAGTGATCTTTCATAAGAAATAGCCAAGTCATGTGAGAAAAATTATCCACAAAAATCACAAAATACTAAAAACCAGAAAGACTTATTGTTCTTACAGGACCCCAAATGTCTGAATGGACAAGATTAAAAAGACTAGACAGATGACTCCCTAAGCTACGAGGAAAGGAATTATGGTGATGTTTGCCTAACTAGCAAGTCTCACACTCTAAAACAGAATCAAAACTCAAATTAGGAGCAACTTGACGCAACTTCTGCAATGAAGATGGCCCAAACGAAAATGCCATTGGAGAGGGGAAGCAGTAGCACTCAAGGCAATACTAGAATCTCTAGTCTCCAAATAGTAAAGACAGTTGCGTTGATGTCCCATACTAATCACCTTCTTTGTCTTGATGTCCTCAAAGACACAAGAAGATGGAGAAAAAGTTACAGAACATTGTAACGATTTAGTTAACTGACTTACAAATAATAAATTAAAAGGAAAATGGGTAACAAACAAACTAAAAGGTAAGGATATTGTCTTGGTAGGATATTGATGACCAATACCAAGCATAGGTCGGAAAGAACCAGCAACTAACATAATACGTGATTTAGAATGACAGAAATTGGAGAATAAAGAGGGAATACCAAACATATGAGCACTTGCTCCAAAATCAATAACCCAAGGGGTTGAAGGCTGGCCAACCACACATACAGAATCACCTGAATTTACCAATATAGTAATAGGAGGAGACAAGTTGGGAGAGGAAGATGACATGTGGGATGAGTTGGCTAAGTTGAGATATAATGTCAGCATAAGAAGCAGAAGCAAAAGCAGCACGATTATTAGTAGATGTTTGTTTCACTGGAGTAGTGAAACAACTACCATGATCCATACATCTGCTGTGGCCTCCACGATTAGTGCTTTGTTCAGCACGAGAACCATGAAATCCAAAACAACTGTTATTACTGTAATGAGTCATAGGAAACAATTATAGAACCACACACAAAGGAACAACCAATAGAAGAATACACCACCAAATACTATTCAAAATAGTGAGAATGCACCACATCCAGCAGTAAAACAGCAGAATACACAACCAAATACTATCCAAAATAGTGGGAATGCACCACATCCAACAACAAACTAGTCAAATGGCAACCCAGCAGCCTGCTATGCACCAGTATAAAAGAACCAAGTCAAACCAACAAACAAATATCTCACACACGTAAGTCAGCTGGAGCCCTCTCTCTACAAATCTAGATGAAATACACACCGCATGGCCATAGGTTGCTGCAAGCGACTTTATAAGGCCAAGTCGCACCCCTTAGATTAGGATTCAAGCATAAAAAACTCCGAAATAGGATTGATTCAACATATTGAAAAAAATAAGACTCCAGAGCAAAGATTCAAAAATTTAAAAAGCATACTAGATGGCTTCAAAAAATTGCAGAAAAATCACCATAATACTCGGCTTGGAGAGGCGCACCAATTCCAGTCATTGGTTGCCGGAAAAAGGTGATGTCATGCTGATCATCGGTACGGATGATGACGTCGGTGACCTTTTTCCCTCCTGATGTGTTCTATAGTGTTTTTGAGAAAGTCTAGACTTGATCTTAAGCTTTGATACCAAGTTGAAAAGCAGAATACCAAAATCTTTAGGCTTGAAAGAAAGAGAGTGTAGAGAGAAAGAAGAGAAAATACAAAATAAGTCTAGTTGTCTTATAACCTTTCTTCATTCTTCCAATCATTTATACAATGTAAAAACAAATGGAAAAATTACAATATTATCCTTACTAAAATACCCATAATAATAGAAAAAACATAATATGAGAAATATAAGAACTCTAACAATATTATAGATTGCTACATTACTTCTACTAGGAGTAGGTCTCCAATATAGGAAACTCTGATTGCAAAGACCATATTAGACACACTTAAGAACCACAAATCAAGACCCAATACCATAATTGTCCCTAGAATGCACTGCCACAACACGTCTTGCAAATTAAATTACCATTGATTCATATTTCTTAATAAAATGTAAATAAAAGTACACCAATAACTTATTAAACTAAAATTACTATCATGCTACATGTCACTCAACCTAGAACTTGATTGCACAAGTTGCAAAGTGAACTCCACATGAAATTCCTAATTTGTGGTTCTAGACACCTTTCATTTAAAGGTTGCATTCATTTTGTTTTTCATTGAGTATAGTTCTATGGTTGTAGGATAAAATTCTTAATTTTATTGCCCCTTATATTGGATCTAGGAGCTTTATTTTATCATTTTAAATTTTCTTTTTGTTTTAAGGCTAGTCTTTTGCTTTGAACTGCTTTCCAGTACTTCTTGAAGACGGGAACGTGCAAGTTTGGAGCCACATGCAAGTTTGATCATCCTCGAGATAAGGCTGGAATTTCTGGAAGAGTTTCCCTAAATATTTTAGGCTATCCACTTCGACCGGTTCGCATTTATAGTTTTACCTTCTCTAATTTCTTTGAAATTATTTCTATGTTGTAATACACACTGTTCATCAGTCTATGGCACATTCGAATCATATTTTATCTGCATTTCATTTTTTGTTTCCTTCTTATTTCTTGCAAATATGATGTATTGGTTGGACGCTATACACCACTGATTCCTGACAACATACAAAATTTCAAATTCTAACAAGTAGGATGGACTAGGCATCCATATTTTATTCTTATAATCATGTTTGTTGTTCATAATTCATACTTTGAGATGGAAGGAAAATCTTGATAGCAATTAGACGAATGTATTAAGAACTCAATTGACCATGGTGAGCTGGGATAACAAGCAGCAAAATATGTATAAATCATATTGGGATGCAATAGAGAATCTGCAAGTGATAAAACAAAACTTCCATTTATATTTCATATTTTATCATGGATAAATATGCCAATTTTTAACTTACCAAGAAAAAACTCCATTTTCTATGTTTCAGGAAAGTACAACCATATTTTTACGTACCACTCCATGCTAGACCAATGTTGGCTGTGTGTTTGGCATCAATCCTAAATTATTGTAATTCATTGCTAGGGCATGAACACAAGGATCAAAATTTCGTTTCTTTTCTATCGAAACGGCCGAAACGTTTCTGTTTCTCAGCGAACCGAAACGAAACACTAGTAGAATATCGAAATTCACATGTTTCTATGGAAACATACCGAAACTAGTGAAAACATACCGAATCAGAGGAAACATTTCTTTTGTATCAATAATAATTCTAGAAGTTAGTCAAAAATAATATCTATTTATTTTTCAAGGATTAAGACTCAAAATTATAAGAAGATATTTCTATTATTTTTTCTAAAATAATAGAAAAGTAGTAGAAGAAATAAAGTGTAGAGAAATAACTATTTTAATACTAAGTTACTAATTATAATAGGTTTAAATCGCTATTTGTTTTACTTTTTATTTTATATGTAACTTGTGTCAAATTATCTAATTTGTGGATATTACATAGTATATATCTATTATGTCATTTATCATAAATTAGTGTCATTTATCATGAATATGATATATATGCCTTAAACATGCACAAATATTCAATAAATAGGCTTATTTGTATAAATAAATAAATTTTAAGTTATGTTTCCACATGTTTCTAATTTTTTCTCCATTTTCATTATGTTTCCGAAACGTTTCCATTTCTGGACAAACCGAAACTATACATCGAAAAGATATTTTGATCCTTGCATGAACATTTGCATGTAGGTGTGTTGTATTCGTGCCAGTGAATATATCACATATTTTGTGTGGGCAGGGGTACTTTGTTGCAGTATCCAAAATACTCCATTCTCTATATTTTAGGAAAATACTGCCATATTTTTACACACCATTCCATTCTAGACTGATGTTGGCCTTGTGTTTGGCATGCATCCTAAATTACTATATTTCATCGATAGGGCATGTTCAATTTGTGTGGTGTGTTGTATTCGTGCCTGTGAATATATCACATATTTTGTGTGCTTAAGGTTACTTTGTTGCAGTATCACGTTTCTTTGGTTAAATGAAATTTCCATATTTATTTATTTTTCTCATTTGTACTTTCTGCAGAATGAGATTGAGTGTCCTTATTATTTGAGAACTGGGCAATGCAAGTTTGGGAATACTTGTAAATTTCACCATCCCCAACCATCTAATATGATGGTTTCATTGCGTGGTTCTCCTGTTTATCCTCCTGTCCATTCTCCAACAACTCCTGGACAGCAATCATACCCGGGAGGACTAACAAATTGGCCCTTGTCAAGAGCTTCTTTTATTCCCAGCCCGCGCTGGCAAGGCCCTTCAAGTTATGCACCTTTGATTCTACCTCAGGGAATGGTATCAGTCCCAGGATGGAATGCTTATGGTGTAAGCTTCTCTTTGCCCTGTTTTGAGAAATGCTGTCATTGTTGGGAGCAGGCTTTCTTTAAGAGATCCTTAAGAATGGAAATAAGCTAATGTTTTGTTGTGTTTGTGAATATCTGTTATAATTTATTTCTCTTTAATTTTAATTTCCTCGTCATTGAGAATCAGTTAACACTATTTCATGAGCACTTTCCCAAAGGTTTATTAGGTTTCTCCTTTTGTTTGGGCAAGATGGACGCCGATTGTTCCTTTTTTTTAAAAACAAAAATAATTTAAATGCTGGTTCAATTTTTGATATAAAGGGTTTATAGGCGAACTTTTGCACCCAAATTCTCCTTTATTTTTTATTTTTAGGTTTCTGGAAATATATTTTGATTTGTCATTTATCTTATGGAGATGTCTGCTTAGAGTAGTAGTTGGAGCCTAGAAGAAATGCTTGACTAGTTTTGTCTTCACTGACACTTGAAATAACCTTTAAGATAAACACAGAGAACAAGACTGACTGTGGCTATCCGAGAACTTGGCAAAAGACAAAACTGACTGATTCTTTTTGGTCCAGTTTTGATGTCTTAGAATTCAATTAGCTTTGGGATATATTTGATGTAATGGGATTCCCATAGATCTATCATGAGATGACTTTGTCTTTTGCTTTGATGCAACAGGTGTTGAGCCTAGAATTGAAGCCTGTAACAGGTTCAGTGGAGTTGATGGGTGGGCAGTGTGTGAGGATCATAGTAGTTGTGGTGGTGGAGCCTGTTGATTGTGATGTGGTGGTGATAAGGTGCTACTGGTAATGTTTGGGTGGTGGCGAAGTTGGTGATGGTCAAGCTGGTGTCAACCACTGGGCCACTTTTTTTTGGTTCCTTTTTTGGTGGGAGGAACAGACTATTGTGGTATTGCTGGCAATCTTGGAATAGATTATTGAGCCAAATTGATTTAACTTCTTCAACCTTCCATTATGAATTTTGGTTGCCTTGTCTTTTTTCTTTTTTGGATTTGGATTTGGGGATTGAATTCTGCGTCATTGTTGGTTTCCAAACATAAGAACGGATTTAGCTTAGAATCCAATTCATAAATGATCTCATTTGTGGATACCAATGCCTAGGCTGAAATTGAGTTAATTTGCAATTATTTCAATTTGGTCTTGGACTTCTGGTTTGATTAAGGAAACGATTCTAGAAATTTTGGAAGTTGCACATCCAAAAGTCTAAAACTGTGAACTGTTAAGTTGCATGGTCATAAAGTGAAATCCTGAAATTATCAACAATTGCCTTGAACTATGTGTTAGCATAAACTGAGCTACTTATGCTTTAATAGCATATTGGATGCATTATCGCTTGTATAGCAAGCAAGGTTGTTAAAATCGGGATCCTACAATGGTTCGATGAGAGGGTCCTCAAGATTGAGTCGTAGGATTAGATCAAGAATTGTAAAATTCTACAAAACGAGAAAATTAATAACAACTAATATTTTTCCCTCTTAAGAATCCTTAAAAATACACAATGAACAAACTTAAAACTCTTAAAAAGTTATAATAAAAATTTAGAGCATAAAAGCTTTCACTACTGCTAATATTTTTTTTTGGTACTTGAGCAGTTCAAATGTTTTTTATATAACATTTAACTAAGATAACCCTTTAAAAAATTAGATGTAAACTATAAAAAGAAAAGAGGTTCATAAATCATCATTCATCAATGATTAAATATTTAATTTACATAAAAATAAAATTTTTATTTTAAAGTATTCTAGCCACTCGGCCATGAAAGGCTCTATGATAGAACTTATGACATAAAGAAAAAATTAGCATTGCGATCTATTAGAGAGAGAGAGTGCTAATTAGGCAAAAGCAATTTTTTTAAAGTTTTTTTTTTTCAAATAGCAATGTCGGACTGATTCTAATCATAATAAGAAGTTGAATGACTTAAATAAACTAGTATAACACTTGTCTAGTACAAAGCAAACTAAAAGAGTCATTCAAAAATCAAAACGTTAAGAAAGTTTTGACATGATAGACTCACTTAGGATACTCAAATAAATCCAGATATTTATTTTATAATATTAATATGGTCTCGGACTATGACTTATCAAAGACACATGCGAGAATAATATTATATAGCTATATTGTAGGATCGGTAAAATCAGTAAAATCGGGAGTCAACTTGGGATCCTAGTGATCCTATAGATATTTCATAAGATCGGGATCGATTTGGTATTTTCAGATTGTAAAATCATAGGATCGTAACATCTAGATTAGGATTTTAACGACTATGATAGCAAGACACTAGAACATTTGCACTTTTAGGCTGCATTTGGAAATGCTTCAAAAAAAATGTTTATCTATTTCTAAAAATAGAGAATAGTATGCAAGTTGAAAACAGCATTTGGATTAATCTGGTGTCATTGATTTCTTTTCCAAAATCAAAAAGAAAAGCAGGATCATTACTTTATTTAGAAGCAAAAAGGGGGGCCATTGCTTGAAGCTGTTCAGGCTGTCAAAGAATGTGGATTCGACTTTGCGATCAGTCACTTTGTGCAAATAATGTCAAATGTTAGGAAGTTTGTCTTTAGTCTACCCCTCCTAGCACCCTGCATTGGTAGGACCAACATTGATAATGCATTTATTTAGAAGCAAATTTTTTTTACTGTTCTAAATGAAAATTTTGAGAATGGGGAACCAATTTTCGAGTATCATTATACCTTCTATTATGAAAATTTTCATTTAGCATGTCAAAAGGGTCTTATCTTCCTATGAAAAATGTGATTTTTGTTTTCTAGTTTCTATACAGATTTATGTTTAGCAAAATGAAAATGATATATATGGTTCTTGTTTTTCATAAGTAAAAACACCAAGAGTGAATCGAAAGACATCCTTACCTTTGTACAGTAGTATGAAAGTTTATGGAATTGTTATTGTTGCAATGTTTAATGATAATTATTTCTGTTGAAGCAAAATTGTAGGCCATCCTCTTTTAATCTAGGAGATGATCCAAAGGGTGCAGTAGAGGTTTCTGTTCTGCCATCTGTGTTTACAGCTGCATCAAAATGGCCCATGAAATTGTTAATGAAGCATGTTTATATTTTTGTGTATATTTGGTACTGTATTTGTTTTCTATACCATAATTTGATAGTGTTTCAGCGTGCTCTCATACATGTGTATGTGATTATACATACATACAATATTTCTGAATGTGAATTGAGGGAAAACATGTTCTATAAAGTTTGTGAACATTGTGGAGTGCAAATGTGCTTACGTGGAGGTATCTTTTCCAGAGTCAACTGGGTTCAGTTTCATCATCAGAGAGTCAGCAGCAAACAGTGGCAAACAGTCAGATTTATGGAACTTCACGCCAGGGAGAAGCAGCAAATGCTGGATCTCAGGGGCCATTTTCTCCATACCGATCTGGCTCTGCTCCTGTAGGGTATTATGCATTACAAAGGGAGAATGTGTTTCCTGAGAGACCTGGGCAACCTGAATGCCAATTTTACATGAAGACTGGGGATTGCAAGTTTGGTGCAGTTTGTCGGTTCCATCATCCAAGAGAAAGACTGATTCCTGCTCCAGACTGTATTTTGAGTCCACTCGGCCTTCCTTTACGTCCAGTGAGTTTCCTCTTCAGTATAGGTTTCATCTCTTAATCTGTTATCAGTATCCCTTACTGCGCCAAGTTTTACACTTTGTATCAATTTTGAAGTATATTTCAGGGTCTTTGGTCTATTTGCTTATGTGAGGGCATTGCAGATAATTTTTTTAGTTATTTTCATGATCTGAATGAATTTTTATTTCCAAATGCTCTGAGATCTGATCCTCTTTTTCCCCCGAGTTAAGAAACCAATGCTAATATGATTCTATTTTCTGTTTTTGTTTTTTGTGGTGAGCGCTCTGCATTTGTATGTGGCTAGTCAGCCTACCAATCTAGTTCCTTTGAGATTTTTATTTATTTATATATGTTTGGGATAGTTATTTTTCACGAGCACTTATGTTATCATGTTTAGCTGATTAATTAGAGTCCATTTCATTGAATGTATCAAAATATATGTAAACATATTGAAGCTGAACCTTTTTCTTTTTAAAATTCTATAATATACAAGCACGATTTATGTATTCACTCCATAAGAACATGTTTTTCATATTCATAGGGACAACCATTTCTAAAGACAACCATTTACAAAGGGATATTTGTCTAGTGACACTTTTTTTTTCTTTTTAATTTTTTTTTTAAAAATACACATTTGAAGCACAGGCTTTTCAATCTCTGGAATGGTAACTTAAAATTAAATCAAATTTCAATTAAAACTAGACACTCATCTGTAGTCCACGGAGATGATGTATATTTTCTCTTAATATGGGTGTGTGGCGTGATAATCGGAACACTAAAGTGTTAACAGGGGTGGCAAGACCATGAAATAAAGTGGGCATGCTAGCACTAGGACCGGCTTTCTAATTAAATATTAAAGAATCCAGATAAAACAAGAAGTAAAAAGCAGAGAATGAAAATAGAGAAGAAAACAAGGGAAAAGACGCAGGGAAGATGATAGGAGAAAAAATGGAAGCCGATAAAGAAACATTTTGTTTTTTTGTATAATTATAATTACAAGAATTAATGAAATAATGACAATGTAATTGACTGATTAAAATAATGTAAATATGATGCTGACCTTTTCATTCTTCATATCTTATAATGTCAAGAATTTACTGTGCTCTTATGATATACTCCCACACCTATTTTTGCATGTGATACTAGATATGCCCTATGAAGTTCGGACACTCTATTTGGCTCACGTGTCCATGTCGGACACCGATACTCTCAGATACTTCCCGACACGTGTCGGACATGTGAAAAAAGAGTTTTTTTTTATTTTTCTAAATTTCGAACACCTTCCGGACACATTATGGACACGTTTTCTAATTTTTTCTTCTTCTTTTTTTTTTGGATTTTTTCTTCTTTTTCTACTCTTTTCTTCAGTTATTTTATTGGTTATATATATATATATATATATATATATATATATATATAGATAGATAGATAGATAGACACACATACACACATATGTTCTATGTAATATTTAGTAAATTTGTTCTGGAACTTCAATCATGTTGATGATTAAATGAACAAGTTCTTGAATTTTTATTTAATAGCTTTGTTATTATAATATCTCAATAATATTTTTGTGATTTCTATGTTTTTATGCCAATTTTAATTAAAATAGCGTTAGGTTTTTATGATATGGTTATATAAAATTTTTATATATATTCAACCTATCCCTAACATGTTCATGTTTTACTTTTTTGAGAAATAACGTGTCTACGTGTCCGTGTCGTGTCCCATCTCCGTATTTGTGCTTCTTAGGCTAGGGCTATATAATGTACTGTTCACCTTCTTTATATGAGAGCAGTCACGTTGTGAAAATAATGACAGATTAGATCCACATAGAGTCTACCCCTCCTAGCATTCCACATTGACGTTACCAACATTGGGTAATGGACCTTTTCTTTTTGTGTATTACATTTTTTTATTTCGTATGCTTGATAATACTGTTATGTTATGCCTATTGAGGTGTCTTATAACAGGGACCAAATTCTCATGTAAGAGATGAAATTGATTTTCTTTGCTTAGTAAATGGAGAAATAGGCACTGCCCTTTAAATCATGGCAATACTTCTGTCATGGATATTTGTTTTTGTGCGCATTTTTTATACTTTTGTCATGCTAATGATGGGGTGCTTGCCATTCATATTGTAAGATTACTAAACTATATTATTTGAGAATTTGTATAACATGACTTGAATGTAACTAGTACTAGCCTAGCTCCTAGGAACAAATTATTTCATTGAGAATAGTTCATGCTATTAAGGGCAGTTTTATTCATGCTGTAGTAGGATTGAATGGATCCGAATTGGTGCAATGAATCCTCACTTCACTTCTTCTGCATCTATCAGATCTGCATGTAGGAGTAGCTTATGGAATGATTGCAAGAGTGAAATCCCTAGAAAAACATTCATAAAAGAATAGGAAAGTTTTTGTAGGAATGTGGGATTCAGCAAGAAATGGGGATTGGGACGGGGAGGGGGAGGGGGGTTGTGGTTGACATATTAAACATGTATGCACTATCTATATGCTACCTATGCTTTAGTGATGTAATTATGTTTAATTTGTTTTGTTTGGAAGATTCTCTTTTACCCTGATAAAATTGATTTAGTTGGTTTTCATGTTTTGACAGCGAGAGCCATTGTGCATTTTTTATTCTCGTTACGGTATCTGCAAATTTGGTCCAAGTTGCAAATTTGATCACCCTATGAGAGTTATCACATACAATCTTTCTGAATCATCTTCAGCTGATGTCCCGGTTGTTCGGCGGTTGTTGGGATCATCCTCGGGAACTGGTGCATTAACTTTATCTTCAGAAGGGCTAGTTGAAGCAGGCTCGGCAAAGCCCAGACGACTTTCACTGTCAGAATCAATACAAATGCCTCCTGGTGATGATAACATCGACACAGAGGGATAACTGCTCCCTCAAAAATTAGGCCAGTTATCTCCTGTCACAATCTTGTGGAGGATAAGCAAAAGTTATCTGTAAATTCATTTCCCCATTGCTGGAAATGTGCAGAATTCATGTTAAAGTCAAATCTGTTGTTCTGAAAATGCATTTAGTTGTCAGGCTTGACTCCTCTGAAATTCAGTTTTCTGCATTGTATAAATCTGCAAATATTATTGCATTTGCGAAAATCCAATGTCAACATTTCATCTGTTCTAAAAGCACATCTTTCTGGTTTAGGTGAATGAATGTTTCTCCAGTATTTCACCTGAAGTATTTCTTTTGCAACTTTTGATTGCACAAGTATGGCTTTCTGGTAATCTTTCTCAAAATCACCTGGGTTATAATCCTAACCTGTCCCCCTGCTTCTATTAATCAGGATTGAATTTGTTTCACCTTCCTTGCGTGGATGTATACTACCACCACCACCACTATTAATAATAATTACAATAGTTGTTGTTATAGTATTACTATTAGCTTGACTTCTGTGAAAGTTTCAAATTTCAATTGTCATTCCCAACATGCACACGCCAAGAAAAAAAAAAACCCCATCCTTTTCTACATAGGTTTTCCACTGCAGAATTCCATGTGGGCCAACTTTTTCTGAACCATAGATATTGAAGGCAGAACAATAAAGCAGAAAGATCTCATTCTTGCTCACTCCAGTGAATTTCTTTAAATCTTACAAACCTCAAAGCTGATCTTTGTATTTCTTTTTATGGGTAGCCCTCCTCAGTGAAATTCAAGATTTGCATGCTGTAGTCAAATCTGTATACGAGTTTATGCAGGCAAGGAGGTTGGTTCAGTTGTTTTATACTGCAAGGTGAAAGAATTCTAACTGGTCTTTCCTGGAGGTTTTCTGAAATAGCAGATAATCATTTGAATGTCTCACTTCTGCAACCACACCAGTCTTCTGCAACGGTATATCCCTCAAGAAATTGTGTCAGGTATCATGAGAGCATGAATCTTTTCTTTCTACTGAATAAGAACTGTACCTGTTTGAAATTTTTTTGGAATTGTGACTTATTTGTGAGCCATAGCAGATAAAGGAATTATGAGTTATCTTGCGAGTACTTATTGTGTGGGTTGGGGCTGCTTAGTATGTTACCACCTGTTCTATAAACTAGTTATTTAGTCATCAGATAATGGATGGTTCTTTTAAAGCATTGCATTCTATTTCACATTATGGACGTTAATTTGATATCTTTAAGAAGTATACATGTTGCATTAATATTAGTTAATTCATGAGATATTAAACTACTTTTAAAATGATATCATTATGTATATTATCAATAAATGTTGCAGCATGATTTGTTGAATATCTTTTACATTTTATTTCCTTTTTTTGTGAAACTTTAATGTTTTAAGGGCAAGGATGGAGGGAGGGAGGGAGGTCAAGAGGAGGAAATTATCAACGAAATCCTATATTGTGTATTGAATAGTGGGGAACAATATTTCTAGTCATGTCAGGCTTTGAAGGCAAAATAGGAAGGGAATGCATAATTTTAATTTGAAGTATTTCACTCCTAAAAAAACTGCAACTCTTATCACATATTTCTAACAGTTTCTAAATTAATTGGAAGCTTCCAGATTTATTTGAATCCCAGATGGCTTTGTGTGTACAACCTTGAGGCAATTAGAATTTATCCATGACATAGAATTAAAAAGTTACAACTTTATATAGAGAAGCAAAAAAAAAATCTTGAGAGATTGATGGGGAGTATTTCACCAAAACAGATAGCCAAACCTTAGAAGAAAAAATACAGATAAAAGATTTGGGCACAAAATTTTGCCCTAAAAAAGATCAAATCATTATAAAATTCACTACAAGGGCTTGCCCTAGTGATTTTTAGGCATGTTTTCATTATTTTGCAGACCTATTCATTGATTCATTCAATCCACAATTTGGATTTGTGTATTAAAGGTAGTTTTGTGCATTTGGTCCAAATTATCTTTTCAATAACCTTATGATTATTGTTAGTTTGTTTAGAAATGTTTGTTACTACTGATGATCATGGGGGATTTTTATTAATTATTCGAGGATTTTTATTCATAAATTACTTTCTCACATTTTGTGGAATTGTCTATTTTGGGTTTCTTTGATTTAGACCTAGACCAAATTATGATGTTTTACCGATAAAAAAAAATCTGTTTATTTGGTTGTTTTAAAATCAGATTCTAATTTAGAAGGAAAAGCATGAAATGTAGAAATTAATCATAGGCAATATTTTGAACATATTTTTCAGTTGTGAATGAATTAATTTTTATTAAAAAATTAACTCTATTGATCTAATGACTTATGGTTGGTTATGTAGCACTACAAGAACATGGAAGTTCATGCAAGCAATTGAATAAACACCTCCAAAAATAAGTGTGAAATGGATTTTATCTTTTAATCTTCTTAGGCACTAGTAGGAAAAGAAACACGATGATTTTTGGCAAGTTTGCACATTTCACAATGAATTTAGAAACACTATTCCTAGAAAACAAAAATGGGGAAATACGTTGCAAAATATGGAAGGATGGATGTCCAAAACGTCTGTGCCACAACCAAATGGCCTGCTCAGAATTGTCAGCATTCTCTGAATGGTGTGCCTGTTGGAGTTGTTGTTGTTGCTCTAAAGGAATCAAATCCATAAAGTAAAGACTATCTCTTACTCTACGACTGCCAATCATCTTCCTCATGAGCAAGTCCTAGAAAACACAATATGATGGAAAAATGGAGCCTCTCTTTTTCCAAAAACATTTGAAAATTGAAAAATCTAATCAAACAACCTCAAAAAATTCTGAAAAAAATACCACAATCATCAGCATGAGGAGACGAACCAACCATGAGAATCTGATCACAGGAAAGTGTTGACATCGGCTGGCTCCTCCTATCTTTCTGATGTCTTCCCATCTATTTTTGATGATTTTTTATGTTGATTGTTGGCTCTGATACCAAGTTGAAAAATACAAAAAAGGAGAAGAAGAGAGGGAGAAAGAGATAAGAGAGAAGTAGTTGAGAAGAAAGAGAGAGACTAATTAGGGTTCTCTTCTCGGTTTTTATTATTTATTCTACTTCCATCAAAAAGACAAAAATGTCCTTTAAAATAAAACAATACATATTCCATCAATGAGAAGAGAGTTGTGGTTAGTTCACTGTCCAAATTAGAAATTTTTAAAAATTGAAACAGTATCACTCCTTTCCTTTTGATTAATATTGTAATTACTCTTAACTCAAAACTTTTGAGACCTAGAATTACAAAAGTTTGATAGTTCACTGATTGGGCTGAGTTATCTTGTGTGGGCTGAATTACTAATGCTTCCTGCACAAAAGCCCTCAAATTTATATCTACTTAAGAGTTTTTGTTTAAGCTATTATTATTATTATTATTATTATTATTATTATTATTATTATTATTATTATTATTATTATTATTATCATCTTCATAGCATGTTTACTCTGAGACATACAACTTCTAATGTTTTTTACATCTAGCATGCTGCCATAGTATTTATCATTTGGGAGAGTCATTGTTTTTGTCACTGCTTAACAAATGAACAAGAAGCAGTCGCGTAGGACATCTTTCCCCAGCTTAGAAAATGTGAATGCATCACATATCTAGTTCCTCACCTCCTTTTTTGCTGGATAGAAAGGCATTTGGGTGCTTATGGGTTTCCTGCATGTATAGTGATGGGGAATAAGGATGAGCACCCCATCGGCCATTCGTATTTGATCTTGGAGGATATTTAATTTATGTATTTTATTTATTTTAGGACTTAATTTTTGTATTTTATATATATATTTAGGGATACTTTAGTGATTTTGGCAGCTGTTGCTATTCTAGTATTTTGGGTTGCTTATAAATATAGGCTTCATGTATTGGAATTTTAGACTTGGCTTTGATTATTGATAGAATAATTGGATTTTGGGATTCTTCTCTAATTATCTCTCAGTCTTTTCACCCTCTTGTATTTTCTCTTTTTTCCGTCTCTTTCTTCTCTTGGTTTCCTTCTCTTTATTCTCTTCTATACCCTTTCTCACTGGTCCTACTCCTACACCATATAGTCCCTTGAATAATTTAAGTCTCTTTAATTAAAGTCCGATCAAAATCCTTTTCTGATGGAATTGCATTCACCCTTGGCTTAATTATCAGCCATTTTATCTTTCACCATGGGGGATTTTTAAAAAAAAAAACAAAGAAGAAGAACAATGTTTATAATAACATAAAACTTGTCTAAGAAGTAGTTGATTTTTGTGCAGTTTTTGCACATCTTTAACTTAGCAAATATTGTACTCCAACTTCTTCTGCCATTTGTACTTTTTCTTCTTTTTTAAAATTCTTTTGACAGGGAAAGGTTCAGTGGGAGAAGTGCATAAATCATCAATCTCTCTCTGAGTCAAATCTATGTTTACTGTATGGTGGAGTTCATAAATTTGATTACAACACCTAGTGAGACTAAAACCACTACTTCTGTAAGTGAATTGGGAATGCCTTACTTCTTGCATACCATCCAACCTGAGATCCTTGACTTCTCAGCAGTGTAGCTGGATTTCTAAGGTTGAACCTGTCTATTGTTGAGTTATACTAGAAATTTAACTGGAAAAAAAAATAGGGTCTTTGGTTTAGTATACACTTTGGATCTAAATTTTCTAGCTTAAATTGCAGACATAATAATATATAAGAATGTGTCCATATGTACATGCATTTGTACCTGTGAACATATGTTTTCATCCATAATATATGTCATTTCGGTTTACTTATGTACATGTGAACATATATACATTCACTAGTACACACTATTTTATGCAAATAAATATATATATATATATATATATATGATTATACATTCATGAAACATTAGATATGAGTGAGAGGAGAGGAGCATTGAGCAGAAAATGACGGTGGCTTGCTTTGGTGAGAAGATATTCGAAGTCTGTTGAACTGGAGAAGGGAGCAACTAAAATCCAGATGGTTGAGAGGGGCTTTGGGGTTGTGCGGAGGATTTGGTTCTCAAAAGGGGAGTTCAAATGGCTGTGCGCAGCAATGATTGAAGCATCAAAGGGGGCAAGGATGGTGTCCTACCCTAGATTTCTATTTGGGAAGGGGAGGAGTTTGAGGCTGTGGAAGAGATCAAACAGGGCAGGGGAATTTCTGAAAGTGGAGGTAAGTTCAGAGTGGGGTGAACACTGTATATACCTGCCGGAGGTGGACAGAGGGGGAGGATGGTTGCCGGAGGAGAAGGTACGACGAGATCTGGTGTCTCAGTTGTTGAATCAGACAAGGCTGGCTGCAACCTATCTTGAAGCGGCAAGGATTGGGGGTTGGGCGCACTCTGCTTTGGTGGTGCAACAGGCCCCAACTGGTGTATGGGAGGATCTTCAGGTGCATCTTGAGTCGTGCGAAGAAAGACTACAGTTTATGAGCAGGTGTCTGATAGGGAGATTGAGGTCACTGTCTACCCCTGTGCCAGAGAGGGAACGAGTTCAGCGGTGGGTGGATAAACATTGGAGGGTGGTGATAGGTGTTAAGGTGTTCGATATGCATGGGAGCTGATTCCTCTTTGAGCTTCTGTCAAGAAGGGAAGCAATTAGTGTTCTTAAAGAAAGGGATTGGGTGTTTTGTGGGTCGTTTATATGTGCAGAAGACTTGACGATGAAAAGGGTGTTGAGAGCTTAATATACATTGTTGGCTCATTCTCTAACAGCTTAAGCTTTTGGAGTAATTGATGATCTAAACTGGTATCAGAGCCTTGGTTATGAGAGGTCTTGAGTTAAAGTCTCTCCATTTACATTTATTCCCCGTTTACATTTGCACTCTCTTCTTCTTCTCATTTGTTTGTGGTTTCTTTGTCTCTTTATGTGCGAGTCCGGGGTCGCACGTGAGGGGGAGTGTTGAGAGCTTGATATACATTGTTGGCCCATTCTCTTAACAACTTAAGCTTTTGGAGTAATTGGTGATCTAACAGATGGGACATCTGAGATGGGCTTGAGTGTTGGTAAGGGGGTCTATTTTGGAAGTCCCAGCGACGATTAGTATGAAGGTGGGTAGGTGGCACTTCGAAATACCTGTCTGGATCGAAGCGGGGCCGCATATTGCAGTGGGGATTGATGTTACTGGAAGTTGCAGAGGTCTTTCAATGGGGAAGAGATGTTGGGGAGGGATGAAGGAAAGTCACGTGCCAGTAGAGCATGGGGAGACAGGTGGTGTGTTCGAGGATAGGAGAACACGTGGCGGAGGGGGAATGGTGAGTGATGGCGCCACTGAAGGTTTGAAATTCAAAACAGAAGGCTGTAGGTCATTCTAGGATAACCTGGGCCAAGAAGGTTGAAAGAGGGGGCTGCGCTGGTTATGTCATGGGCTTGTGAAGAGAAACAAATTTGATGGGAGTTGGGCTGAGGCTAGAGGCCCAACTAAGAGGGGGCTTAATTATCGACAGCTGGGATGGAGAAACCCAGTTATAGCTTTTGGGCATGGCTGAAGACTGGGCCCATGTGAGAAGGGATGGTGGAGGCTACGGGCCTAAAGGCCCAACTCCAGGGCCTTGTTCGGGATGCAGTGATGGGAGCGGTGGAATGTCTTCACAGCCTAAGGAGAAGGAAGGGCGTAGTGATTCTCAGGAAATTTTGGTTGATGATGGGGAGAAAAGTGGGAGGGCAGAGCTAGAGCAACAACCAGAGACTCATGAAGGTGGAGAAGCAGCCGGGGGCAAGGAGTTTGATGTTCAGGAGGAGGAAAGAAGAACTGTTGAAGAGGAAGGGAGAGAAAATTGAGTGGATCCTTAGGGGGAAGGCTTACTATAACAGTGGCAGGTGGTTCAAAAGGGGAATGTGAGAAATTGGAGGTGGAGATAGAATCTTCAGGGGGAGAACAGGCTCAGTCGTTGGTGGATTACCCACTGTCCAGGCAGTATATGCAGGAGAGGGAGCTTGATCCTTACTGTTGGGCAGACGAGGCAAGTGATAGTGGGATTAGTT
Source organism: Nyssa sinensis (assembly GCA_008638375.1). NCBI lineage: Eukaryota > Viridiplantae > Streptophyta > Magnoliopsida > Cornales > Nyssaceae > Nyssa > Nyssa sinensis. The sequence continues at coordinate 11,816,885 of CM018037.1, read as the reverse complement.
TAGCTCTGTGAGTGCTGGAAGAGGAGATGGAGTCAATTGATTGTTCTCCTCTGGCAGCAATAGCTCCTGCTAATGAGCTGTGGAATCTATACAGGAGTGAGTTTTGAAGAACAAAATGAGAATTCAGGTGTTATGGAGACTTCTGTCTGGGTTTTAAGGAAAGTGAAGAGTGTGTGCAAGCTTGTGGTGATGTCCTGCAAAGGTTATGAAGAGAGGCTGATGGGGCTAATTGCGGAGATTGAGATGAATAATCGGCGGCTGCTCAGTCAAAGAAAAAGGGCAGAGGGTGAGAGTTCTCAAAGAAGGTCATCCACAAAACAACAGCAAGAGTTGAAGAAGTTGGTCTGCACAGTGAACTATAAGGGGAGGAAGGCAGCGGAGGAGGCTAGGGGGCTGCTGTTATTGGAAGCCTGATGGAACTGAGGATAATTACATGGAATGTGAGGGGCCTAAATGACCCTGACAAGAGAGTGGTGGTGAAAGGGGTTTTCAGAAAATGGAGACCTGCGGAGGTGTTTGCAGGAAACTAAGTTTAGTGAAATTTCTCTCTCTTTTAGCCGTAGCATATGGGTTTCAAGACATGTGGACTGGAGACTTAAGTTGTCTAGAGGCGCTGCTGGAGGCATTCTGATTCTCTGGGATACAAGGGTACTGGCGTGTTCAGGAGATGAGGAAGGAGAGTATTCAGTCACCTGTCAGTTTAATTCGGGGCAAGGGGATTTTTCTTGGCAGTTCTTAGGGGTTCATGATCCTCAAACAGACCTGGAGAGGAGAAGGATGTGGGAAGAATTGAGTATGGTGGTTGCAGGGGCTGGTAGTCCATGATGTATAGCAGATGATTTCAACACGGATAGAGTTCCAACAGAGAAGTGGGGATGCAACAGAATCACTAGAGTTATGCATGATTTTTCTGCATTTGTCGATTCGAGGCAGTTGGTAGATCTCCCCATGGAGGGGGGTCGTTTCACTTGGTTTGGGGGGGACCAGCATGTTGCAGTGTCCAGAATTGATAGGTTTCTGAATTCAACTGCTTGGGAGGAAAAGTTTCCTAATCCTTCTCGGGCCATTCTTCCTAAGCATGCCTCAGATCATGCTGCAGTATTATTGGATTGTGGGGGCATCAGGTGGGGAAAAACCCCCTTTCGGTTTGAAAACATGAGGCTGCATTCCCCTGGGTTTAAGGAGTTGGTTGCAGGGTGGTGGCATTCTTTTGAGTGTACAGGGTCTCCAAGTTTTGCTTTGGCTAAGAAGTTGAAAGAAAGCTCACAGGCAAAAAAGCACTCTGGCCAATCTTTCCACTTATTTTATATCTTTATTTTCAATTCCATCAAAGGTGGTGAGGAGATTGGAGAAGCAAGAAAGGAATTTTCTTTAGGGTGGCAATGAAGAAGATAGGAAGCTTCACTTGGTCCGTTGGGATCGTGTGTCGTTCTCCTTGAAGGATGGAAGCTTGGGAATCAAGGATTTGGCAACTTTTGGCAAGGCTTTGATGGTGAAATGGCATCAGAGATCTGGGGTGGAATTCAACATGCTTTGGAAGAAGGTCATCTCGTATAAATATGGGGTGGATGAGGATGGATGGTTTTCTAAGGAAGAGAGGGGCTCTTATGGGTGTGGTCTTTGGAAATATATTTGGAATGGGTTGGATTTATTTTTCCGTTTTACTAGAATGGAGGTGGGATGGGAAGAACGTTTAAATTTTGGGGTGATGCTTGGTGTGGTGAGGTACTTTTTAAAGAGAGATTCCCACTTCTGTATAACTTAACTTCTCACAAGGGAGCTCGCGTGGCAGAGTGTTGCTCATTGGAGGGGGGAGGGGAGGGGAGGGTGGTTTGGAATCCTTTGTTTCGAAGGAATTTTTTAGATTGGGAGTTGGAGGAAGTAATGGATTTTTTGGGAATCCTTAATGGGTGTAAAGTAGTGGTGGGCAAAGAGGATACCTTGGTTTGGACTCGTTCTTCATCAGAGGAATTCTCAGTCCGCTCTTGCTATAAGGAAATGATGAGAAGGGTGGAGCTCTCTTCCCATGGAGGTTAATTTGGCATTCAAATGTTCCTCCAAGAGTGGTTTTTTTTTTTGCTTGGGAGTCTTCGTGGGGTGCCATTCTCACCACGAAGAATCTTCAAAGAAGAGGTTTCAAGTTGGCCTCTAGATGTGGTATGTGCAAGAAGGATGAAGAGACCATAAAGCATCTTCTTCTTCATTGCCCTATTGTGCGGGATATGTGGGGCTTGATTTTCTCCCCTTTTTGGTGTTTTTTGGGTTTTGCCGGCTAATGTCAAGGAGGTGCTCCTAAGTTGGAGGGTGCATAGCATGTCAAAGGGGCGGCGGAGGGTGTGGAACATGGCTCCCCTTTGTTTAATATGGTGTATTTGGAGAGAGTGGAATCACTGGATTTTTTAGGGAGTCCCCTTTTTTGCACCAAAAACAAGTTTATACATCTTCTTCTTTATGGGCTGAAAAGGCAAGTCTTTTGAATGTAGATAGTTTAGTTATTTTTTGGGGACTTTAAGGCTTTAGGCTCATAAGCCTTCCTGTGTAAATATAGTTTCGCCCCCCTTGGGCCTTTTTAATACAATTTCTTATATTTACTTAAAATGCATGCATGCATGTGTATTGTATTTTATTTACCTGTAGTATAGTGGGAATTTTCTAAAATAGCTGTTTGTGTATTTTAATAAGTGGTATACACCGTTCATATTAGGATTCTTGACGTCCTATGGGTTTTTTTTTCCTTCTCAATTTTAGCTCTAAATTGACCTAAATGATCTAGGAAATATAATTCATTCCTATGGTTGGATAACATTATACTAGTACAATTATGGAAGAAATTTATTTATCCTTATTTCGCTCCCTTATTTTAATAACCTTAGAAAATCACTTGCTCCTAAAGTTTAAGTTATTGGATAATGGCCCAACAATGTATATCAAGCATTCAGACCCTTTTTCACATTGGAGAGCAAATAGACAGACAAAAAAAGGGCTGAATATAGACCTTGAGGATTTATTTTGGGAGATTTTGAGGCTTTAATTGTTAGGCCTTCCCTTGTAAATATGGGTTCGCTCCCCTCGGATGCTCTTTTTATATATACAATACCATTTACCTCTTAAAAAAAGTAGAGATTTGAATCCATGCAAACTTAAACCCAGACAAACAGATAGAATGGGAGAACAAATGCAGAAGGGGAAACTTGAATCTAAAACCTCCCAAAACCAAGTCTTTGTACCATGTTAGACAACCACTTGTCCCAAAGGGCACAACGTTGTATATCAAGTTTCTTCGTCTGCATTTACTCCATTCTATCTGACTCTGGAAATTTGTAGTTTACTCTATCTGCCTCTCCACGTGCAACATAGGGTTGAAAGTGATGGAGAGTGTGAGGGCTTTACACAAGAAGGTTTAGATGGATGAGAAAGCAAGGACATGAAGGGATCATAGGGCATATACTGTCCGATGATATTATTTTTTGAACCACCTCCCTCTTTTCTTTTCTTTTCTTTTATTGTCTGGGAAGATATATCATGGTCTGTTAGAATGGTGATTTCTGTTTTGAATCATTTTGGTTGACCAGGAGCAGATGGACTATAAATGAACTTCCATGCCTATTTTTTTATACTGTATCCAGATACATGTCTGGGTTTATATGCTCCTAGAAGGGAGTCATTTGCTAATATGGAAGATATTTCTCCTTATTCCCAAACTAATCCATTTTGGTGCAGGCATGCAACACTAGAGTTCTTTCAAGAAAAGGTTAGGAACAGTACTAGTTTGCACATCCATTTTTGCAAGAAATGGCTAGGAACAGTACTAGTTTGCACATCCATTTGCAAGATGGGGAGCCTAACATGCACATCCATTTTTGCAAGTTTGGCATGGCAACTGAGAGTTTGGTTTTGCGACTTTATACAGTGTGGAGTTATTTTATGTTGTCTCGTTTCATACATCCCTTTTTTGTTTCATTCAACACGCCTATTATTGTTCAAAGTCTTTGAGCTACAACTAGTAGAAATATTTATCACTGCATTTTATGATCTTTACAGTAAATTATTTTTGAGAAATCAAAGAGCTTCATGGAAGCTTATTACAAATGACGAATTTTATTATTATTTCTTTTGGATTTGGATTTGGATTTGGATTTGAAATTGAGCATTTATTCTCTTCAATTTTAGACCTGTGTGGGTCCATCATGTTATAACATTGGAGGATGGTAATATGAGAGGTTTGTTTGAGTTATGGATATAGAGAGAGTAGTTGATTTGAAGTTGGTGACAGCTGATTTAAAGCTTCATGTTGTGTTGTATTTTGCAGCAGAGTAGCTTAGCTTTTGATATTTAAAACAAAGCTGAATGTGCAGGTTATGCAGCGCTTAGAGTTGGACGGGCTTGCATGTACAAAACCTTATATTCATTCCTATTGTATGTGTGTGTGTGAATGGAATCTCAGGTGATGTTAGAAAGCAGGGGATTGCTTTGTTTTTGAAGTTGAATTGCCTTTGATCACACGCACGCACGCGCGCGCGCACACACACTTTTAAACAGTGGGTAAATTCACAAGAATGAACAAAAAGAATAATAAATATAAGAAAAAAGCTCAAAATATAGTTTGAATTGATGATCAAGTAATGGAATACAACCGAAAATGATTACAGAAGATTGTAAACACACGTTGTAGTAGTGCAATGGTGGTTTTGACTGTTGAGAGAGAGTTATGTAGAATTATGAGTATGGCTAATTGTAGATGCAGAGCAGACCATTTTTTGGGTTTAAACACCCCACTCAAAGCTCAAAGCTATCATTCTTTTTTTGCATTACATTTTGTTATGAAACTTGAGTAGGCTTAGATATTTAAAAATATACAAGCGAGTAAATTACACTTTTTACTCTTATAATTTGGGATCGGTGTCACTGTATTTTCAATTTTGATCCATTAAACTTTAAATTTTTTTTATTTAGTATCAATGTGATTCAATCACCCTCACGTGTTCTTCACGTCTTTCGTTCCTGCCCAGACATAGGGACTAAATTAATATACACCTCAAATTACAAGGGTGAGAAGTGCAATTGACTTACGAAAAAAATTTGTAATTTTTGTTATCTAATATTTTTAAAATGCTAAAACAATTTATGAAACACTACATCGAAACAAATGGAGCGCTAATATTCCAAATTTCAAATATTTTTTTTATATCATAAAAATATAAAAATCAAATGAGTAGGAAAATGGAGGAAATTAATTACACTGTAACACTGCTAAATAGCAAAGCTAAAAATGCTTAAAATTAAATTGAAAAGCTAAACAACTTCTGTATTTCTATTTTATTTTATTATATTCTTACCTTAAGACAATTGCTTTATGTGATAATAAATATATTTTAATTTTCTAGTTCTATTCTAAATAATAGTTTTTAACAAAAATAGATAAAATTTATTAAAAAAATTTCAAAAATAAATTTAATGTTCTAAATTATTTTAGAAATCATAATCAAAATTAAATCTCTTCAAATTTTGTCTTTCAACCTACGTAAAAATATAGTACTTATTGAGAGGGTTTTAGTGGCTCTTGAATCACCCCAATCCAACATTAGATGAAAAAAATATAATTTCACAAGTCATAGTTTTTTTTTTTTTTGCATCAAAAAGAGAAAAGACCCATTTGGTTAAATCAATATCAATCCCATGCCTTTTCAGAGATTTGATGTTTTTCAACTTTTTTTCTTTCTTTTTCACCTATCTCTCTTATGTTATAAGGTGATATTGTTTTGTTACTTTATTCTTCTTCTTTTTTTTTTTTATTTCAATCCCAACCCATCTTTTCTTTCTCTGTGTTAAGGTGGTATAAAAACCGCGTTTACAACAGTGGGATTGACATTGATTTAACCACATGGGTCTTGATCTGGTATGGTGCATGTAATATTGTTTTGTTGATTTTTTGAATTTTGATGTAAAGAAATTTACTTGCCATATTTTTTTCATCTAATGTCTGATTGGAGAGTCAATAGAACCATCTCGACGAGTACTAACTTTTTACATAACTTTAAAGATAAAATTTGGACTCAGATTTGTTTGTTTTTGTTTTCAAAAACAGTTTTTTAATTTTAAAACGCGGAATACACATTTCAAAATATATATTTTTTAATTTTTTAAAATTTAGATTATCATATCCACATATATTTTCACAATTTTTAAAAAATTAATTACAAAATTTTGAATATATTTAAAAAAAAATAATTGAATATGATTTCTAAAATAATTTGGAACATTAAATTTATTTTTTAAATATTTTTTGAAATTTTTTATCTATGTTAGTAAAAATTACAAAAATTCGAGACAAAATGGAATGCTTACGATATTATTTATTTAAATTTTTATTTTAAGAATAGAATTAGGGTTTCATGGTAGAAAATTGAAATATTTTATTATTACATAAAACAATTTGTCTTAAGGTGAGAATATAATAAAATAAAAAATAGATAAATACAAAAGGTGTTTAGATTTTCTATTTAATTTTAAGCATTTTTAGCTTTGTTATTTGGCACAGTCCATTTGATTTTCTATTTAATTTCTTTTATTTTCCCGCTCACTTGATTTTTATTTTTTTCCAATGTAAAAATAATATTTGGAACTTGAATTATTAATACTCCATTTATTTTGATGTAAAATGTGTTTCATAATTTTTTTAATCATTTTTAAAAAGATAAATTAAACTAACATTTTCTAAAATTTTTAAAATTACACCAAGCTTCTCACACGTTACAAAAAAAATTACAATTTTTTTTCATAAGCCAATTATACTTCTTACCCTTGTAATTTAATATGTGTGCCAATTTATTCCCTATATTTGGACAAAAATTGAAAGAAATTACTTAGAGCCCTTAACCCTTGTGCACATGAAAAATATGTGATCGAATTGTTGGCTGTGTTGGGTGATTGAAACACATTGTTACTAAATTAAAAATTTAGGATTCAATGTGTCAAAATTAAAACTATAAGGACTCAAAGTGACACTGATCTCAAACTATATAACTAAACAGTACAATTTGCCATTAAATTTAAATAATTTCATATTATAATTGAAACAATATAGATTTAAATCTCATTTATTCCAAAAGCAGGTTTCAATTTCTTTTCCTCACATGTTTATATACTTTCTAAACCCTTCAGGCAAAAAAGACTCACCCCTTCAACATTCCTGCATGGTTTATAACTTCATTTGCAGACACCTGGATCTGTAAATCATTTCACTTTCCTTCCCAAACCCCCCATCTAACAGTTACATAAACATCACTATTTCTAATATTACACTAACATATCCTGGCAGAGTTGCTGAAAAACGGATGTTAATGAAAAACATGAAATTGTTATTTTATTCTAAAAAATAATTACAATGACCTCTCTTGTTATTTTTAAAAGACAAGAGAGGTCAATGTAATATACGAGAATATTTTACTTATATAAAAAATTTGATTGAAACCCTAATATCGTCTATGATGAATTTTGTATAGAGAGGAGGGGTAGGAAAGTTTTTGTAATTATTAAACACAGACACTCTAGTTTAACTCACGTGTCCGTGTCAGACATTGACATTCTCAGACACTTTCCAAGCACTTGAATTATGAATGTTAATGATTAAATAAAATTCTTTTATTTTTATTTAATGACTTTATCATTTTAATATCTTAATAATATTTTTATAATTTGTATATTTTTATACTAATTTTAATTACAATAACATTAAATTTTTATTATATGATCAAATAAAAAATTTATATATATTCAATATGCTCTTGACGTACTTGTGTCTTACTTTTTTGAAAAATAACATATCTGTGTCGGGTCATGTCCGTGTTTGTGTCCGTGCTTTTAGTCATTAGGTAACTCAGAAGAAAGAAATCAATGTAATTATCTCAAAATAAGAATATAATTAAATCCAACAATAATAACTTCACACACTGTACTAACCAACTTTTAATGGAACTTTCGAACCTAAAATTGGTCATGGTGATGCCATTACTGAAATCGCAAAATGACAGCTTTGCCCAACAGAATCCAAAACATTCGAGGCTGAAAAGGATTCGGCCCTTCCTTCTTCACTAAGCTTCTAATTACACAGTATTCGTAAGCACATATTCTAGCAATGGACCATAGCATCAATTTACATAGAGGAGATCCAACAAGTAGTAGTACGTTTATTATATCATATCGAATAAGAGCACACTGAATCTATTCATTCTGCCACACACATTACATGAAGGAAAAGATCTTTAAAACAAACCTGAAAATCTCTCTCTTTCCACCTACTAGTCCCTAGTATGGCCACCAATCAGGCCCACCAGCCTTCTTTACCATGATTTGATTGTACTCTGGTCTTGATGTCTGCAATCAACACATTCATTCATAACAACTCTTAAAATTTTCATACAACAGTCCTATCATAAAGGTACTGGATGCAAATTTGAAAATGCAGGCGATTCCCAATTGAGCGAGGCCCAATTACTGACAAAAGACAAACAAAGGGTGAAAATTAAGGTCAATAGATCCCTTTCTGGTTTATTAATCATACTGCATGATCACTGGAGCAGCATCTTCATGGGTTCTGGAAGCATCTTTCTTTCAAAACATACAACACTTTGATAAGACTTGGTTTACAAAGGGTGACTCCCTAAATTTTTTCCTCTTAGATAGGCTGAGTCTATCATATAAATCAGGAGGTTCAGCTATGAGATGGAGTATAATCTCAGAAATATAATTTTCTGGAGTAAATTAATATACGGAGGTTGATTAATTAATGAAAGAATAAGCATTTCAAGGATATCTTAGAATAACATACATTGGTGTGAAGCCTTTCCAATACACCCCCAGTGCTTCTTTATAGAAATGCCAATGCCATCTATATAGGTTTCCAATTTCACCAGCATAAGTATATACTAGACCTAGAGTATGTTCTCTTCAAGGAGAGGCCCTTTAACTAATCCATGGACACCTTTGCTACACAGACCAGTGCTTCTCTATTAAAATTCCCATGGCATCTATATTGGCTTGTAATTTCACCAGCACGAGTATCCTAGAGTATGTTCTCATCAAGGGCAACTATTCCATGGACACCTATGCTACAGAGACAATGTCATCTAAGAAGGATGTATATAAAGGCGTGCAGCATGGAACGCAGAAAGAAATGATATGCCAATCAAATTAGTTTCAGTTTCAGTCATATTACAAGTTTCAAAAGAAGTGCTATATATTTTTATATGATTTTAGGGTTTGAGGAATGAAATTCAAGTGTAATTATAATGGGTAGGGAAAGTTTTGGGCAGTTCTTACTTGTTTTTAGGGTTCTATGAAGCTACAAATAGGCCCCATTGAAGTAACAAGATTCCCCAATATCATGCTAAGAATAGCCAGCAAGATTTCTAGAAGATGTCATTCATTTGATAAGAAACTAAACAAGAATATTATAAATTCGAGTGGCTGAATCCAAAGTAGCTGCTTTCAAAGTAACCGTAAGACAAGAAACATGAGACTTTCATCTCACATGGTATGATAAAGGAAAGAACTATCTTCTCTCTCTCTCTCTCTCTCTCTCTCTCTCTATATATATATATATATATATATATATATATATATATATATATACTCTTATATTCGAGTGGCTGGGACTTTATGTATAGTCATTCGTCACCCACCAATCAAGTTTCCCCATTGCCATTAGGTTATATAGAGCTAACGGAACCCATTAGAAAATACTGCTGACTGCTTGCCTTCTCCACTACCTACTTTGAGAGCCACCTGAGCCCAAGCCACCATCTTCTGTAAGGGAATGCTACGGAAGCTCTAAAAAAACAATAAAAACAAGGACAAAAGTACTTCAAAGCAAGAGAAGACAAAGAAAGCAACCTCAAACACTGAAAAGAAGAGCCCCACAACAAAACAAGAAGTCCAGAACAAGTACAGAACAGCCCACAATAGAACAGATAAGAAAAAACATTCGAAGCAGAAAAAAAAAAAAAAACTGACCACTAAACTCTTCAACATCATGGCTACTTTGTTAACTACTAAATTAACCTCTCCATTAGCCAGACAATGCACCTAAATATCAGTCAGGCTCATAAGAGAAAAGACAAGTCCCACCAATCTCACTCAAGTAATGCCAAAACAAAGTGACCTGGAACGTGGATCGTTATGGTACGGGGAACAGAAACGGGAACGGGAATGTAAATCATTACTTGTTATAGAACATGGTACGTTAAGGGTAGACTTCTTTGAATCGCTTTGTTGGAACGAAATACGTTTATTTGGAATGTGATGTGCTTTTTAATTGTATTTGTAATAACATTAGTATGTATATATAAACACCAAAAGGATTTCCAATGATGTGTGTGTATTTTATATGATTTTTTTGGGACTTTTGATATTTTAAATTAGAACACTAAATCTTGCATTCCATAATCCATGTTTTGGATTGTGCGATCCCAATTCGAAATTCGCTAGGGGAAGAGCGAATTGTGGTAACCATGTATCAAAGATTCCACCTACCAGCCAAGTGCCAACAAAACCTAGACAAAAGATAACCAAGGAGTTACTTCGTTTGGAAGAAACATATGATTATGATGTTAATTACAATACTCCTTTTTATCTGTCTTAAGAATGAGGCTTGGAGTTCAGTTGAAGAGTTGGACTGGACAAGACATCATCAGAGTTATTCTCAGTCTTGGTTCCATACATATAGTGATGAGAAGCAATGCGGAGAAGAGCTTGGGCGGGTAAAGCACAAAGTTGAACTTGGACTAAACTTGAGCTAAACCTAAGATCAGTCAAACCATCGTTCATGTGGGTTGAGCCAGGCTAGAGCATTTTCACAAGTTGAGCCGTGTTGGGCTGCCCATTAAGTAGTACAGGCATGACTTAGCTGAACATGGATTGGACTTGATCTAGACCCAACTCCCAAGCTCAACCATCCTTGTTCAACCACGGTTTATATGATTTACCAAAATTCCCTACTTGGCATGTGCTCTGCAAAGACGAATTGTAAAACGTGGACATCTTTGTTCAAGGACACTAAAGATGGAGGAGGAACTTTTGCTTATTTTATATTGTTCTTTTTGCAAGAAGATTAAAACCTATGAATGGAAAGCTGATGCAATTGTCAAGTTTGAGGCAAAAGGGGCAATAACCATGACACAGCAAAGGATCAACTCAAAGAGGAGACAAGTACTGTCATATGCTTATAAGGTCAATTCATATAAAACCAACCTCCAAAACGAAAAAAGAAAACCTTTTTATTTCAAAGATCATGTCCCCTGTATGATTCCTCTATGAAAAGTAAAATGATTTTTCCTTTAAATCTACCTTTCTCTATTCTATTTTTTAAATAAGCAATTCATTTAGGATATATAAGCTTGCCCAAATTATACTAGATCCCTGGGTAAGCAACATACCACATACCTGTCCCCAACTCCCCGTTACCACAAAAGTTGCAACCTGGACAACATTCTTTATGTAGACAGACTTCAACAGCCAGCCTGGATCTTCAACCAACCAAACTCATACTTGCCAACATTTCTTTTCAATTATTTCTCTTCGAATAGCTTTTTAAGGGATTATGCTCATGAGTTCTCTTCTTGTTAAATAAATTTTATATAGGGTTCATGTTCATGATTGTAAAATCCATCTCAACATGCATTTTGGTTTTTTTCTTCAAATGAAATAGAATGTTATGATACCAATTCAATGCTTTTCAATCTTGCCACTATGAAAAACCACACATACAGAGTGCGCATAAGGGAGATAGAGAGAGAGTAGGATGGACATAGCTGTATATATGTATCATTTTAACTTCTAAGCTTTAAAATATAAAAGCAAATTAAGTCCAAGCTATGTCCAAGTGGGGTAAAAAGACAATATAAGCCACAATTTTGAAACACGACAGGAACCAATGACTAATATAACAAACAAAACCAAAAACACTTTTTAGTAAATCAAAACAAAATGGCCAAAACTGCTGAAGAAAAAATACATTTACAACTGTAACTATGCAGCTAGACACCATCAACTTCATTGTTTACAAGCCTAATAGAGAAAACAACGGGGTTGCAAAGAGTTTTAAACCTAATATTATTCTTGGCTCATTAAGGCCACTGAATGAAGCCAAGCCTGAGCTTGGCTCTTCATATCGTTCATGTGTTCTTAGGTTGCTCCCCGTTTGCACCTTCTTTAGTGAATTGCTTTAACGTATCAAAAAAGAAAGAAAGAGAGATTCATGAGTAGTGCACGGAGAGTCAAAACACCATTGAAATGAGAGTTTCATTTTTTGCATGGCATGGACAGCACTCACAATACTATGCTTACTATTGACTATCTTCAAAGGGGGAAAGTGGACCCTTATGTGTATGAAAGAAGTGAGTGGTTATTTTTTCCCACTTACAAGAATGTGCAATAGTGGCTGTATAAAAAAGGAAGGCATGGAACACATGGCAATATCCCAAGCCTCCATGAAAGCGTGTGAAGAAAATGGGTGGAGTGCTCTCAAACATTGGAGTTACATTCAACACGTAGGAATTATGGACGACCAAACATGGGAAGATGTTGAACATGGGCATGGCAGTTACAACCACCACTTGGAAACTCTACAAGTAGCAGAATTGAAGACATACAAGGGACCCCGGGGTCATTCAACATCAAATCCTAACTAAGCCCAACATATCTTAGTTTAACCCAACCTACCATAACAAAGTGTAATACCTTAAGTATAAATATTTTCATAGAATGTGAATTATCTTGCACTACCTCACATGATATTATGATCGCATGTGAAGTAAACCATAGACTAAGCTTAATTTGGCGATGGTAAACCCTATTTGGCAAGAAAGGCCACTCTTGAAACCCTAATTAAAACAAATTAACAGTTAAAATATAATTGTAGTTAGCTTTGGAAGTGATTCAGATGCTAATACATGATTATTAGCCTAAACCCTTTATTGTTAACCTGCAGGTGATTATGGCATGCTTAACTAATCTAACATTAATTGGGATAGGTTACTTAAATGGGAATTTGTATGATTATTTTTTAGTTGCTTAAGCTTAATTATTGAGCTTAATATAAGATTAGTGAATTAAGCTAATCTCAATTAGGGGTATCAATTTTTGATACAACACAACTCAAACACGACATAAAGTTAACGAGTTTGGGTTGAGCATAAATAAGTTTGGGTCATAAACGGGTTGACAGATATAACACGATTAATAAACATGTCGTATTTGGATTTTAGTAGTGTCAACCTATTTAACACAACTTAACACATTAACTTATAAAAAATATCATGAGTTAAGGTAATTCATTCCACATCGAAAGTTTATTAAGGTTTGAAGATTTTTTACTTATAAAAGAGGTTTTTATTTTGATTTGGCCCATGTCTAAAGTTTACTAAACTTGAAAATTATCTATACATATTAAAAAGATAGGTAATTTTTTATTTAAAAAATAAAAAATTAAAATAAACGGGTTAAGCATGTCGACACGTGTAAGATGTTTAATAAATGGGTTGGGTTTTGAAACTTGACACAATTAGTTAATAGTGTCGGGTTAGGGTTGACATTATTTCTAATATTTATGCCTTGACACGACTCGAATACGACACGATAATACGAATTGACACCTCTAATCTCAATTATCTTAATTAGGGTGGTTAAGTAACCCTAAGCTAGGGTTAATCGAGATTATGAATCATAATCAAGTCTAGTCACCAAACTAAGTGAGATTAGCCAATAATGACCGAGATTAAAAAAGGTCACATGGCAATGGGTCCCACGTAGCCAAAATCTTGTTTGGCTTATTCTTGGTGCAACTTGCTTTATCATGTGTAAATTCTTATGTTAGGCAAACATGGCCTATCAATGGATTAGTATGATATTAATAAAGATAAGTATGGATAAGTAATATCAAATCGTGGATGATTAAGGTTAAAGAAATCAGATTTGGGAATAGGTAAGTCATTGCTAAGAAATATGAAAAATGAGGTAAGGACACCTCAAAGTGAAAATTTCACAAAGGGGCATGTGTCCCATATATAGATATAGGTTTTTATATGTAAAGTAATGCAAAATAAAAGACAGAAATGGAAAAAATGAGAGAGTAAGAGATCTGGACAGATTCTGGACAAAATTGAATTTTGGGTGATAAAGTGAGAAAGTTTGGGAAAACAAGGAGAAAAGAAGGAAATCTAAGAGCCCACACTTAGGGCTTTGATTCTAAGCTTAAAAAATGGTATGAATATGTCCCCATATTTATGTTTTTGCGATTAATTAGAAAAGAAATGAGTAAATTTATCCAGAGGATGAAAATTGAAATAGAATTGAAATAAACGCTAAGCGAAAGCATGAAGCCCTCATTAGGTGGAATGAATCGATGTTAAATAATTATCGAGGGTAAGAATAAGTTGTTTGGGTGAAAGGTGAAAAATTGGCACTTGGAAATTAAATTGACAACCCTAAAGTAAAGGTATAGGCATGAAGTAAGTTGGGAATAACAAAATGGGCCATGTGTTTGGGTCGTAACAAAAGGAAAAAAGAAGGGCATCTTGTTCAAGTGCCATCACTAAATCAAAGTGATTTTACAGCCATTATTGCAATTGAGAAAGAAAAAAAAAGGTGGCTGGTAAACTTGGCCATTAAAGGCCATTGCATTGGGCGTACATGACAAGAAGAAAAAACAAGGGTGACGCAAGAAGAAATAAATGGCCAGATTTAGTTTAGAGGTACAGCCATGCTGCTTTTCAAGGCAAAAAGCAATGAGAAGGTGACTATCATTTAAAATTTTAAAATGGCCATTAGTTAGTATTGGAAAGTGGACATGATATGAGGGTAGTGGGTCCCAATAGTGAATTAGAGTCTAGAGATGTTTGGAGATGGGCAACTGCTTTCATTGTTAGAAAGAAGAAGAAGAAGAAGAGGAGATACGACCATCAGTGGAGGAATAAGCAATTTGAGACAAGACCCACGGAGAAATCTGATGATACAAAGTGTGCACATTTAATACATCCAAAAAGTGTGCATGAAAAGTGGGGAATCTTTACAAAATGTGCATGTGTGGTGACATTTGGGGGGGGGGGGGGGGGGGGGGGAGGGAGGCATTGGTTATAAATTATGATTGCCATGAAAAGAAAGAAAAAGGGTCCCAGGTGTAAGATGGTTTTGATGGCCCAAGATTGGCTATTCACTTTACAATGGAATCACGACCAACACTTTAGGCTGTCCACCATGGAAATTTTAAAAAATAAACAGGGGAAATGGCTGGAGTTTTGATATGGCCATTTAAGTGGTTGACATGTGGCCTGTTCAGGTGAGAAATTGAAGGCCATTTAAAATAGAAAAGTTTTTGGGTGTTCTACTTTTGGGTTACCTCTTCGTGGCCCACCTCATGTGTGAGTTGTTAAATTTACATATTTATTTATGCACTTGCATAAGAGATATGTATCGGCTATTGAAAAATATGGACAACATAGACCACATTGAAGAAAGAGAACAGTACTCCCCCAAGTGGTCCATGTTAGGAGAGAGAGGAAGATGAAGATGGTCCATGAGAGAAAAAGTTGACAAACTAGACCCTTATGAGCATGAAGAAAGAGAAAGAGGTAACTGGTTATTTTTTCTGCTTACGGGAATGTAAAACAATGGCTATATAGAAAAAGGGAGGCAGGGACACAGAGAAATATCCCAAACCTTCATTAAGGCATGTGCAGAAAATAGGTGGAGTGCTCTCAAACATTGGAGTTACATTCAGCATGTGGGAATTATGGACGGCCAAACATAAAAAGGTGTTGAACATAAGCATGTCAGTTACAACCGCCATCAAAGCCTAGCTTGACCTAGCATATCTTAGTTTTAGCCTAGCTCGGCCTAACATAACGTATCTTAGGAGTAACAGTAGCCTAACTTTACTACCCTTTCTTTTTCACTTTTATGTACTCACCACCACCATTACACAACTTGTATTTACACTCCGGTTTACGTACGTTCAAGGTTATAATATATTGCTAGTTCAGTCAAGGTACCTTTGTTCTTCAATGCAATATCCTTATTTGTGTATCTTGTTAGTCACCCTATATTAAAAATTCTCATTCTTTGAGGCAAACAGAACTTACAGGGAAGGAGATTCCATGCTTCTTTACAATTGCCTAATCACAAAATTTTAAGGATCAAACGTTTGGCATCATATGTGAGCCCATCATGCTCTGGGATGCACACACGCAATCACTACCATTCACTAAAGGCCTTTCAAGCCAAATAATAGGATAAAGGACATATTGTTACATACCTTTCATTTTTGGATGTCCGAGAGTGTTTCAGACTTTTTTAGGCTTTTCGAATTTATTAATGAACTTGAATTGTAAAGGTTAGCTCCTTTTTTTCCCTTACTTTTTGTACATAGGGTGTGCCCCCCTTGGGGGCCCATTTATATATACTTACTTTACTTATAAAAAAAACCCTACACCTATTTGTACATCCTATGTTTATAAGCCTAAACAATCAAAACTTAGTTTACTCTAGGTTTGGTTAATTGATTCCACTGAGCAGGTCCTTCAAAAACACAATGTAAAGCAACATTTTTAAGTGGAATTGCTTAATTCTATGTTGGAGCATCATGAGATTTTTGCCAAGAAATCACAGTAGATACTAATGGCTATTTAGAAGGATGAAAAAACTTTATAGAAGACGTAGCCTTCACATATCTTTTTTTTTTTTTTTTTTTAAATTTGATGAGTTTTTTCTTTATAAAAAAAAAAAAAGATATGTGAAGGCTACATCTTCTTTACAATTTTTTGTCATGCCTTAACATATCAAAATAGTTTTTGACTATTTTCTTAGGGTTCTCAATAAATACATTTTTAGGATAGAATTGGAAGCTGCAATTGAGAAGTTCTTTGTAGAAATGATCATCGTACAATTAGTAGTCTTCAGTTTGCCAAAGTGCTGGATAGTTTAGTTGGTAAAGTCTCTAGGTAGATGTACGTATGGCTTAAAGATCAAATTATGCCTCCCTTGGAGTCCAAATGGGTTTATGGGTATGGGAGAAGGCAAAGGCTACCACCCCCCCGCCCCCCCCCCCCCGCACATAAAAAAAATGTATAGTCCATATCACCTTTGTACCACAAAAGAAAAGAAAAAAAACCTTCAATTTGCAAGTTTCACTCCTCTTTGCAAAATTTCACACAATTGTTGAAGGTGTTTCTATCACATCCACACCTATTTTAATGCAATTGCTATCAAACTATCAATTATGAAACATATGCCACATCAAGTACCGAGTTTAAAATTTTCCATACTTATAGGAACTTACAATAAAGTTGTGGGATAAACGTATTTCCTCCCATTTATCTGGGTCTACTGCTAAGAACACCTTAGTAATTCGAAGGTGCAAGATAGAAGTGGAATCATGGGAGAAAAGACGCGCACAAGAAGGACATTAACATTTCATTACATAACACACACTTATCTTTCCTCTATTTCACATCATGGATTCGGTGCTAGTGAAATCAAAGCAAAAGAACTTTTGTGAAGAATAGGAGGCAAGTAAATTTTTCATCTAGAGAATCTGATATGTCAAACTCGGAGGCCAAGTTCACTGGTAGGACCAAATTTCAGTTATAAGTCTTCTTTCTTAATCTTTTTTACATCACACCAGTGGGAAGAACCAGTGAGCTATATATACTTTTTGCATTTAAAAGAAGCCTACATCTGAAAATCCTTGTTTTGGCCATGCTTTCTAGATGGATATGTTTTCCCAAACACCCAGACATTTCATACTAGCTTGGCTAAACATATAGTCATCTTATAGTTCTTTACTTTCCTATTGGACAGAAGAGAAAGCAAGAATGAACAAGAACAATCCAGTATGAGCAACTAACAGCACCCAACACCAAATGCAGGCTAAAATTATTCTATACGGCTCTTAACATTTTTTAATCTATTTGCCGGGAAATTAGACTCATCATTGGCATTCTCTTAAGCATCTAACAAAACTACACTTGAGACAAACCAAATACAGGATCTCTTGCACAAAGTGACCATATCACCATAAGCTTTAAACATCCATACCACATTCACTTAGGCAATTAAGGGATTAACCACCAAGGCACCAACATTGCTTCAGCTAACCCAAAAGAGTAGCTTCCAATCACATAGACCCCTTGAAGTATAAGTCCAACATAGATCATAAATTCCTCTTGTTTCCATTGCAACGTTTCTGCTCTTAATGAACCACAAGGAAACATTGTTGGAAAATCAAAATTTCACATCTCCACATCAAAACATTGTTGTTTCCATTGAAACATTCAGAAAGCGGTCAAAATGTACCTAAAAGGTCAAATTATTCATTTGTGTTGACGAAAAATCAAAGAAACTTGTAAAAAGTTGAATATAATTTCTTAATGAAAAATAATGAAGTCGGGAGATTGAAACCCAAAAATGAAAAAATAAATAATCTCTGATTCTTCTAAGAAATAGGTCTTGTCCATAAACTAAAAAACAAAAAAGTTCCCATCCAAATTTCTGATTTGTAATATTTTCCTATGAATTCTTGGCAACCAAATGATGCATCAGCCCTAGAAAATTAATTGAGAAAACTGATGAAAGGGAAAGAAAAGACTGACCAGATCTTTGAAGATGATAAAAGCGATGACGAAGAAGAGGACGAAGAGGATCTCGAACTCGGCGAACCGGACGAAGGCGAAAACTGAGTCCACCGCCCGAGTCAGCAACGACTCGTTGTTCCGTTTTCGAACCGCACCGCCTCGCATTGTGATTGTCGCTTCGAAAGATTGATTCTAAACAAAACCTTTACCCTTTGACTCCTGGTAGAAATACGAAGCAATTGCTCAACGACGATGGGCGCCAACCGTCAACGAAATGCTTTTATTTTTATTTTTATTTTTATTTGAAATCATTGCACATGGTATTAAAATATCAAAAATTTGGGGGCAATTAGAAGTGCCAATTGGTAATATCGTGTTGTATTCCGATTATGTCAAGATATACATATTTAAAAATATGTGTGAATTTTATTCTGATATTATTAATTAATCGTGTTAAGTTTCAAAACTCAAACTCAATCCATTTATTAAATAAGTTACATGTGTCGACACACTTAACCCGTTTATTTTATTTTATTTTTTTAAATAAAAAAATTTACATATCTTTTAATATGTATAGATAATTTTTAAGTTTAGTAACTTTGAATATGGGTCAAATTAAAGTAAAAACCTCTTTTATAAATAAAAAATCTCAAAACCTTGATAAATATTTGATATGATACGAATTACCTTAACTCATAATATATTTTATAATTAAACGTGTTACGTCGTGTTAAACGGTTTAACACTAGTAAAACACAAATACGACCTGTTTATTAATCGTGTTATACATGTCAACTCGTTCATTGCCTAAACTCGTTAACTTCGTGTCATGTTCAAGTCGTGTTGTCGTATCGTGTTAAAAATTGACACCCCTAGAAGCAATGATATGAGATAACGTGACTATAATTATTGGATAACTAAGAGATGTGAGTATAATTAATTTTTTATTTTTATCTTTTATTATTAATTTTTTTATGATAAAAATAAGTGAGTATTTAAAAAACTTATGAAAGTATCACAAAGAATTAATGTAATTTGTGTGAAAGCATTTTTTTTTTAATAATAAATGGTCCCAACGTCGCACCCTTTTGGACAATTTGACTTGCACTCGTGTCATAAATGTGTGTAATCTTAGAGATTATTAACCTTTCAAACAAGTGATAATTTCATAGGGAACAAGATGTTGTTTGGTACTAACCTTCCTAAATTAGTCAAGTGATCTTTTTCCTCCTATAAGATGGCCGAACCTGAGCACAGACGGTAGTGCAAACGGTTCTCCTGAAAATGTAGGTTATGGAGGAGTTCTCAGGGATGTGACAAGAAGACGGGCCATAGGTTATTGTGGCTTCATAGGCATCTGCTCTAGTTTAATGGTGAAACTTTGGAGCATTAGAGAAGGCCTCAAGTTGCTCCTAGAAAAGAATCTAAGAAAAGTCATAGTGGAAACAAACTGTGCTAATGTTGTACTTATTCTTAGAAGAGAGGACCCCGACCCAATTTGATGCCCTGTTAGAGGATAGCAGATGTTCGGTGGAAAAGTTTCAAGACTCACTTTGTTCATTCTCTTAGAGAAGGCAATCAAAGGGCAAATTTCCTGACTAAATTGGGAGAAAGTTAAAGGGAGAAAATGGTGGTGCTTTAAAGGCCACCAACGGACATGGTTAAATTTCTAATGACAAATTCCGTGTCTGTCCATTTTGTTAGAGGCCTTAAGCCTCTTCTTGTTGTTTCTATTTCCCACTCATAAAAAAAAATTATGTGCAGTCTCATGAATTGCAAGCTACAAACATTAGTAGGAGAATGTGACTTGAAAACAAATAAAGCCTCATGCTACCAAAACCTTACTAACCAAGCTAAGTCAGCATTTTTAGTTTTCTTAAAAAAATATCATAAAGACTCATGTTGCAAATTGGGCAAGCTAACCCAAGCCCGACCCGAGTCCAACCAAATTTTTCTCGGGCTTGGGAAACTTATTTTAGAATTCGAAAGGAGCTTGGACACAAAAACTTAAGCTTGACTTCATTTTGGGCTAGACTTGGGCATATGCTTTGGTAACCCGAACTCAACCCTTTTATATATATATATATAATTTTTTTTTTTATGAAACATTGGATTATTAACAAAAATAGATCTAAATTGTTGATTAACCTATACATGAATATGTAATCTACGGTTGCAACAATTCGGTCTATTTTATTCAACCAAAACAACCCTAGCCGCTTCGCTCATTAGCCATCTCTAGTCTCTAACATCATCCTCTAATCTCTTATCGACCATTGTAGCTTTCTCTGGCCATCTCCAACCCTTGGCTAGAAGATCATCTTGAAACTTAACATTTTTTTTTCTTAATTTTCTCTTTTAAAGTCTTCTCTTGATTTGATTATCTCTTTTCTATCGGCCAATGATTTTTGTTGACTTTGAAGTTCTTGGTCATTCTCTATTGCTCTCTATTTTTTACTTAGTTTCTTGTTAATTTAGTAATGATATTTATTAGATTTTACATGATTCATTTATATGTTTGTTAGAGTCTGTCTTTTAATATTTTCCTCCCCGTTTCACAAATTTTAGTAAGCATTTCCTTATAAATATCAAATAATTTATTTGAGCTATATATCTACACACACGCACACACACACATATTTGGAGATTTTTCTAAGGTTTTGGCATTCTCCTGTCTAGGGCTTCAAGCTTTCTTTTTTTTACTTCTTCTTATATTCTGACCCAATTGTGATGTGTCTAGTGTTCTTAAGTGTTATATCTTTGTAAATGACTTTGAAATATTTGCAATAAAATTTTAATTTAACTATTCCTTGTTATGTTGATTACATAGGTTTGATTTCTTATTGATTATTGTAATTGAGGATGTTCTTTTAAGAAGATTTATTTATGAGGAGTGAGGACCGGGTGTTTTACTTTATATAGTATGGACTTCTAAGGACATGGGTGCAACCCAACTCGAGCCCAGCTCCACCAAACTCGAGCCTAACCCAATTAAGTTTGAATTATGTGGGAACGAGATAGCCTAATACATACACTTGAAATTGGGCTTGGGTTGGGCTTAGGTTTAGTTCCTTGGACTTAAGGTCAGGCTCGGGCTGGGCCTAGACAAATCTCATCCAAAGCCCGACCCATCCGAGTTGCACCCCTAATATTATGCAGCCCTTTAGTTTCTTAAATTAAAAGAACTCCATAATAAATTTGATTAATTTGATAAAGTAAATAAAAATTTAAACTCAAAATCAAGAAGAAACGATTGTGTTAATATTAGTTCATTAAGTCAACCAAAATTTTGAATAAATTGTTTGGAAAGTGATTAAGGTTTGGTAGTATGGTAAGCCTATATCAACACAAGAGAAAAGAATGCTAGCACAAAGGGATGCCACAATAACCTTATCTCATTCATTATTGTCCAAACGAAACCCAAGTATTGTCCAAACATTAGCTCTGCCTGAACACAAGTGTCAATCATCCAAACATATGTTTTTGTGAATGCACAATTCTGATTAGTTAAGAGACTAATCTTCCCTGTAGGATTAGGTCTTGTAAGATTCTTATTATAAATATGATCTTACTATGTCTCACGTAAGGAATCCTAAGCTCTTGAAATGAGTGAAAATTTGAGAGATTTTTAGTTTCATATTTTCATATAGCCAATATGTAAGAACAAGCGCTTTTAGCTACGCTAAAAGCTTAAGCTGTTAGTGAGGGCACAACTTTATTTCCTTAACTTTTTCAACGGCTAGCGCCACATGTTGATTACGCCACAACGCGGCAAGATGTTGGCCCACAAGCCCAATAATCCCTCCCATAACACCTGCCCACAAGCAACATGTTCTCTCAGAGAGTCGAACCCTTGACTAGGCTCTGATAGTAATTGTAAGATCAAGCACTTACCGCTACGTCAAAAGATTAAGCTGTTAGTGAAGGTGCAACTTTATTTTCTTAACCTTTTCAATGGCTAGAGCCATGTATCAACTGCGTCGCAATGCGACTGGATGCTGGCCTGTAAGCCCAACATAATATTTTTGAGTGCAAGTGAGTTAGTATATTGTGTAAAGAAGTTTATATACCTTGGTATTGCAAGTAACCTATATAGACATATAGTGATTTTTGCACATCTATTGCATATGAAGTTGCACACTGTGGAAGTGGTGGATTTGCATGTCATGGAGGTACTTCTATAAAATTCTAATCACGGGAATCAACAGGTGACCAAAAACACTTTCTACAAATCAACTAGTGGTAATCTACAAGTTCGTGGCAGGTTAGTTATTTGGGGGATTGTCTTATGTTGTTATTTTCGTTGATTAGTGGATTCTTTTACACTAAATGGGTTTTTTTTACCCTGAGGGTTTTCCTACTATAAATCTTGGTGTTCTTCATATTTGCCTCTATTGTGGTCCTTAAGTGTGAATCTAACCTAAAAGGGGGGGTTGAATAAGTTTGTACAACATTTTGCAATTCTTTATCTATAACACTAACTACAACAATTGAGAACACAATATTGAATTGATATTCTTTGCAATATACAACAATTTGTTCAATTCAATTCACTCCAACTCATTCACTCACAAGTGTTTAATAAACAAACCAACTCACCACAAGCCTAATTGATCAACTAATCAATTCCACATGTCAATTTCTCAATTTAATCACAACTTTCATTACTTGATCAATTTTTAATTTATCAATTCAATTTTCAAGCTAATTACTCAATTTAGGTTCTCAGTTAGTCTATTGATAATCAATTCTCAATATTCATGAAAACCTAATTCTAATCAAGGGAAAACAATCATCATTAAGCAATTTGGAAATTGTTAGTCGTGAAAGGAGTTAGAGAGTTTGCAACCAATCGTGATGAAGGAGAAACCAACACGAATAATTATCCGTGATGGAAAACTCTAGATCTGGCCATGCTCGTGGAAGAATCCACTATGTGTGACATTAAATACACCTCGGTGATTACACAGACTTAGTGCCTTAAGCTCCGTTCTACTCAACCATCTTCAATCTCCCTTGTAGCCACAAACTTCACTATAGCTAAATTCTTCATACAATTGCAAGCTCCATGTGATCTCAAACTCTTCCGATTGGCACTCTACACAATTACAAACTCCATGCAACCTCAGAAGCCTTCGATTGCTCAATGTTAAAATCCATGAAGTTGAACTCTACAAAGTGCTTTAAGTGAATTGATGATTGAGGCTCTTTGATTGATTTGGATTAAGTGTGACGAATCAAATCAATGTATGATAAGAAAAGAGACGTAGAAGAAGTATATATGAATGCTCTCTAATAGAAGCTCCAACTTTTCTCTAATACCATGCTCTCTAAAACTGGTCACCTCTATTTGAAAATTAAATTTTTGTCATTTTATACTATGGTGCTCGGATCTCAAATAACTCTTCAAAACAGAAAAGTATTATGTTTTATGCTGGGTTTGTTCAAACGAAGCAGTTGCTTGTTCGAACAAGCCTCTTTGTTCAAAAGAGTACCGAACAACCATCAAGTGAGAACTTACTGTTGTTCATTTGATTAAGATTAATCGAACAATAAAATATGACCAGCCTCTATTGTTCTTTTGAACGAGCCCTAGGTTCATTCAAACGACCAATAGAGAGTTGGCCTCTTTCTTGCATTGTGAACTCAATTTCCCTAAGTACCAAAAACAGAATTTTTCTAAATATGCATTTTTGGATGATTGTTTCACAACACAAGGCAACAACACACATAATGACAAAATGATATATACTAAATGCAATGCATGCTATGTGTGCGTGTGTGAGATCCAAATCACAACAAGAGTCCAAAATTTTTAAAATACCTTTCATAAACCAAGATGACCAATAGACGTGCAAGACAGTGAAGCTTGGGCCATCTTGGAGTAAAACGGGGCTCGAGTAACTCTAAGCCAAGGACTAATGTCATGATTACAACAAAGCACATTTTGTCAATCGGATTAGCCCATCACAATATTGGACCCCTAGTTCTAAAAAAACTCCCCATTTGGCAATCTATGACAAAACTACACCAAATAAAATCAAAATCCATAACCCTCGAAATGCTAAAGAGAAGAAAATTACACATTTTGACCTAGTATTCTATACTATGTTAGACACTTAGCCTTGCTCAAAAGTAGTCACACTTGTTTCTCGCACATCACACTACACTATACCACGTGAAATAATATCAAAGAAAATATAACAATTAAATACAATGAAAGCACGAGAATAAGTAGATATCAAATAAGCACAAGTGCAGTAGTCAAAGTAAACTAAATAATCAAGTCTTGTGAGCAAGATCAGTAGAAACAAGCTATCTCAATCATATGCAGTAAAAAAATTGTACTCCCCCTCAATATATGCACAAAGTATCTCCCCCTTACTAAGTGCTCAAATAAAACACATCTCCCCCTTTTTGACAAGATGACAAAGGGAGGAACCAATCAAGTAAAGAACATCAAGGAAGAAGTAGTATAAGCAAGAATAAAAACATGCATAATGAGATAAGTAATATGAAAGCAATGATAATAGACACAATATAAGAGATATATCTATGATATTAACCAACAAAAATATTGTATTCATCATCCATCCAAAAAATATAATAAAAGTAGTGTACGTAAAAGGAAATAACCATAAAACAAATAGAACATGTAGTTGATGAGTGCAAAAAAATATGTTGTTGGTCCCTTTGTGTGAAACTAACCTAGAAGATGGGGGTGGGGGGTTGAATAAGTTTGTATTAATTTTTTTAAATTTTGATCCACAACACTAACTATAACAAAGAATAACACAATATTTGAATTGAGATTCCAAGCAATTGACAATCAATATGTTCAATTCAACTATATGTTCAATTTACCCAATGGAATTTTAATAAAGTGTTCAACACACAAACCAATTCATCATAAGCCTAATTGATCAACTAATCAATTTCAAATGCCAATTTCATAATTCAATTACAAATTTGATTATGTGATCAATTTTTAATTCTTTAATTCAATTAACAATCTAATTGCTTAATTTAGGTTCTTAATTATTCAATTGATGTCCAATTTTCAACATTCATAAAAACCTAATTCTAAATCAAGCGGAAGCATTTATGTTGAGCAATTTGAAAATTATAAAGCATAAAAGAGTTTGAGAGAGTTTGCAAACCAAATGTGATGACGAAGAAATCAACACGAATAACTATTCGTGATGGAAAACTCTGGATCTAGCCATACCCATGAAAGAATCCACTATGTTGAATACAACCCGGTGATGACACGTACTTAGTTCCTCAAGCTCTGTTTTACTCAACTGTCTTCAATCTTCCTTGTAGCCACAAGTCTTCATCATAGCTGAAATCTTCATACAACTGCAAGGTCCATGCAATCTCGAAATCCTCTGATCGACGCTTTACACAATTGTAAACTTCATGAAACCTTGGACTCCTCCGATTGCTTAACAATGAAATCCATAAAGTTGAACTCTACAAACTCTTCAATTGAAATGGTGATTGAGGCTCTTTGATTGATTTGGATCAAGTCAGATGATCTAATTAATGTATGATAAGAGGAGAGATATAAACAAAGTATGTGTATGAATGTTCTCTAATGGAAGCCTTAACTTCTCTCAAGTGTATCTCTCAAAAACTAAACTCTAATCTCTGTTCTCTCTCTTCAAAATCACATTTTCATCAATTTATAGTTTAGAGATCGGATCTCAAATAACTCTCTAAAATAGAAAAGTACTATATTTTTGTGCAGTGTTCATTCAAACGAAGTAATGGCTCATTCGAATGAGATACCTTTGTTTGAACAAACATTGAATAATCATCAAATGATAACCTATTGATGTTCGTTTGATCAAGGCTATCGAACGATGATCGAACGATTAAAAATGACCATACACTATTGTTCATTCGAACGAGCCACTTGGTTCGTTCGAATGACCAGTAGTAGGTTGGTCTTCATCTTGCATTGTGAACTCAATTTGCCTAAGTGCTTTCAAAAATGCATTTTTTGGATAATTGTTTCACAACATAAGTCAACAATATACACAATGAAGATATGATATCAACCATATGCAATGCATGCAATGCGTGTGTATGTGAGATCCAAATCAAAACAAAAGTCCAAAATACCATTCATGAACAAAGTCGGTTGGTAGATGTACACGATAATGAACCTTGGATCATCTTGGAGTAGAACGGGCCATTGAGTCATTCTAAGCCTAGGACTAATGTAATGATTACAACTAAAGTACGTTTTGTCAAAACTGGATTCTCCAATCACAATATTGGACCTTTGGTCCTAACAAACTCCCTCTTTGACTATTCGTGACAAAACTACACCAATACTACAAGAATAAAATACATCAAAATTCATAACCCCCAAAGAGCCAAAGAGAAGGAAATTATACATTTTGACCAAGTATTCTATACTATATCAACCACTTAGCATTACTCAAAAGTAGTTACTCTTGTTTCCTGCACATCACATCCTATTATACCATGCGAAATCATATAAAAAAAGTACAAAAAGCAAGTCCAATGAAATCACAAGAATAAGTTGAAAACAAGTAAGAATAAGTGCAGTGAACAAAGTAACCAAACAATCAAGTCCTGTGAACAAGATAAGAGGAAACATGATATCTCAATCATAAGCAAAAAAATAAAATAAAATGTACTACTCCCCCTCAACATGTGCACAAAGTAACTCCCTTTCATTAAGTGCACAAATACACATCTCCCCATTTTTGTCACGATGACAAAGGGAGGAACCAAACAAGTGAAGATCATCAAAAAGGTAATATAAACAAGAATATAACCATGCATAATGAAATAACAAAACTGAAAATAATGAAAATAGATACAGTGTAACAGATAAATCTATGATAACAAAACAATGTATCCATCATCAATCCAAAACTATAATAATAGTGTAATTAAAAGGAAAAAGCTGTCAAAAGATAACATGTAGCTGATGAGTGAAAAAATACCAAAAAATCTCACTACATAGGTCACTCATCACTCATTTAGGGAAGGTGACGGGATCACTAGTTTGCCCCTAGTGGTGGTAGAGGTGGAAAAACACGGTAAGTGCATCTGATAAGCTCTGGATGGTTCATCGATGGAATTCCATCTCCTTCATCATTGGTAGGAAAAAGTCATAGCAGATCTAGGTATAGTGCTACTCTAACCTCGCCTCAAGATTAGCACTAATCCTAGCATTATGCTGTTCTAGCCTCTCCTCCAAGCCAGCTCTGGTCATCGGTTAACCAATAGTAGATAAGGATGCTCTTACTGACTCATGAAATTCGGAACTTGAAGGAAACTAGAATTATGGTGGAGTGTGGTCAACAAGATAGTCCTACACTCTGATATGCTCCCCTTACTACTACGGCGGCTGCGACTGCGACTGTTTTTGCTGTGTCAGAGCTGGTGCTGGCTACTGTTGTTGCTCCTCATCATCACTCAACTCCTCAAGAGGAGTGATGATGTGTGCTAGGGACCTATAAAGAGTCCTACGAGTAAATGGATTGGGTGGGAGAATGAGAGTATCAGCAGTGAAGAAGGGTACCCCCTGAACAACGTATATCCAAGTGATAAGGTTGCCGAATGGTAAAGTTGTCGTACGTTGGGTACTAATGGTTGACAATGGAAAGGCAACCTAGAGGGAGGGTGAATAGGTTGTTTTAAAATTTTTCTGTTAATTTAATAAAATCTTTTCCCCTCAATGTGTTAGCATAATAAATCAATCAAAGTAATAAATAGCAAGAATAAGAGTAAAAAGTGCACAGATAATTTATAGTGGTTCGACTATAAAATTAGCCTACATCCACTCTTTGGTCACGATCCTTGATCTTATTACCGAAAATCCACTTAAGTTATCATTGTGTTGATGACTTCACCATGATACAATTAACTCACATAGAAACTCTTCTTCAATACTTCACTCTTCACAGTGATTGATTTTGTCTCAAGATAAATATTTTCTACTCAAAAAATCATATCAAAAGGAGTTGTTCGTTTGCATGAGCACCCGAAAGTTTGGTGTGACCTTCGTTTGATACTCGTTCGAATGAAGGCCTTATTCATTCAAACGAGCGTACAACTGAACACTTTTAAGTTACGGGTTAAAAAGAAAAATAAACACAAATCTTATATTTTCTTCTCTTCCAAACCCTCTCAAGCCAAGGAGGAAATTAGGGTTTAGGATTTTCATGAATTTCTAAGCCATAACAACACATCATAACACAAGGATTCATCTCTAGGAAAAATCTCACCAATTGAAAAGTTAGGATTTCAAGATTTCTTAAAAACCAAAAGGTAAAATTTAGGGCTTTTCAAATTTCTTTCAATTCTTTGTAGATCTAACTTGGTTGAGTGAAATAAAAGGTGTAAATTCTTTCTTAGGTTTGAGAGCAAGGATTGAGGTTTGAAATTAGAATCTCTCTCTCTCTCTCTCTCTCTCTACACACTAATCCACACTTGTTCTTGAGGCAGACTTCTAACCTAGGTGAATGATGAATGTTAGGGAGAAAACATGCATATTATGACATCTCTATGAACCATGTTGTATGAAAAGTGTGTAGAAAAATTATGTAAATTGTTAGATGGATTTGTAGATGAATGTTACATGTTTAACAGTTGATAGATCTTATTTAGAATGTTGATATGTGTAATCGATGCATGGTGTTGGCTTAAAATTCCTTTACTCGAATGCTCAAGAATTATTTACTTGTTATTCATGAACTTATAGGAAGTTGATATGCCTACTAAGTGTTTGATAAAATACTTAAATGATTGTGATGATGTTATATTGTGAAATTATTGGTTGTATTGTGTATGTGATGCTTTTCCTTTGATATGAATGATATTATTCCCTTGGATGCCTTTGATTTGAATGAAATATTAAATAAATGCCTTGAGATGGATGAATAGAAATGTAAGATAGTTGAAGGGTTGAGAAAAGAGAAGAAATGAATGAAGAAATTACAAGTTGAGAAATATAAAGTCACTGATAGTTACTTTGGTTTTTGTGACGGGGATTGTCTCTCTTCGGTTATGAACCATAATCTCGCATGGGTGGTCGTATGTTTCTATTGGGTTAGTAGCCCGAAAAGCACTCGTGCTCAACTAGGGGCCATTAGGTAGTCTTGAAGGATTACGGAAGAAGTGAAAGTAGAAAGTAGTACTGTTGAGATGAGTGAAGTGATGATAATCTAAGAAACCTCATTTTGTGTTACATACTTCTTGTAAAAATTAAATGGTGCTACTATTGTTGTAATGATGTTCTCATTCCAATGGATTATACGATGAATGTTTGTCGAATTGAAATGCTTAGTGACACTGGCTTGACATTATAACTTGGCACATGCCTACACTTGTTAGTGTTTATTCTTCCCTTTATTTAGTTGCTCGATTGGGGTTGTTGTATTGATCCCTACTAGATGCAGGTAACGGTAAAGAGTCAGTCACTTGAGGACATGGATTGAAGGATGACTTTATTTTGTTTATTTTAGCTAATGTAAAAAACCTTTTGGTCTCTAATTATTTTGATGAGAAAGCTTGGAAGCCTCAATGAAACTTGAACTTATTTTGTGTGTGTATGAGGGTAAACCTTGAAACTATGGGCTTATATTCTTTTGACTTAGGAAGAATTACCTTATGATGAATACACTTGTGAAATTAATATTTGTAAACCTTGTTGGGTTATATGGATAAAATATGATGAACATATATGTTATGAAAACTCAAGTGAGAATTTGTTAATGACAAGGTGGTCTGGAATGTACAGAAAATTATTTATTTAGCTTGGCCTTGATTTACAGGGTCACCCTCGGGTCTTTGGGGCTCGGGACGTGAAATGGCATCCATTTGATACAAAACGAATCCTTTGTAACATGCAAATGCTAAAAGCATGCTTATAGATTCACGTCTAGCCACGGGGGTGAAAGTTTCTTCATAATCAATGCCTTCTTCTTGATTATACCCTTGAGTTAATAATCTTGCTTTATTTTCTGTGATATTTTCCTCATCATCAAGTTTGTTTTTAAACACCCATTTTTTGTTAATTATTGAATGTCTCTTAGGTGTGGGAACCAATTCTCAAACTTTGTTTCTCACAAAATTGGTTCAATTCTTCTTGCATTGCAAGAATCTAAAATTAATCTTTTTTCGGCTTTCTCAAAAGATTTTGGTTCTATTTGTGATAAGAATGCTAAATTTGAGCAAATATTTTTAAGTCCCGACCTAGTGGTTACCCCTAATTTTGGATCCCCAATAATTTGATTACTTGGGTGACCTAAGAGTAGTCTAGTATTTTTCTTCTCTCTATATTCAATTCCTTGAAGGTCTTTGTCTTGAGAAATTACTTTTTGATTGTTATCATTATTTTGGGAAGTGATAAAATCTTCTTCTTCATCATCATTCATTTTTTCATGTTGATTTATTTCATAAAAAATCACATTCATTTATTCTTCTACCACAAGTTTTCTTTTGTTGAACACCCTATATGCTTTACTATGGGTAGAGTAACCAAGAAATATTCCTATATTTGAGCGTCAATCAAAATTTTATTTGTTTTCCTTATTATTTAAGACGTAACATTTACAACCAAATGATTTAAAGTAATAGATATTAGGAGTTCTATCATTCCATAGTTCATAAGTTGTTTAATGCAAGATATGTATAAGAAATACTTAGTTACCTACATAGCATGTCGTATTCACCGCTTCAGCCCAAAAGTAGAGTGGAAAGTTGTTCTCCATGAGCATCGTTCTAGCCATCCCTTGTAAAAATTGATTTTTTCTTTCCGCAACTCTATTTTGTTGTGGAGTTCTTGTGGCTGAAAATTGATGCTTGATTCCTTGCTCATCACAGAATTTCTCAAACTTTTCAAATTCTCCTCCGTGATTGCTCCTTATTTTCTTTATCTCATATCCATTTTCCCTTTGTTCCTATCTACATATCTTGTACCTGTCTACATATCTTAACAAAATGGTCAAAATCTTCGTCTTTATGTGGCATAAGACTAATCCATATAAATCTTGAATAGTCATCTACAATTATAAGAAAGTATCTCTTTCCACCTATACTCTTTTTTCTTGTTGGTCTTATAGGGTCCATATGTAGAAATTCTAAAGGTTTTGAAGTTGAAACTTCATTCTTTAGTTTGAATGACCGTTTCACTTATTTTCCTAGTTGACATGCTTCACAAACCTTGTCCTTGACAAAGTTTAGTTTTAGTATTCCTTCAACCTTTTCTTTTTGAGAAATTAGTTTAAGGAGTTTCATGTTGGCATGTCCTAACCGTCGGTGCCATAACCAACTCTCATTTTCCATGACCGAAAAACACTTTACATTGGCTTTGCACAATTCATTAGTATCAACTATGTATGTGTTATTTGATCTTTTTCCTGTAAATAGGATTTCATTAGTGTTGAGATCTTGTATAACACATTTATTTGAGTAAAAAATCACTCGATTTTTCTTATCATATAGTTGACTTATGCTAAGGAGACTGTGTTTTAACCCATCAACTAAGTAGACATTTTCTATACAAGATGAATTAAAATTACTAATGGCCCCTTTACCAATTATTTCACCTTTACAATTGTCTTTGAATGTGACGGTACCTCTGCTTTGTTTGGAGAAAGATGAAATTTTTTCCCTTTCTCTTGTCATGTGTCTTGAGCACCCGCTGTCCAAGTACCATATGGTATTGCCATTCCTTTTTGTCTTCAAAGCCATTTCTCTTGCAAAAAAGCAATTGTTTTGGATCTTTAGTACCTACATCATTTTGGATCCTCTTGAGTTAGTATATCGATAAGGACAAGATGAGTTTATGTGTCATTTTCTAGAGCAAAAGAAACAAACTGAATTTTGGAATATGAACGTTCTTTTTGGTTCAAAGATATTTTTATTTCTTTTATAAAAATCATTCTTAGGTATAAATCCAATTCCATTTTGATTAAGGTTACTCATTTTTTGATTTCCAAGGAATAAATCCAAGTTTTTTAAACACCCTACAAAATTTTCAAGTTCCAATTTGTTCTTCTAGGATTCTTCTTCTAAGAAAGAAATTCTGATTTTAGACATCTCGAGTTCTTTATTTAATTTAAAATTTTCTTTTTCTAAGACATTAACTTTCTTTTTTAGTTCCTTATTCTTCTCACCAAATCTTTTTTATTCAAAGAATAATTCTTCAAATGCATGTTCTAAGTCATCTTCATCTTCTAATTCTTTTTCTACAACATGATCATTTTCATTATTGTATTCTAGATCAATTGAATCAATAATTCCAAACTTACATACCTCAGAATCGGAGAATTCCACTTCGTCATCATCCCATGTAGCTATTAATACATTTTTCTTCTTGTCTTGTTGCTTTGGTGCATTATAGTTTGTTGAGATGTGACCGTACTAATGGAAATTATAGCATTACCTTCGATCTTCCTCACTTCTTGGATAAGGATTTCTTCTTCCTCTTTCTCCTTGGAGGTTTTTCTTCCTTTGAAGAAAACATATTAATTTTCTAGTGAGAAGTGCAATATCTTCATCTTCTTCACCTGATTCTTCCTTCTTTTCCTTTGATTTTACTTAAAGTGCCATACCTTTTTTTGGCTTGTCCTCTTCTCCATCATTAAGAACCATTTCATGTGTAATGAGGGAGGCAAGGAGTTGTTCTATCTTCATTATTCTCAAATCTTTTGCTTCCCCAATCGCTATAACTTTAGGTCTCTATTTTTTTTGGTAAAGCCAACAACATTTTTCTAATTTGTTCTATAGTATGAATAATGTTACCAAGAGATGTTAGTCCATTCATAATATCAAGAAGTCTAGTATACATTTCTATAATTTTCTCATCGGACTTCATTTTAAATAACTCATATTTATGAAGTAATGCACTTATTTTTGAATCCTTGACTTGATTCGTCCTTTCATGAGTTATTTTCAAAGTATCCCATATATCTTTAGTAGTCTCACATATTGAGACTCTATTGAACTCCTAAGGATCCAAACCATAAAACAGAGTGTTTATGGCTTTGGCAATTAAACAAAACCTTTTTTTTTTTATCTTTATCGTCCCATTTCTCTTTAGGTTTAGGAGTTCTAATACCGTTTTCACTAGTAATAGATGAAGATACATACCTAAGTTTGATTGTCTTTCATAGTTCATAACTCATTGATTGAATATAAATTATCATTCTTGCCTTCTAGTACTTGTAGTTGTTTCAATTAAACCATGGAGACCTTTAGGTAGATTGACCCTCTAGATGAGTGGACATTGACAAGGTTGCCATGTGATCTCATTCAAGTTGTTATACTCCTTGTGAAGAAAATTGTTCTAATACCAAATGAAAAGGAAACCTAGAGGGGGGTGAATAGGTTGTTTTAAAACTTTTTCTGTTAATTTAACAAAATATTTTCCCCTCAATGTGTTAGCACAATAAATCAATCAAAGCAATAAATAGCAAGAATAAAAGTAAAAAGTGCACAAAGAATTTATGGTGGTTCAACTATGAAATTAGCCTACGTCCACTCTTCGGCAATGATCCTTGATCTTTTTGTCAAAAATCCACTCAAGTTATCGTTGGGGTGATAACTTCACCATGTTACAATCAACTCACGTGGAAACTCTTCTTTAATACTTCACTCATCACAATGATTGGTTTGTTTCAAAACAAACACTTTACACTCAAAGAATCAAATCATAGATTGATTCAACAATTTAATAGCCCCCTAACAAGCTCTTGAATCAAAGGTTGAATCCACATATTAAACTTATTCACACATTTGTAGCAGTGCTTGATAACCTTAAAAGATGACCATGCAACATATTTATAGAACGACTAAAAAAATTACCAAAAAGGAATCACGCGTATCTCAAAAAGGCATGGTTAACCTCTTTCTGGTCAGCTAGAAAGTCTTCTCAGTCAGCTGATCCCACATGAAGTTGCCCTAAAAAATCTTCAACCAGTAGCTTTCGGTCAGCTGGTAGCATCTCCTTGTTAGTTGGTAGCATCTCCTGGTCAGCTGGAATCCTCTAGACTTTTATAAATTTCATACACCCGGTCAGCTGGTAGAAATTTCTAGTCAGTTGGTATCATCTGGATCATCTGAATAGTCTTTTAGGTCAGCCAGTAATGGTGCCCGAACAGGCGGTACCCTCTACTCTTTTGGACTTCAACATGTCCTCTTATCCTGTCAAAACTAAACATAATTTGCTCCATAATAACAATTAGTACTGAGTGTATAATATACAATTATGTAGAAAAAAAAATTTAGGGATCAATGCTTAAAGGTATATAATTAGTTTAAAATTCAAAATGACTACTTAATCAAAACTATCCTTAATAGACAAATTAATGACTCCTAGAATGTTGGATGGAGCATCGATCTATATTGCAGCACTGATAACATGCAGTAATGTAGCCTGGGTGAAGAATGCTACACACTATAAGGTTGAGGATCCTATAATACTCATGAAGGTAACCTAACTTAAGAGTGGCGGCCTTTATACAGAAGTCCATCGAACTGTCAACGTAGAGGGTGGATGTAATGTGATCAAAAGAATGAGTGATAGTACGCCCAGGGAAAGGAAAACCAAGCTGCTTGACTCAGGAAATGCCGAAAGTTTGAACAATGAGGTTTGTAGTGAATAAAAACTCGACACTACAAATAGTGACCGGGTAGGCCCACTGGTCATTACGAACACCAAGGTTCGAGTAGAACACTAGAACCACGGGCTCGTCAGTAGGACCCGTGAAAGATAATAGGGGTAGCCATCCACGTGATTCAAACATACTATATACGAGTCATCGAGGGTGGATACCCTTTCAGCAAAGATAGGACGAGACATGACTGTGCCTGCCTGTATCTTGGCGATTTGGGCTGGAAAGCAATCCAAAACCCTGAGGTACCGCGCCAAGATAAATGGCATAGGAGAAGTGTTCTCGTGCTATGGGCATTGACTTGGATGACATGATCACGTAGTATGTGACAGGAAAAATATAAGAAGATCCTAAGAAGGTACTATGTTAAGTGTACTAATCTAGCAGTCCATACTAACCCTACTATTTATATGATAAATTAAATAAATGATAGGAAAGTGAAAAAGGGACCCAAGGACTTACTAACACAATGAACGGTGGGAATCTAAAAAATGATCAGTGAAAGTGGAGTCCTTGATTCATAGATCACCCTAACCGGAGTGAAAAATCTAAATGACGAACACTAGGATCAAAATCAAGCGAAGAACTATGAGAAATTTGAGACAAAATAAGTGAAAACTACAAAAGAATGGTGCAAATGGGCTGTTACTTGCGTGTTTGAGCTAATTAGTCACTCATTCGAACGAATATGCCACATTCATTCGAATGAGGCTTCATTTCAAAGAGCCTTTGTTTGGATGAGCATTAGAAAGTGCTATTTTTTTAGAAAAATAAAGTGTCTTGCTCTATTAAAAAATTTCTCTGCATAACTCAATTAGGCAAAAATAAGGGAAATTTTTTTCAAAAAAACTTCAGTTTTTAGTAAGAAAAATTCTAAGAAGAAATCAATTATCTACGCAGTTAAAAATAATCCCAATGTTTTTGAGTTGAAAGAAAAATTTATAGAATATTTAAGTGGCATAGAGAGAATGAAAGGTGTTCTAAATTGAATCAAGACATTCAAGAAATCCTAGAACATTTAAACTCATACAAGGTAACTCTTTACTCATTCAAACATGGTGTTTAGACCATTTCCAACGAAAACTCTCCCTTAACTAAATCCAAATTTGTAAACTTGAATTTCCACTTTTCTCACCTTTTGCAAGGTAGCTTTCGCACAATTGAATAAGCTGTTCTTTTTAAAGGATTTCAATTCTAGCAAACACACTATCTCAAATGTAACCATTTCCTTCCTCTCATTTGATCTTTCAATTTTAGTGTGTGTGCCATTTTCTTTTATATCCTTTGATTTTTTCAACCTAAGTCAATCTTTCTAACCATGGACTTATTGAACCATAAACATAAAACCATTGAGTCCTACCTATTTACAAGGCAATCTCATTCAAGAAGTATGCAAGACCAAAGACCATGAGATCACAAGTAGATTGAAAGATTGTATGCACTCAAGTGATTAAGACTAAGTGAAGATATTGATAAAATGAAGTACACAAATCATAGTCTCAAGCACTCAAAATGCATCTCAATTCATTCTTCTTTTAAAAAAAATGGGATCATCATTAGTAATGAAGATAAAATAAAAATGTTTTTGGATTCACAAGCTATGGAATGAACCTAACTATGAAGTAAAAGAAAAAATCTAACAAAAAATAAACCATAGATTTAGAATAGATGAGATTTTTTTAAACTCACCTAGACTATGGAAAGATGAAAACTTCTTCTCAAGATTAATGATTTTCAAAACTTATTGAAGTAAGAAGTATCAAAGCAATTCATAGGGAGACTTTAAGATAAAAGTGAGAAAGTTGTTCGCTAAAATGCTAAACTTTCTCTTAATCATCTAAGAGAGGAATTTTCTTTTCTTAAGGAAGAAGCAAATTGGGAATTGTGGCTTGCACATTCCTTTTCAAGACCTTTCAATTTTTCCTTCCAAACCCATATTTATTTTAATGGATTTTTGGGATTAGGTATAACATTTTGAACCTTGGTCTTCTCTACTGTGGATTGAGGACTAGGAATAACATGAGGCTTCTCAAAGTTAATCATATCAATAACTTTTTAGGCTATGCTCCTAGGTTTTTGAACATGAGTATTCAATTGTTATTTCAAAGAAGCTATCCTTATTTTGTGTTCCAAGGTCATGAGATGAAATTTTTTTTGCTTTTTTTTTTAGCAAACCCACATTTCCTCCTAGAGTGACCATCAACCTTGCAATAGGAACAATAGAGTGATCTAGGTTGAGGTTGAACTTGAGGTCTAGCTTGAGGTTGTGGTTGAGATTGTGCTTGAGGTTATTGTTGAGGTAGTGTTTGCCTTTTAGGTTGAGGTGTCTCTGCACCTTTTAGCTTAGAGGAAACAAAATATAAATAGCTTGAGAGTAGGAGATTGGTTTTGAGTGGATTTTGAAGGCTTATTTTTATCCAAAAATATTTTATAGCCTAATCCACTTTTATCATTATTGATTTGGATGGTATTAAGCATTTTTGCTAATTTGCTTGACCTATCCCCCAAGCATAATTTTAACATCCCTTGCTTGTTTAAGCTTTCACTAAGAGAATGAAATTTTGAAATCAATTCTTTCTTCTTAACATCACAAGCTTCTAGGGATGACCTAAGTTTCCCTACTTCTTCAACTAACAAATTATTCTCTTGTTCTAAGGATTTTACATTTCCAACTAAGAGAATTTTTCCTCATTGAGTTGTTTCAACAAGGATTAATCAACCACAAGTGCACATTTCTCTTTTTCATTTGTTTTGAGTTTAGTGGCTTGTTTCATGTTAAACTTCTTGAGGCTAATTGATTCATTAAAAAAAATTTCGTAGGCAATCTCAATATCATATTCTTTTTCATTTTCACTATCACTAGATACAAGATTCTCATTATCCTTTTGTTCATCATCCTCATGGGATGAAGAACCTTCGAAGACATCGGTGATTACCATGAAAGCCAAAATTGTCTTTCATCTCCTTCATCATTATCATCATCTTCCTTTTCCTCACCATCGATTAGAGTTGTCTTTGTTGCCTTTCTATTGTTTGATTTTTCCCTCATTTTGTTAGGAAATTCGGAAACTATGTGGCCAAATTTATGGCAATTATAGCATTCTATAAGCTTGGGAGTGGA
The DNA here is from genome assembly GCA_008638375.1 of Nyssa sinensis. Classification (NCBI taxonomy): domain Eukaryota; kingdom Viridiplantae; phylum Streptophyta; class Magnoliopsida; order Cornales; family Nyssaceae; genus Nyssa; species Nyssa sinensis. The sequence goes on along the minus strand of CM018037.1, from coordinate 11,778,474 downwards.
TTGAGATGAAGGTATCCTTCTATCAACACTAGAGGATCCTTTTTGACCTTTCCTTTTGAGTTGTTAGAATTTCCTAAGGGTCTTCTATATGAATTTTGGTTTCCCTTAGGATTCGACATTCTTCCTTTGTGGAACTTGTTGAACCTCCTAAGAAACAAGGCTAGGTCATTTTCATTCATGGACTCGGGGTCAACCTCTACATCCCCCTTAATGTCATCTTGTGTTGATTTTAAGGTAAGACTCTTAGTCTTTTTAGCTTGCCTAAAAGTTAGTTCAAAGGTTTGCACTGAACCTACTAACTCATCAACAACAAGTGAGTCCACGTCTTTCCTTTCCTTAATGGAAGCAACCTTGGGTTGAAATCTCTCAAGGAGAGATCTCAAGATCTTTCTCACTATCTTGTTTCTTTCTATGTTTTCTCCTAGGCTGGAAGATGAATTCACTATGTCACTCAATCATGCATAGAATTCCACAAAAGTGACTGAATCTTCCATCCTTAGTGATTCAAACCTAAAGGTTAGCATTTGTAACTTGCACCTCTTGACCCCAGACGTACCCTCATGGGTAGTCTCAAGGATATCCCATGCCTCTTTTGAGGTCTTATATGTTATGATTCGACGGAACTCATCCGGAGTTACCACATTGAATATTGCATTGATTCCTTTAATGTTATAACCACTAACTCTTAATTCGAGTTCATTCCATGTGTTGGGAGGCTTGGGTATGGAGGGAAGTTCCATAGTAGCAGTTGTGATCGGTGTGGTCTAACCTTTTCAGACGACAAGCCAAACTCATTTATCCACGACTCTAAGAAAAACTCTCATTCTAGCCTTCCAATATACATAGTTAAAGCCATCAAATAGAGGTGGCCAGGAAATAAATCTGCCTTCTCTCATCCCTTCCATTCTTCACACTACTAGGTATCCAATCTATTGCCTTAGAAAGTAAGCTCTGCTACCACTTTGTTCTTAGTCCCTTGGTGTAAAACTAACCTAGAAGATAGGATGGGGGGTTGAATAGGTTTGCACTATTTTTTCAAAATTTCTCCACAAAAATAACTACAACAAAGACTAATACAATAGTTGAATTGAAATTCCAAGCAATTGATAATCAATATGTTCAATACACCAAATATAGTTGTAAAAAAGTATTCAACACATAAGCTAATTCACCACAAGCCTAATTGATCAACTAATCAATTTCAAATGCCAATTTCATAATTCAATTACAAATTTTATTCTGTGATCAATTCTCAATTCCTCAATTCAATTACCAATCCAATTGCTCAATTTACGTTCTCAATTATTCAATTGATGTCCAATTTTTCACATTCATGAAAACCTAATTCTAAATCAAGCGAAAGCATTCATGTTGAACAATTTAGAAATTGTAAAGCATAAAAGAGTTTGAAAGAGTTTGCAAATCAAACGTGATGACAGAGAAATATTCACGAATAACTATTCGTGATGGAAAACTCCGAAGCCAGCCATGCTCATGGAAGAATCCACTATGTGTGAGATTGAATACAACTGGTGATGACATAGACTTAGTTCCTCAAGATCCGTTCTACTCAACCGTCTTTAATTTCCTTTGTAGCCACAAGTCTCCACCATAGTTGAAATCTTCATACAACCGCAAGCTCCATGCGATCTCAAAATCCTTTGATTGGCGCTCTACACAATTGCAAACTCTATGCAACCTCAGACTCCTCTCATTACTCAACAATAAAATCCACAAAGTTGAATTCCATAAAATCTTCAATTTAATTATGATTGAGGCTCTTTGATTGATTTGGATCAAGTGAGATGATCAAATCAATGTATGATGAGAGGAGAGAAATAAATGAAACACATGTATGAATGTTCTCTAATGGAAGCTCTGACTTCTCTCAAGTGTATAGCTCTCAAAAACTGAACTCTAATCTCTATTCTCTCTTTGTAAAAATAAATTTTTGTCAATTTATAGTTTAGAGATCAAATCTTAAATAACTCTCCAAAATAGAAAATTTTTATATTTTTGCGCAATGTTAGTTCGAATGAAGCAATGGCCCGTTCAAACGAGTTACCTTTGCTCGAACGAACATCGAATGATCATCAAATGATGACCTACTGATATTCATTTGATTAAGGCTATTAAATGATGATCGAACAATTAAAAATGACTATACACTATTGTTCGTTCGAACAAGCCACTTGGTATGTTCGAACGACTAAAAACAGGTTGGTCATCTTCTTGCATTGTTAACTCAATTTTCCTAAGTGGTTTCAAAAATGCATTTTTGGGATAATTGTTTCCCAACACAAATCAACAATACACATAATGAAGATATGATATCAACTATATACAATGCATGCAATGTGTGTGTGTGTAAGATCACTACAAGAAAACAGGTTTTTTGTGATGCACATTATTTGCGATGCACAAAATGCGTCGCCAAAAGTCACTGTCAGCGACTCACATGGTGTGCATTGCAAATAACTGAGAAAAGGCCTTTCCCGCACAAAAAAAAAGGGCACAAAGCCTTTTGCGACGGTCCAAACTTTATTTGCGACGCATTGTGCATCGTACAAAGTTAGCGATGTCACATGTGCGTCACTAAAGGTCTATATGTGTGGGACGAGGTCATGTTGTATTGCTTTTTGCGATGGACTTAATCTTTTTGGCGACGCGCTATGGGCGTCACAAAAAAGCCACATAACTAGCTAGCTTCGGCTTTACCGCAGAAAGAACCCCATCGAAAGTAAAAAAATTCAATCATCTCCTTCATTCTAACCCTGTTCAGAAAGAGCTCTTTCATTTCATAAGGGCTTCGAGCGAAACCATAAGCAAAATCGCGCTTTTAGCTTTCTTTGTATATAAACCCTTGTGAAGGTTTGACGCGGTTTCAACAGTTCTTCCGCTTCCAAGAGAAATTCGCCCGTTTATGCCTCATAAATGCCTCTTATTTCTCTAGTCTGAGCTGATCTCTTGCCCTCTCTGCTGGTATGTATCAATTATTCCTCTTTCACTTTTTGTGAGTTAAAAATTATTTGTTGTTTGTGTTCTGTTTTTTATTTTTTATTTTTAACATTTTATGGTAAATGGGATTGTGGATGAACAAGGTTGGGATTGTGGATGAAGAAAGCCCCTTCTTTCGCTGGTCTGAGCTGATTTCTTGCCCTCTTTGCTGGTACGTATCAATTCTTCCTCTTTCACTCTTTATTGTTAAAAAATATTTGTTGTTTTTGTTCTGTTTTTTTTTTTTTTTGACTTTTTGTGGTAAATAGGATTGTGGATGAACAAGTTTGGGTTTGTGCGTTCAATTTAACAGATGACTCCCAAGAAAATTAGGTTATAATTTGATATCAAAGGTAAGACTTATATAATAGACTAAAGCTCAAATCAACAAAAGCAAGTAATATAGAATTATAAGACAACATCCAGGCCTAAGCTATGAAACAAGAAAGTGGCAAGATAGTGGCAACACTGCATTTCCTTCCATAAAGATGAACTTGGCTCATCCTAGCCAACTTTAGAGAGATCAGAAAGCAACCAGTTAAAACCACAGCAACATCTTTGTAATGATGGCTTGCCCTCATTCAGGTTTGACAGGATCATTTTCCAGGTCCTGGATTTCCTTCTTGCTCTTGATTGTACACTTTCTCTTGGTATCAAAATCAACTTTATCCAAGTCCTTAGCAATCCCCATGTATCCATACAGTATGAGCTCCTCCACGCTGCATCCCTACTTTCCTCCTTCCTCACTACTGTTGCTGTTTTTGCCCTTGCTGCAAGCTTTTCGCTCAAAATCTGTTCTACCATGCTTGCTCTTAGCAAAAGAATTATGAGGCCTTTCTGCACCTTGTAGACCAGAAAATGTGCCCAAGAACTTCACCAATAGAATACTATGGTTTGCAGGTTTCCTAATTATGGACATGTGTTTGTTGTGAATGTTGTTGGTTTACTTAGGTGGTTGGGTTTTCTGATATGATTGTGGATGGATGATGTTTTTTATTGGGGTATATTGTGCATGTTGGTTGCAAGAGGTTTGGTAAGTTCTTTTCGATTTTTACAGATTGTAGGGAAGCAGGTTCTTTTGGATGGTTTTTTCTTTTGGATGGATTGTTAGTAGTTTTTTTTTTTTAAATAAATATATTTTGAAGATACTATTTTAAAAATGTTTTTCAAAAATATGATTTAAAAAACGTAGACGTTTTCAATAGAAAATTTGATTTTGTAAAAAAATTTAAATTGTATTTTGGAAAGATAATTTTTCCTTTAAAAACATTTTTTGAAATGATATTTTCATTGGGCCTCGAGTATATTCCTATACATGCTTGCAAAAATGATTGCATGCTATTTTGGAAGGAGACTGAACAATGTAAGGAGTGTACGGTGTGCCACGAACCCAGGTACAAGTTGAATGAAGGAAAGAGCATGACAATTCTGCACAAGGTGCTGAGATATTTTCCCTTAAAACCTAGACTACAAAGGTTGTACATGTCTCAGAAGACAGCAGAAGATATGCAGTGGCATAAGGAGAAGCATGTTACTGAGAAAAATGTATGTAGGCATCCAGTAGATTCTCGAACTTGGGCTGAGTTTGATACAAATCACGAATGGTTTGCAAATGAGGCACGTAACGTACGACTTGGGCTGGCTAGTGACGGTTTCAATCCGTTCAGTGACATGAGTAATGCCTACAGCATGTGGCCGATGTTGCTTGTGCCGTATAACTTGCTACCGTGGAAATGTATGAAAAAACCATTTATCTTTATGTCGTTGCTTATTCTAGGGCCGAAGTCTCCTGGTAATGAAATTGATGTGTACTTGCGTCTTTTAGTGGATTAGTTAAAGAAATTGTGGAAGGTAGGAGTGGAGGCATACGACGTCTCTAAGAATGAGACATTTCAATTGCATGCAGCGTTACTGTGGACCATAAATGACTTTCCAGCATATAGGAACTTGTTTGGGTGGAGCACTAAGAGGTATCTGGCATGTCCTGTTTGCAATAAGGATGCATGTTCCCTACATTTGTCCAATGGAAAAAAGATATGCTACACGTGCCATCGTCATTTTCTACCGCCATTACATGACTGGTGAAATCAGCAGAAGCATCTGTTTAGTGAAAAAATTAAGTGCAGATTGTCACCTCCATTGTTGTTTGGCAAAAACGTGTTGGCGCAATTAGCACTCATCCGTATGTTTTGGCATCTCAAGCAAAACAAGTTTTCTATTTAAAAAATCAGAGGTGATTAGCATGTTGTCCAATAAATAAAATCTAGAAATGTTTATGATGTCCTAGAAGTTGTCGAGAGAGATGGAGGTTTGGAGAGGATTGAGGAGGCACTACAAGAAGAGTCTCAAACTGCCCACGATGGTGTTGTCCGGCATGATCAGGAACATGTTACTTCGTTTCGATTGAATAGAAGTGATGTAGAATCAGATCATGTCGTAGCTTCCGACGTCAGCAATACCACACAATTAGATCCAAGGGCTGTAACGTTCATTAATGATGATGATGATGATGATAAGAAAAATGATTTTGATGATGACACATTGTTAGAGTATTGTACCGAGAATGAAGAAAATTCAAGTCCAGATGATGATACAGACTCAAATGAATAATTGTAATAGGTGTTACATGTGTTAGTATCAAGTGTAATGGATTTTAGCTTTTATAATGTAATGGATATTCAATTTTATGATGTAATGGGTATTCATTTTTACTTCGATTAGGATTTTAATTTTTATGATTAAATAGAAACGATTTTATTTTTAAACTTTCTTTGTAGATATGGTTGGACCAGGTTTACGAAGGCGCATAGTTATACAGGACCCATCGACCCCTTCCCCCTCATCTGTAGGGTCGACCAATCATACCGTCGATGGTATGCATAGTTTCTATTTTTATTAATGATTATATAAATATGGTACTAATTGTTTCTATTTTATTTCTTCTAAAGCTTCGGCTACCGCGCCTTGACAAGGGCGTGGTAAGTCGAAGAATCGTAGCTTGCAGGTTCAAATGGAAGCAGCGGCGGGCGCGCAGCTTCGGATTGAGATACCTCTGGGCTTGCTAAAGCCCGTTGGTGGGTAGGCACAACAGTTTACCACGGAGGTCGGCATCATTTGATGGCTACGCGCCTCACTCCATATTAGTGACTGGAGTCGGGTTACTGACGCGGAGAGACGGGATATTCATGCTCATATCCTGGTACGTCTTTTATTATTGTGTTCACCTAAATTTTAACATATCTAATGCCGTAATGTTTTGACAATGACATGCTTTACAAGAAAAGTTTGACATCAACCTCGACCTGCCTCATGTCGTGAAGGCAGTGGACCATTACTTGGGAGTCTGTTTCAAGGACTATCGACATAGGCTCCACATGCACTACCAGGCGGACGTGGTAGCCAGTAGAGAGCCTCGCGATAGACCCTACAGGGGGTGGCGGTGGAGGATTGGATGTTACTATGCGATCGGTTCGCTAGTGATGCATTCTAGGTAAAAATTGTCAAAATTAATTTTGTTGTATGATAAATCATTGTCATTTATGATAAGTGTAGGAACTTTAGCAAGAAAAATAGTGAGAGCAGAAGCAAGCAACAGGTGACCCACTGTGGTGGATCACGATATTTTGTTAGGTATAGGCATGAGATGGTAAGTTAATACATGTATTAAGTTCTTATTGTATAATATTTTCATGAAATTAATCTTCACAAGCTACTTTTATGTGCGTGGCTTAAGGAGTGGGATGGAGCCGACAGCATCGTCCTCTAGCGTTGAGAGCGATGCTAGGTTTCATGCAGGCACCCAAAGAGCTGAGGCAGTTGAGCGAGACAATGCATAGCTGCGGCAGAAGATGACGTCGATCGAGGAGCGCCAGAGAGGCTCTTGTGCAGACAATGATCAGCCAGCAGGGATGCTCTGTTCAGTCTTGGTCAGTTTTTAAAATTATATACTTTGGTGGATTTATTATTTATAGAAAATGTTACATAAAAATAAAAAAAATATAGTTGCACGAACTTATTTAATTTCATCGGTTCGAATGACCGTTAAAAACTTTTGCAAGTTTCTGCTCCAAAAAGACCCATTTTGAGGTTTTGACGGACCGAAACACCAGATACCGGCCTACCAACCCCGAAACCCCATCACACACCTCTCAAATGATAAAATAGACTTGCACGAACTTACGCTACTCGGTTCAGATGCCTGATCTGAAACTTTTGCAAGTTTTTGTTCCAAAAAGGCCCATTTTGGGGTTTTGATGGACCAAAACACCAGATAATAGCCCATTAACCCCGAAACCCCATCACACACCTCCCAAATAATAAAATAGACTTGCACGAACTTACGCCACTCGGTTCGGATGCTCGGTCTGAAACTTTTGCAAGTTTCTGCTCCAAAAATGCTCATTTTGGGGTTTTGACAGACCAAAACACCGGATACCTGCCTACCGACTCCGAAACCCCATCACACTCCTCCCAAATAATAAAATAGACTTACACGAACTTACGCCACTCGGTTCGAATGCCTGGTCTTAAACTTTTGCAAGTTTCTGCTCCAAAAAGGCCCATTTTGGGATTTTGATGGACCAAAACATCGAAAACTAGCCTACCGACCCCAAAACCCCATCACACACTTCCCAAATAATAAAATAGACTTGCACGAACTTACGCCACTCAGTTCGAATGCTCGATCTGAAACTTTTGCAAGTTTCTGCTCCAAAAATGCCCATTTTGGGGTTTTGACTAACCAAAACACCGGATACCAACCTAACTATCTCGAAACCCCATCATACACCTCACAAATGACAAAATAGACTACTAAAAACTTAGGGCAATCAGTTCGGATTAGTGGTTTGCAACTAATGCTACTTTATCCCGTTCTTACTATTTATGCATGGAAAAAAAATAATATATTCACTTTCATAAATATTTAATAAGTGTTCTAATATATATCATTTGATCTTTATTTCAGATTGATCGGGATTATTGCACCGGGGTCTTTAGGTCTTGCATCGGGACTGACTAATTTTATTTGTTTTTTTTTTCTTTTCATCGACATCTATAGTTACATTTTTTGAGACAATTTTTAATTTTTGTATTTATTATTAAATTGTACTTTTACAAATGTATGTAATTAATTAGTATAATATATTTATATATATATATATGAATGTATTTTTTCTTTTTCAATATATATTCATTTCAGAATGTTTAGATTTTACTGTATATCAGGATGGTTGATACAAGTTTAAACAGGAATAAATCAACAAATAAAACAAATAATATATGGAAAAAATAAAATAAAACTTTTAGCGATGCATAAAAGGCGTCGCTAACAACTAAGAAATCAAGTTATAGTGACGCTTCAAATTCGTCGCTAAAGATTGCCTTCACACTATTAGCGACGCACAACAAGCGTCGCTAAAGGTTGGATAAATATACCATTTGCGACGCACGTTGTGCATCGCTAAAGGCCACTATTAGCAATGCCCTTTGTGCGTCGCTAATGGTAACTTTTAGCGACGCACAAACTGCCCACACATAATATTAGCGACACCCATTCTCTATTATTAGCGACACCATGTGTACGTCGCTAAAGGTAACCATTAGCAACGTGTAGCGATTGTGTGTCGCTAATACTATTAGTGACAGACATTTAACGACGCACTAATGTGCGTTGCTAAAAAGCTTTAGCAACACATTCTACTACTATTAGCGACGCTCAAGTGCGTCGCTAATAGTCCTGTTTCCTATAGTGGATCTAAATCAAAATAAAGGTCTAAAATACCCAAAATACCCTTCATGAACCAAGTCGGTTGGTAGATGTGCACGACAATAATGCTTGGACCATCTTATAGTAGAACAAGGCATTGAGTCATTTTAAGCCTAAGACTAATGTAATGATTACAAACAAATAATGTTTTGTCAAAATTGGATTAACCAATACAATATCGGACCCCTGGTCCTAACAAAATACAGGTAAACCTCACTACAGAAGACACTCATCACACGTGTGGGAAAAATATCTCAATCACTAATTTGAGCCAAGTGGAGGTGGCGGTGGAAATGCACGGCTAAATGCATTTGACAAGTTCTGGATAGCTTATCACTAGAAAGCCACGTTCTCCATCATTGACAAGAAGAAATCAGATCTGATCCTAGTATAGTGCTGCTCCAAATGCTCCTTTAGATTAGCTCTGGTGATTGGCTGATTAGTAGATGAGGATGCTTTTATTGACTCATGAAATCTGGAACCGGAAGGATACCAGAACTGAGGTGGAGTGTGGTCAACAAGGAAGTCCTTAAGTCGTATCTGCTCTTATTGCTATTGTTGCTAAGGAGACTGTGGCGACTGCTACTGTTGCGCCTAAGCTGGTGCTGGCTGCTACTCTTCATCATCGTCACTAGACTCTTCTAGAGGAGTAATAACGTGTGCTTGGGACTGTAAAAGAGTTTAACGAGTGAACGGACTGGGTAGGAGTCTGAGGGTATCAAGAGTAAAGAAAGGAACCCGTTGAGCCGCACATATTCGAGTGATGAGGCTGCCAAAAGGTAGAATAGTTATACATCAGTACCAGTAGTAGACAATTCGATAACTCCCAGAATGTGAGATGGAACATCAATCGGGACAACAACATTTTTAACATAAAGTAGTATAACATGTGATATCGTCAGCGTATTTATGTGGCTGTTCAGATGAAGAACACTACATACTATCAAATTGAGGATCCTATAACCTTTATATAGGTAACCCTGCTCAAGAGTGGCGGCCTTCGTATAGAAGTCCGTGAAATTGTCGGCTCAGAAGGTAGATGTTAAAAGCTTAAGAGTGATAGTCGGATTATAGAAAAGATAACTAGGCTTCTCAACTTAGGGAATGCCAAGAGTCTGAGCAATGAGATCAATGGTGAGTGAAAACTCAACACTGCAAATTGTGACAGGGTAAGCTCTTTAATCATCACGAACAGTAAGGTTCGAGTAGAACTCTCAAACCATATTCTCATCAAGAGGACCCGTAACAAACAAGAGAGGTAACCATCCACGAGACTCAAACATACTGTATATGAGTGTCTCATGTATATCATCGGATGTGGATGCCCTCTCAACAAGAATAGGACAAGACATAACTATAGTTGGTCGTATTTTGGCTACCTAGGTTAGAAAGTGTTCCAAACCCCGAGGTGTAACGCCAAGACAAATGACATAAGGAAAATGCTCTCGTGTCATGGGCACTGACCTGGACAACATTATAAACACTGGAAAATGACAAGATATGAACGAGATGATCCTAAGATTGGTGCTACGTCCAGTGCACTAATCTAGCAATCCACAATAAACCTACTATTTAGATAAATCAACAAATAAAAGATAGGAATAGTGAAAAGGGACCCGAGGACCTACAGACAGAATGAACAGTGGGAATCTAAAAATGATCGGTGTAAATGACGTCCTCGATGCGTAGATCACAATAACTGGAGTGGAATGTATGAATGATGAACACCGGGATCAAGAATGAGCAATGTAGTATGAGGAATCAGAGAGAAGACAATGAAAAACAGCAAGAAATATGAAGCAATTGGCGGTTATGCGTGTTTTTGAAACTAATCGATCTCTCGTTCAAACGAAGAAGGGCCTTCATTCAATTTGTGCCCAAATTAAATGCACCTTCGTTTGAACGAGAACTAGACAGTGACTTTCTCTTAGAAAAATAGAGTGTCCTGGTCTGTTCTATAATTCCTCTTCTCATCATAACTTAACAAAAATAGGGGAATTTTTTGTAAGTATATTTTCTGTTTTTAGAAACAAAACTCTAAAAAGAAATCAATTATCTATAAAGCTAAAAACAATCCCAATGTTTTTGAGCTGAAAGCAAAATTTATAGAACATTTTAAGTGACATAGAAATAATGAAAAATGTTCTAAATTAAATCAAAATATTCAAGTAATCCTAAAACACTTAAAATCTCAAATAACTCTTCAAAATAGAAAAGTATTATATTTTTGTGCAATGTTCGTTCAAATGAGTTACCTTCGTTCGAACGATCATCAAACGATGCCCTACTAATGTTCATTTGATCAAGGCTATCAAATGATGACTGAACGTTTAAAAATAACCATACATTATTGTTTGCTCGAACGAGCCACTTGGTTCGTTCGAACAACCAACAAAGAGTTGGTATCATTCTTGCGTTGGGAACTCAATTTCCCTAAGTATCAAAAACATAGTTTTTCCAAATATGGATTTTGGGATAATTGTTTTTGTTATATTCGTTGGTCCTGGTGTGAAACTAGCCTAGAAGGGGGGGTTGAATAGGTATGCTCAATTTTTCAATAACTCCAATTTTTCAACCATAATACTACTGACTACTTTAAATGAAAAAAAAATGAATTGCAACTACAATATATATTCAACTAATGTATACAATTCTATCAATTATCCCAAGCCATTCACATATGCAATCACATAGTGTTGATCAATGCATACTATTCAACTAAGCCAATTGATTCACAAGTTCAATTTAGATATCAAATTATCAATTCAACTCAAATTCAACTATGTAATCAATCAACAATTCACCAATTCAATTCATAATTCAATTTTCCCAATTGAGGTTTCCAATTATCAATTCAATATTCTATGAACACAATTATGGAAACCTAAATTGTCAAGAAAGCGAAAGCAATTATGTCTACCAAATAATGACTTGTAAACACATAGAGAGAGAAGAGTGCAATCCATAATAATGACGGTGAAACCATCTAGGAAAATTATCCTTGGTGGAAAACTTTGAAGCTAGCCAATGCTTGGGGAAGCAATTCACTATGATCGAGATTGAATTACACGTAAACTTGATACGGTCTAAGTACCTCTAGCACCGTTTTACGCATTCATGTTGTCAACCTCCCTTGAGTCCACAAGCTCCTCATAAATGAATTCTCCATACAACCGGATCCCTTCGATCTCGGACTCCTCTGATCGGGTCTTTGACAATTGTGAATCCACATAACCTCGGTATCCACCGACTGCTCAACGCCAAATCCTCAAGCTTGAACTCTCTTCTCCAATGGTGAGATTGTGAATTGGGGGCTCTTTGATGTGATTAGGATCATATGAAATTGATCAAAATCAATTGGTGAAATCAATAGAGAAAGACATGATATGCAACATATATGAAGTTTTTTAATGGAAGCTCTTAGATCTAGCAATTCTAGGGCTCTCACAATGATGAATTCTCAATACTATTTTCTCTTCGCACAAAACTGAGTTTTCGTGAATTTATTGTGTGAATATCGAATCTCAAATAGTTTGAAAAACTATTTTATGCAGTGCTCGTTCGAACGGACAACTAATTCATTTGAACAAACATGAAACGAGCTTCAAACGAGCAAACTCTAAGGTTGTAGCTCTTCGTTTGAATTCAGACCTTTCGAAGGGATGAAAATGAGAAACTAACATTTTTGTTGTTTGTTCGAACGAGCCACTAGGTTTGTTCGAACAAGCAATAGAAAGTGCTCATGCTCTGCTTACCTTGTGAAATTAATTTTCCTATGTGTTTGAAATATGCATGTTTGAAAAATCTATTTCATAATCACAAAACCACTTCACACATGATGATATAAAATAAACTATATTTTATGCATGCAATGTGTGAGTGTGTGAGATCAAAATCATAACAAAAGTACAAATTACCCAATTACCCCTCATGTACCAAGACGGCTGATAGTAGATCACGAAAATGAAGCTTGAGCCTTCTTGGCATAGAATGGGCATTGAAATACTCTAACCTAGGACTAATGTAGTGATTACACTGAAAGCATGTTTTGTCAAAACTGGATTAGCTAATTACAACAATAGACCTCGTGGTCCTAACAACTCCACAACATAAAATAACAACATACACAATGACAAAATGATATATATTATATGCAATGCATGGTATGTGTGCGTGTGTGAGATCCGACTCATAACAAAATTTTAAAATACCCAAAATACCCTTCATGACCAAGGTGGCCGATAGACGTGCACGACGGTAAAGCTTGGACCATCTTGGAGTAGAACGGAGCTTGAGCAACTCTAAGCCTATGACTAATGTCATGATTCAACCAAAACACATTTTGTCGAACCGAATTAGCCAATCACAATATCGGACCCCTGGTCCTAACAACCTCCTATAAGGTTTGGCCATATTCTAACCATACCTAGCTTGTTTCAAAATCATCACTTACCTCTCATTCCTTTAGTTGGCATTAGTGGAATTTGCTACCTATCACACTTAGAGACAATATTTTGGCATAAAATGTTTGCAATGCCCTCAAAAGCAGTTTTCCAATTTAAAATGTCATATATACCCCAACTATTGTTGTAAAAGGTCCAAATTTTCCTAAATATAACTTGTAGACACCTCATTTTGTGATATTTTATTTAAGTAATAGCAATTCAGTAGTTATACCAAGAAACTCGGTTCGATTAGGACTCCTCTTGATAGAGTCAAATTCTTACTAGGGCTCCTCTTGACAAAGTCCTAGTCCAAGTAGGACTCTTCTCGATAGAGTCTCACTCTCATTAGGACTCCTCCTAACAGAGTCCTATTCTTATTAGGGCTCCTCCTAATAGAGTCCTAGTCCAAGTAAGACTCTTCTTGACAGAGTCTCACTCCTATTAGGACTTCTCCTAAAAAGTCTTATTCCTATTAGGACTCCTCTTGATAAAGTTCTAGTCTAAGTAGGACTCTTCCCTATGGAGTATCACTCCCATTAGGACTCCTCTAGACAAAATCTTATTCCCATTAGGAATCCTCATAACAGAGTCCTATTCTTATTAGCTTTCCTCTTAACAGAGTCCTAGTCCAAGTAAGACTCTTTCCGATAGAGTCACACTTCTATTAGGACTCCTCCTAATAGAGTCCTATTCCTATTAGGACTCCTCCTAACAAAATCCTAGTCCAAGTAGAACTCTTCCCGATAGAGTCTCACTTCCATTAGGACTCATTTTGACAGAGTCTTATTCTTATTAGGACTTCTTATGACAGAATCTTAGTCCAAGTAAGACTCTTCCCGATAGAGTCCCACTTCCATTAGGACTCCTCCTGATAGAGTCCTATTCCTATTAGGATTCCTCATGACAGAGTCTTAGTCCAAGTAGGACTCTTTCCGATAGAGTCTCACTTCTATTAGGACTCCTCTTGATAGAGTCATATTTTTGTTAGGACTCCTCTTGATAGAGTCATATTCTTGTTAGGACTTCTCCTAATAAGTTCTAGTCCAAGCAAGACTCTCTTGAAAAAGTCCTAGTCCCAATAGGACTCTTCCTGATAGAGTCTCACTCCCGTTAGGACTCTTTGGCCCATTGTAGGGCATTTCAGTAAGTTCGGCACCTTTTTGCGCCCTAAGGGAATTTTGGTAATTTTTGCATAATCCTACCCTCAATAGGACATACTAGTCACTTGAGGGGCATTTTTTAAATTTTTATATCTTTTTACCCACATGAGGGTATTTTGGTAATTTTAGTCCTTTAGTGATTAATCAAGGATAATTTGGTCATTTCACATGTCTTTTGACAATCTAAAGATTCTCCACCGAATTGGGGGCGATTTAGTAATCTTGAGTGATAGTAGTTTATTTAGGCATAATTAGGACTTTCGACTTTTAGAGTTTTCATAAATTTGGTTGCTTGATATTTCCTTAAATGGAGATATGAACCTAGACGTTTTCATTTTAGTGTTTATTTTTCAATTAAATTCTATTTCTTTTTTATCTCATTGGCTCTTGCATGTAGACATCAATTCTATTGGTTCTTGCATTGTCATAATTATTTATTAATTCTTTTAGTTAAGATAATCATTCCTTAGGATAATTATTTATTTTTTTATTTATTTAATTAGATGATTATCACTCAAGACATAATCCTGGCCCTCCACTTTAGGGTTTTATCTTAGACCTTTGGATCGAATCTACATGTTTTCATATAAATAGAGCCATTTGGCCATCAGTTTTAGAGGACACAATTTTCATAGCCTTATACTGTTAGTTTAATTCTAAAGTTTTCTCTACAAGAACTCTCCCTCACCTAAGGTCGAAGCCCTGCCGAAAGTGACAGCCTCCTTTCAAGAAGCAAGCCGAAGCGACGCCTTCCAAACCGAAGAGCAAGCCAGAGATATGCCCGATTGATGCTTCCGAATTAAACTTTCCTAGCCGAAGATCTACCTGATTCCAACAACTGAATAAGGTACGTTCTCAAACCCTTAATAGTTTTATTTTGATTTGGTTGATCTCACTTCTTTTATCACTATTGATAAAAGAGGGTAAACCGAAGAACTATGTGACTCTGATTTGTATTACAAGAATATATATTTGTATATATGAAACAGAATAAATAACTATATATATATATATATATAGAGAGAGAGAGAGAGAGAGAGAGAGAGATATAAACAACATGAACTCACTGTTATTGAATTTGGACAAAAAGAAAAAATTCGAGCCTTGTGAAATTCACAATTTCCTTAAGAAGAATTTGCTCCCTCTCGGTGCTTAAGGTGATGAGCAATCGTCTCCCAAGATAGAACGAATTTCAATTCTAAAGATGCAGCACTTCAATCTTTAGAATCCAACAAACACAACAATGACAATAACTCGAACTTGACTTATGCAGAGAGAGAGAATGCAATATTTCGAATGAATGAATGCAATGAGGGATTGGGTATTTATAGACTTCTTCATGACTATTTGGTACAGTCATGAAGGTTCAGTTGTGTATGTTCATGGTGAACAGACACAAGCGCATCCATGAAGAAGACGACTGTTCAATCAAACCAACGCAATCGCAAAACAACGTTGTTTTGGATTTAAACCAAAATTCAAAAAACGTACTCGCAGAACGATGATGTTTTTAATTTTAATTAATCTGGTAACTAAACGACAACGTTTTGATTTGTTTTTAATAGTAACAAAACGACAGCGTTTAATAAAAAATTATTTAAATTAGTTTTTTCTAAAAAGATATATATATATATATATATATATACAATGGGCCAAGCCCGAGCCCGAGCCCTAGCCCGAGCCGGCCCGGTTCGGTTCGGTGCGGGGCAGGGCGGGGCGCCCGCCCGCGTGGGGAACCAAGCATGTGCTAGATCCTCCCCCTTCCATAAAACATATAAAAAAACTCACACAATTAAATAGTAAAATTAATCATTTTCTACTTTTTTTCTAAATATGAGATTAAATAAATCAATGCATGTATAATCTTACTTAAAAAAATCAAAAGGGAAGAAGTATATAATAATTTATTGAAGTTTCTTGGGTTCTCTCAATGACTAGCAAATTAATCATATTCCAGAATTTCAAATAGATTGAGCAACCCAATGCGAAAATTATCCTTCATTTTTAATTAAATTTGTTACAATTTATAGCTTTTAAAGAAAGAAAAAATCCAACTACTTTTTCATCTATAAACATCATAAACTTTCTTTCACATGTGCAAACCCCAAATGTATAATCTTTCTTTGACAAGCTCACTACAAAATGAACAGTAGGATCAAAAATTTGTAATGCTATCCTACACACTAAGTAAAGAGAAAACAATTCAACAATGGTTATATAAGATCCCAATCCTATTTTCATTTCAGTGGGAGCACTTATCCCCATTTTAAATCCACCCGGGTTCAAATTCAAGTCCTAATTCAAGCATTTGAGTGTCTTTATCTACTAAAGTATATAGGACGGTATTACTTCCACCTCTCAAAAAGGAGGTTGAAGATTCAATTCTTAATTGATTGTGAACATGTCTCTCACCTATATATATATATATATATATATATATATATCAACTCATAGTTTACAGAGCATGAATTTGTTGAGAATGGTTCTGAAGTGCAGAATAATTTAATTCCAAAACCGAATTCAATTTGAGTTCAGCCGAAACTGCCAGGGTCCACAAGAACCTACAAAGGGCTGATGAAAATGCCAACCAGCTGTTTGTTATTTTGTCCCCCCCTCCCCCTATGGAGCACATGTATTGATGCACATTGTCATCTCAAGACAACAAATTCATATGTGGTGATTACTGCTATCTCTTTATATCCCATGACCCCACAAATTATTACTACACATACATACATACATAGTTCACACCCCACGATTCATGTGAACTTGTAGACTAATGGAGACCTGCTAAAACATGAACATAAAGAAATAATGGAATTAAATCAAATACAATCTGTAAAGAACCACAACAACACCACCACATACACATTATTATTGTAGCAAATGGTAGCTGGGCATAATTTCCCACACCCAACAACCAACTACCTTAGTAGTTGGACTGGCTATTGGCCACATACTACAGCCATTGATAACAAAACAACAATTAGAACTCATCTATTTGATGTAATCAAAATCCCTTCTTCTTTTTTTGTGTGTGTGTCTCTCTCTAAAGGAGAGGTACCCAGTTTGTCAAAGATTGGACCCATGTCAAAGGACAATCTGTTGGAACTAGGATGGGAATCATTTGTAAAATTATGTGACCCTGTCCCCTGACTTGTTTACTTTATCCACAACACTTGTATCAGCTGCCAGTGTACAAAAGACCAAAGGCAGTTGAAGTGGAAGCAGCAAAGGCAGTGCACTACTGGAGATGGATGCACCGACTTATCACATTCAATCAAAAAAAAATTCAACAGATTGCAATCATTATCACAATAAATAAATAATTAATTACCCCATCATTAAATTAACAATCTTATCTCAATCCCAATCATCACTAACATAATCACTATAGACAAATAACTAATTACCCCATCACTAAATTAACAATATAATCTTATCTCAATCCCAGTCATCACATCACTACCATAATCAATAACCTACTAAGTAAAAGCCTAGTAAATAAGGCTTTCACAAAATCTAAAAAAAATGAGACATTTGGAGTCTTATATACTTCTGCAAGTTAAATTCGTGATCACTAAGTTATAACAGAACGTCACCGTCAATAGCGAACCTACAGGTAATCAAGGGAGGCTATTGAAAATTATACTTTTACCTCTATATTTTGTAAAAAAAAAAATTTTAAAATAAAGAATTACCCCTCAAAATTTTTTTATTTATATTTTTACACTAAACTCCTTTAAATTATAACTTTTTTTTTCTCGCCTTTTAACTCAATGGGATACAACATTACCCATTAATTTTTAATACAATCTCTTAAACTTGGATTTTTTTACATTTTTTTAAACAAATTATTTACCTATTAGCTCCCAAACTTGAATTTTTGGCAATTTTTTTTTCTGGACAAATTAATGTGTTCATGCTGGAACTGAAGCAATACTTTTCCAGGCAAGTTTCTTCTTCCGGATAAAAAAACATAATCTCTACCGCAAAGAGACAAAGTGAAAGAGAAAGAAATGGCATGAGAAGTAGCAATAACTTGCCTCCAAATAGTGAAGAATTATTTATTGATTTTGTTAGCCCAACAAAAAAAGTATCCAAACAGTCGGCCGACACTTGCTCCAATCAGCCACCCCTTCAATATAGTGCGCCGGAATAAATCACATAATCATAATAAATGGGTTAGCTGTGTTTGATGCTCGATAATCCGAGTGCAAAACAGCGGAGACAAATGAAAAACAGCTTCGAAATAGCTGTCCCCAAAATAATTATAGGCGAATAAAACCAGAACAGATATTCTTCCCATTCACACTACTCCCAAACAGAATCAGGACTCCCCCAAATTAAACAAAAATAAATTGTAGAGAGAGTGAGAGAGAATTGGATTTAGAGATGGCATCCAAGGCAATTACAGGTCCTGGGAGTGAACGAACAGAAGCCAAAAGGCCTATTGGGTATGTTGCAGTTGATGGCATAGCAACAAGGAGAGGGCAAGCAGTAACCTTTGGCTCCACCACAGCAAGTGCACAGTGCACAAATCTGGAAGCTCCCCAGCTTCCTCCTCGTCTCATTCAGCTCCACCAGCATCTCCCCCTTCCCCGGCTCTATCATCGGAACCATTTCCCCCTCTGCTGCCACCGCCGTGCCATTCGCCGCCGCCAACCCATTTGCCTCCAAAAAATAAAAAAATAAAAAAAGATTTAATCCCAGATAAACCCAGAAAACAAATCACCCATGGGCACAACTGCTCTAATTCCACTCCACTTTTGCTGCATCCACCCATTCCGTAAAGCATTTGGGAATTGTAATAGAGTAGTTGCACCAAAAGTTGGGTTGGAAATAGAGCCAAAGCAAATTACATCATAAACAATTTTACAAGAAAATTGAAGGGATCTATGAATCATAAGAGGGTTTCTAGAGAGAGAGAGAGACAGAGAGAGAGAGAGAGTGAGAAATTCACATGGGCATGTCTTCCTTCATTGAGACTGAAGAACAATACAAGAAAGAGCGAGAAGAGAACCCCACAAGCAGACATCTTTTCCTTTGAAGGATATTTGTGCTTTGTGCTGCAAAAGTTGGAATGGAATTATGTAAAGGGAGTGTGCTCTAGAGATGGGTTGAGATCTTTCCTTTGTGTAAAAGGCTTTGATATGATATATATATATATATATATATAAATAATCAAGTTTGAATAAATGGGATTGAGGGTTTAATGGTATTGAACTGTCACACAAAGGTTTTAAATTGTGCGTTTCTTAATTGGGTTTTAGGCATATATTTGTGGGAAGAAAAATGGGGGACAGTGAATGTTTGGGTTAACTGCAAAGTAGCAATGGCGAGTGCCCCCTCACCCTTGTGTGTGAATGTCATTATGTGAACTGTGAAGCAACACAGGACATGCCCCGTCTTTGCACACTTTAGACCTTTTTGCCACGTGGCATCATGAGATGAATAATTGTACTCTGTTTTAATTAGGTGGGCGCCAGGCCCTCATAAAATAATTCTCCTTACTCATGGAAGTGAATAATTGTACTCTCTTTTAATTCAAAATTTCTGAATTTATGTTGTTTTTAATTTATGTTCTTGAACTCATATTTTAATGGATAAAAATCTACATTTTTCATCTCAAATAATGTGGTGTCACATTATTGGTTTGCAACAACTACCTTAGATGATTGCCATGTTATACGAAATACAAATATGTGAGATAAATTTGAGAGTATATCATTATTGCTTTTGAAATTATGTTTTTAATTCAACAGACATTTTTTAAAATATTTTTTTTTACAGTTTATAACCTATAGACACCCTTTGAAAAAATCGTCTCTCCATCTTTATTTAAGATTTCTTAACTTCTATGCGTCAAAATATATGAACACCAAAATATATGAATGTAAAAATTAGATTAATTTGGAATAAGTCATAATGTGTTAATTAAGCTGTCAAATAAATACCAATGACTACGAGAGTACTTCTCTTAAAGTCTTTCGATATTCTGAACTCAATGGTGAAATCTGTTTCATCAAATGAGGTACCGAAAATACAGATACATAGAAATATAAAAGTTTTAAACTATCCATAGTATTATACGTCTACCAAACATACCGAAAAAAATATAGAATGGGGCATATTTAACATTTTAAGATGCTCTGAACCTAACAATAAGGTCAAACTAAGCATTCAGACACCTGAACATAGTTCTGCATGAAAATGTAAAATTATAAAAATGCCCCTTGACCTAAAGTAAATTAGAGGAAGGCTAATTAAGATCCGAAAAAGTCTAAAATTAGTATCTTCGACATTTCAGACCCAACAGTGATATCTATTTGGGAAAAATAAAACACCAAAAGAGACCAAAAAATGATGAACACGTCCCTAAGACTTAATAAAGTCACCAAAAAAGTATCTAAAGTAAATATGAAGCCACGCTAATGTTTATAGGAGCCTTCGATTCCGAAAATGAGTTCCATTTAGGATAACTGGGAATTGAAGACACGAGATATGAACGATAAAATTATCAAGTTGCCCTTAAAGCTTAATTAAGTAATCAGATGAACTCAAAAATTAAAAGAATGACCTACTCATGTTGATTAAAATGTCAATAAGTAGTCCACCATTATCTCTGTCCTCTATTTCAATCTTGATTGTTGCTGGGATTGCGTTTGTGGTATTGATCACTCTCCTTCCACTTCGTGACCTTTAGGATAAGTTTATGAATTTCAAACTTCTTCTAATAGAGGCGGTGGACGGAGTGGATTTTTTTCACCCTTCATCGAATGTGGCGGGGGCTAAACAGGCAGTTCTAGTTGCTAATTTTGCGCCAAATTTTCCACTGTTTGATCAGAGTTTCGACCTATTAGGAGAATTGATCCATCATTTGCTCTATAGGACTTAGGGTTTGCCTCCTTCTTCTAGGCCCTCTAGTTGGGGGCCTAATTTTGCTGAGTTTGTGGCTGATTTTCTCTTATACAAATTTTAGGAGCCATGAGTAGTAATTATGGGAAGACTTGTTACAAGAAAAATTATCGTTCTCACAAACAATGCCAAACTGTTGTTACCAATTATTGATCAGATGTAATTCTTTTGAAACCTCCCTGAAAAATAGTGATTAAAGGTCACCAAACTAGCTTCGGTGATGGGCGTTCCAATGATTAAGTGAGAAAATTTTAAAAGAGAGGTTGTATGCCTAAAAGGAATTCACTTTGCGTTAGGGTGTACCTTAAGTCCTTTCTTATAGGACGCGTCTTTGCTTATTCTGATAAGGATTAAAAATAGAAAGATCGGATTCAGAATATATCCAACAACAGAATTTCCCTTGTTGAACTCTCCTTTCTGAAGTAGGTCTGGAGGATGACTTTGTGTGGGCATCAGCTCAGGAGTTGCCTCCAACATGTTCTAAAAATCAGACCCGAGGCCCTACAGTTTGGGGTATCCAAAGCACATCCCTTTAGACCTGTACAAACACGTGTCGGAATCGTAGCTCAGTATTCAAATTTGGTATATCATTGCGTAAATGTTGCAAATATTTAATTTTTATAAGTGTTATGATCAAACTTATACATTTTTTTGGTCATTATTACTTATTAAAGATATATGTAGTAATTGTTAATTTTTATAGATTTTATAGAATTTAAAATGATTATTTAATGTATTTTATGTTTCCTCCACCAACATATAATACTAGCTCCACCCTTGTCTTTAACTTCTTCTTTTTTAACGATGTGAATCATATTTGTGGCTATTATTGTTTTACTGGCCTGTCTATTCTTAATAATTAACTTTTTCTAACCACGTCCTATAGAAATTATTGAATTAATAATAATAAGACTCTTTTGAATAGACTTTGAACAGACTCGTATATGAAATCTCGTGACATAATACCCGGAGTGAGAAATTTAATTAACTGAGGTTGAGAAGATTAATTTTCACCTCTACCATCAATTTAAGTTAATACTCAAAATATATATATATATATATATATATATATGACTTGGATGTGAACACTTTGATGTAACTTGTCTCGTAAAGTTGGCACATGTTTAGTGGTAAGGGGTCCGCCATGGGATGAATCTAGTGACTAGATTTTGATTACCTACCAAAGAAAAAGTAGATTGTGATCAAAATCCTCGCAACATGGTGGTCAAACTCTCAGGCATTTAGAGTATCTCTAAAGGGCTCCTTACAAGGGTTCTTAAACCAAAATAGAGAGAAAGGATGATAAAAGAGAGATCCAATGAGCACTCCAAATGGCTCCCTTACATAGGAAAGGTCATTTTGGCTCCTCAAATTTAAGGTGAAAGAAAGTCACTTCCTAAAACCAAAATTCTCTAACAAATTTATTATTCTTCAATAAAAAATTAATAAAATATTCAAGACTCTCCCAACTAGAGAACAAGATTGGAGTAACCACTTCAAAAGTATTTTGTCAAAATAACCTTTTAGCTAAAATTTGAGTAAATTTTACCGAGCATGGTTCAAGTTGCTCAGGTGATTGGAGTTGTGTGTGTGTGTGTGTGTGAGAGAGAGAGAGAGTATTAAGCATTTCTCTATTCAAACATGTTATAAACAAGTATAGGCGTTAAACAAGTATAGGCGTTGGCCAATTAAACCAAGTCCATATATTTTAGGATGTTTCCTAATTTTGGTTTATTGAGTTCTAGTAATATTTGAAGTATTTTAAGCATTTTAAATGGTAGTTGGAGTAATATTATAAGTAAGTGTTAGTTTCCTAATTATAACTGAACAAGATATATTAATTTGTGTGAGATTAAATGTCCTAATTAACATAAAACTTAGAGTTATTATTATAAATATTTAAATTTATATCTTGTAAACCACAAAATTAATATATTAGTGGACAAACAAGAAAAGTGGCCATGAGGCAGTGTGACTGCTGGAAGCCCAAGTCGACAGGCAACCGAAATTGTGGTACCTTGAGACTAGATTTTTCAATAAAGATTTCTCTTGTCACATTTCCCGAGACAAGCTAGTGACTTGATAATTGATTGTCAACTTTTGTCCAACGAATTCTTTCATCAATGGTTGCGACATCTATTTAATTCGTGTTGCTATTAGAGAAATTTTGAAGAGAAATTTTGAATCCAACAATAGGTGTTCTAATTTTTAAGAATGGTTCAACAAGTTAATGCGGAGATTATTCATTTGCAACAAGAAAAAAAAAAAAAAAAAAAAGCAGTATGCAACGAAGCAGTATGCAAGAAAAAGAAGTTCAAACTCACGCTTTGGCATAATAAGAGCAATTTCAACAATGAAAGTCATTTTTTACCTAAAAAAACTCATTTAGATGCTACTAAAATGTTTATACATAACTCCCTCTACCCACAGTCGACCAACGAAAATGCCAAATAAACTCTTGTATAGATCTAGGGTTTTATATTTTCTCCTCACCATTCAAACTCATATTTGGAAGTCAAAGATCTCGATCTTCATTTTACAGTTTTTGTTGTGTAGATACTAGATATAGGGTTTTCAGTCCTATTTTACAATTTATGTTATGCCTTCGTATCATGTGTGTGTATATGGTATTCTATACATATCTATATATATATATATATAATTGTGGATGCTCTGTTTATGTGAATTTCTGTAATAGGCATGAAATTGGTTTTGATTATTCATTATTTAAGAACGATTTGGGTCTTTATCTGAGAGAGAGCAGGAGATAAATAGATTCTCATGTGAGGTTGTTTTAGAAAGAGGGAATTAGAGGGATGTAGAGAGATGAAGATAAATGACGGAAGAGATAATGGTGGAGGCGGGAGTTGCAGAAAGAAAATGGTAGAAAAAATAGGGAAGAGGCCATGGGTAGGGTGGAGCTTATTTGGGTTTGGTTTTCATCCTGTGTGATGTGATGCATTGTACAAATTTGACTTTTGATATGATCAAATTTTGATTGATGATTTTTTTTTATTTGACGTCTGATCAAGCAAAAAAATACTTTTAAATTTTATATATATATATATATATATAATGTAGTAGTATTTTTTTCACTATCCGAATACATTTTCATCTTTTTTATTAATTTTAAAATTATATCCAAACACATTTTTATTATTTTATAACTTTAAAATTGTTTGCAGTTATCATATCGAAACGCATTTACAGTTATTTCAAAAAATCAATTACAATTTTTAAAAACATAATTCAAAAATAATTTGTAAAAATCATTTCTTAATCACCCGTGCTTCAAACATTATTTTTTTTTGTTTTGCAAATTTTTACTCTTAAAATTTAGTTTGGAGCATCAACCATGTGGCCAAAACTCAGTAAAACTAAAATCACTTGAGAACTTTTTCAATTTTTATAATTATGATATTATAAAATTTTATCCTTTCAGGCAAATTGCTTAATGGTGTTGGCATTGCCACTGCCACTAGATAAGTGATGACACCTGTGGTTCAATCTCAAGTTGAAAAGACATTCCTAATCATGGTTTTCGAAAAAGTTATCTTAGCTTCACTTGATGTAGTCAGTAATTAAAACCCAATTGCATGCATACTTTTTGAAAATTGAAGGTATGGTTTTAATTGGACTTCATGATTTTTATTGACAAAAATGTTTCATGACTTTGATAATTTGCATCTATTATGTGGACTTCGGTCAAATTTGTGTTTAGTCCTTGAAAAAGATAATTATTCTAAAGTCCATGTACAATCGCTCTGAAAAACTGAATGTATAATTTTTCACTTTTGAACTGAAGAACAATAATTATTTTATATTTTAAGCTCGAGTCTATTTTAATATTTTTTTAAAAATGGCAAAAATATATCTCTATATATGATTTATCTTTTTATCCAACCCACATTCACTTTTTTCAAACCCATGTACCTAAACTCACTTAACTTCAAACTTGAGTTCCTTTTCTCTCTCAACAACTCTCTCCTCTCTACAATGTCTCTCTCCTTTGTCGATATGCTCTCTTTCATTGTACAATCTCCTTTTCTCACCGATTTTCTCTCTCCCTCGTCCCTTGCTCTCTTATTCCTCCATACCTTCCCACACCACTGTAAGGCTATGGAACGAGTACCACTTCTGGCCACTGCCAACCATCACTACTCTCCCTTTACATAGTGCCCAAAGTTTTATCAACACATCAAGGTGTTGATAGCGATCTTTGTTGACTTTTATGTCGACTCGGTCACCGAAGAATAGATCAAAGCCAACAAGGTCTCACAAATTTGTCATGAATAAATCGAAGCTTACTAGATTTGTCATGAATTTCATAGATTCAACACCTAGTTGCCTGATACAAAGGTTCTTGTCTTCTACGGTGGGCTCAATATCACAGATTCAAATTTCTTTAGTTATTTGTTACCAAACTGGATAAGTGTTAAGAGTGACCATTAGATAAAGAAGTAGCATTCAAGTTTGGTCAAATATCGCTAAAGAACTTTCAATTATAAAACTGCTTATCAACAACCCATTTAAGCTACCAATGCATAGTTTTTGACTTTTTGTCTTTTCTCTTGCGGTCTCTTGGGTTGGTTTGCTTTTTGATAAAGACAATATTGACAGAATCATATCTTTCCCAAATTATGGGTTGCATAAAATCAGGGATTTTTATTTCATTATTTGTAAACTTCCATACTTAGTTCCATTGTACACCTATATATTTTTTAAAGCAGAATACAGAAAATACATACAAGAATTATTCAATTCCTTTTTTTTTTAACATGGTATCAGAGCCTCTTTTTCTCTACCACGCCTACTTCTAGGTTTTTTTCCCTATTCTTCTGATCTCCCAGCCACAGCCACAGCCACAGCCACAGCCACAACCGCCTGCTTCTTTCCTATTTTTTTTTCTTCCTAGTCGAATCTCTCATTTTCTTCTATTTTCCAAGCAGTCTTTTTTTGACTTCTTCTTCCTGCTTCTTCCCTGTTTTTTTTTTCTCTCTCTAGCAGCCTCGTTTGACTTTTCTCTCTGATTCTTTTCTTCCTTTTCTTCTCTTATTCTTTCCTTGGCACTTGGTTTTTCTTTTTCCTGCTTTCTTCCCTCAGCATCGCTTCTTTTTATTTTTTTTTCTTCTCTGTTGCACGATTCAGGCTAAAAAAAAAAAAGCCCCCAGCCGCGCCGCTCTTTCTTTCTTTCTCCTTGTTCCTTCTGCGCCATTCTTTCTTCTTTCTTTGCTTCTCAAACCCATAAAAAAAAAGGAACATAACCGCAAAACCCTCTCCAATTCTTATTATTTTTTTTTTCTTTCCAGTTCTTCTTTCTTTCTTTCTCTCCTTGGTATACAATCACCCGCAAAAATCCTTCACAACTTGTGGCAATGACGACTTGACGACAACCAGCTACCACCACAACAGCCCCCATCCAGCGTCAACCAGATTGCCGTGGCTCCATCATCCTCAAGTCCGGTACCCAGCTTGTCACCAAAGTTATACCAGAAACTTCGCAACATGCTCGCTCCATCCCCATCTCCGATCGATTCCTCCTCAGTCAACTTCATTGGTAATCTCTTCTCCTCTCAACTTAATTTTCCTTTCAATCAGCGCCTCCATTGGGTGGTAGACAGTGGCGCGAGCCACCATATCTGCTATCACAAGGATGCTTTCACCGATCTACAACCCCTTGAACTCCCCATTCCATTCGGCTTCCCACGAGTCAGGATATCCCCACCAAGGGTCTTGGCACTTGTATTCTATCCTCATCTCTTACTCTTACTCAAGTATATTTTGTTTCTCTTTTAACCTTTAATTAATTATCTGTTTTCCAAATTGCCCTTCAAAATTCTTATACTATTTTTTCTTCTCATAATTGCTTCTTTCAGGACCCACAATCGATGAAGCTGATTGGAGCGGGTGATCTATGCAATGGGCGTTATGTGTACCATCCCGAACCCCCTATGGTTTTTGCTGCTCAATCTACTGCTAATAAGACTCTATGGCATCAACGTCTAGGTCATCCCTCCAGTTTTACTATTCCTAATGTTTTAGACTCCCCTTGCATTCTTTCTGATTGTGATGTTTGTACTCGTTCAAAGCACACAAGATTACCCTTTCCCAAATTTGCTAATAAAAGTGATTTTGCTTTTAATCGGATTTTTTGCGATATTTGGGGTGGCTATCATACTCCTTCCTTATGTGGAGCCCATTATTTTCTTACCATAGTAGATGATTTTTTTCGCACTACTTGGATCTATTTAATGCATTTCATTTAACGCGTTTTTTTGCTCTTGTCAAAAATCAGTTTAACACCACTGTTAAAATCATTCGAACTGATAATGGCCAAGAATTTTGCTCTCATCCATTTCAAACATATCTCCTTGACCATGGCATTATTCATGAACGTACCTGTGTTGACACTCCTCAACAAAATGGCGTTGTGGAGCGTAAACACTAGCACCTTCTTAATGTTGCCCACAGTCTCCGTTTTCAAGCTCACTTACCCCTTCCTTTTTGGGGTGATTGCGTTCTCACCGCTACATACCTCATTAATCGCACTCCTAGTTGTATTCTTCACAATAAATCGGTTCTTTTCAACAAAAAACCCCACTACGATCATCTTCGTGTTTTTGGGTGCCTCTGTTATGCACAAACTCTCCATGCTCATCGTGATAAATTTTCCCCCCGTGCCACTAAATGTGTCTTTGTTGGGTATCCTAGCACCCATAAAGCATACAAATTCTACAACCTTAATACACAATCCATTTTCTATTCTCGTGATGTCACCTTTCATGAACACCAATTCCTTTTTCAGGATCTTCCAACCACCTCCTCATCTCCTTTTCCATCTTCAATTATTCCTCTTCTCATCCCTGAACCTGTTTTACCCCCTTCCTAACACTTTCCTGACACCTTATCTTCTCCACCTTCCCAACACTCTCTTGACACCCCATCTTCTCCACCTTCCCAACACTCTCCTAACACCCCATCTTCTTCACCTTCCCCATCTTCACCCCTTTCCTCCCCTTCACTCTCTTCCCCATCTTCCCCTCCACTTGTTTCTCGTCCTCGTCGTCACATTACACAGCCTGCCTATCTTCAGGACTACATATGCCACACCTTTCATACAGTGCCCATGGCGTCTTCACCTGCTCCAACGGTTTCAGGTACTGCTCATCCCTTATCTGCCTTTCTTTCATATTCTCATTTTTCTTCATCACATCTTACTTATTTAAATGCTCTCACCTCTTGTATTGATCCTTCTTGCTATTCTGATGCTATCCGACACTCTCATTGGAGCGAGGCAATTTTCGCTGAGCTCCGCGCCCTTGAAGATAACTCCACTTGGACTCTTGAGCCACTTCCCCCTACTAAGAAACCCATTGGCTGTAAATGGGTTTTCAAAACCAAACTCAAAGTTGATGGATCCATTGAGAGGTACAAAGCCCGATTGGTTGCTAAGGGCTACACTCAAGTTGAAGGTCTTGACTTTCATGAGACTTTGCTCCAGTTGCCAAAATGACCATTGTCCGCTACTTATTGGTAATTGCTTCAACAACCAATTGGCTCATTCATCAGCTCGATGTCAACAATGCCTTCTTGCACGGTGATCTTGATGAAGAGGTCTACATGACCCCACCCCCCAGTTATTGCCCTCAGGGGGAAACCCGTGTTTGTCGCCTCCGAAAGTCTCTCTATGGTCTTAAGCAAGCCTCCCGTAATTGGTTTTTCAAACTAACTACTGTACTTCTTAATGCAGATTTTCGCCAATCTCAAGCTGATCACTCATTGTTCACTCTTGTCACTCCCACCAGCATCACTATTGTTCTTGTATATGTTGATAACATCTTAGTTGCAGGCAATGCGCTATCCCAAATTCAGGTTTTTAAGGACCTTCTCTCCACTTATTTCAAAACAAAGGATCTTGGCTCTTTCAAGTTCTTTCTTGGCCTCGCAGTTGCACGTTCTTCTGCAGGCATTTTCCTGAACCAACAAAAATATGCTCTGGATATACTTTCTGACAGTGGTCAACTTGGTGCCCGGCCCGCCTCCTTTCCGATGGAACAACATTTGAAGCTTTCCAATGACGATGCCTCCTTACTTCCTGATCTTAGCATTTATCGTCGTTTGGTTGATTGTCTTATTTATTTGACTATCACTCACCCTGATATTGTTTATGCCGTCAACATTCTCAGTCAGTTCATGTATGCTCCTCGTGTTCCTCATATGCATGCTACCATGCGTGTTCTCCGTTACATCAAAGGGAGTCCCGGCCAAGGCATTTTTTTCTCTTCCTCTAGCACCACACATGTTACGGCCTATACTGATTCTGAATGGACCAGTTGTCCCACCACAGGCCGCTCCACCACATGTTAGTTCATCCAACTTGGTACCAGTCCGATCTCATGGCGTACAAAAAAATAGACTACCGTTGCCCGTTCTTCCGCTAAAGTTGAATACCGCACCATGGCTGTCACCACCTGTGAACTCACTTGGCTTAAGCAACTTCTCACTGATCTTGGCATCTCTCATCCCGAGCCTTTCACCCTCTACTGTGACAATCAGTTTGCACTTCACGTTGCCCACAATCCAGTGTTCCATGAACGTACTAAACACATTGAGATCGATTGTCACATCATTCGCTATAAAATTCGCTCTGGTCTCCTCAAAGGAATTCACACTTCTTCACATGAGCAAATTGCAGATATCTTCACCAAGGCTTTAGGCTCTAACCTTTTTCATCATTTCTCACGCAAGTTGGGCATTACGGATATCCATGCACCAACTTGAGGGGGAGTATTGACAGAATCATATCTTTCCCAAATTATGGGTTGCATAAAATCAGTGATTTTTATTTCATTATTTGTAAACTTCCATACTTAGTTCCATTGTACACCTATATATTTTGTAAAGCAGAATATAGAAAATACAACAAGAATTATTCAATTCCTTTTTTTTAACAGACAATAAGGCCCAGATATGGAGACAGTACAAATTAATGGAGAATAGTTGGAATTTCTTCTTCAATTCAGGTTCTTCTAATTTACGGTACTTATTCATAGAATTAATTCAATGTATACACGGTCGAGTGAGTTATTCAGGTAAAGCAACCATCAACTAGGACATTTATATTTAGTTTTCAATGGCATGACCAAAAAATATTGAAGCAGTAAAATAATAAAATTGATTTTTCTGTAGTTTTTTATGATAGTAAAATTTTACTATTTGAGAAGTAATTTTTCTTTTCAAAATTTCATATGCAATATGAATTTTGTTTGATAAATCTTAATTTTTAGAGTCCAAGTATATAATTTTGTTTTGAAAACGGGACATTCATCTAGATTATTTTCGGAGAAAAACACTAAATGAGAATTTTTGTCCAATAAAAGATGATGAACTTGATAGGTTACTAAGTAAGTTTGGAGTTGGATTTATTGATAATTTTGTTGCTTTTCATAGACACATAGGTGAATGATCCTTTTTTTTTTTTTTTTACTATCAATTTAAGTTTTATCAATTGGAATTTCTTTCGTTTAGATATGTTTTTGTTTTCATTTTTATTTTTTGCATTTTTTGAGAGTTTTTAAAATATATGTGCTTTTAGGTCTTTTAATTTTCTAATGAATTTGAATTTTGAAAAATACGAAAAAAAAAAATTAGTACTTTTAGTTGTTTCGTAAAAAGAACTGTTCACAAATCCTTTTCCTTTTTAAAATTTTTTTTTTTGTATCAAAAGCGTTTTACCAAACACATTTTATGTTGATATTTTTACTTTTTATTTTTAGCAACCAAAAATAATATTTGAAATCGTATCCAAACATGAGTCAATTTGGAGAGTTTTCAGAGACTCTTTTGTTTTTTGTTTTTTGAATTTCAAGGAATTTTTTGTTTGGTTGGTAAGAAATGAATACCACTATATAAAAAAGGTTGCCAAAGACAAATTTAATCATTTCTAAATTTTAGTTTGGCAACAAATCTCTCGTTTTTCTTTGTGCATTTGAGGGAAATTGGTGGCCTTTTTTTTAAGTAAATGGATTTGGGTTCCATATGGTTTATACCATCAAATTTTGGAAAGGAAAAAAAATGTAGAAGAAAAGGAAAGGAGAAAAATGATCTTCTTTATATTTTATCTCACTTCAATGAGATTAAATATATAAATATATATATATATATATATCTTAAAAATAATTGGGAAAAAATAGGAAAAAGAAAAGCGTATGACATAACTGAAAAGAAAAAAATTCTGAAATTTCCCTCCTGTTTCTTAACAAATTTATAATTCTAGAAAATAAAAATAAATTAAAAATGATTTCTTTTTTGTTATTTTGTTTTGTTTTGCTATAGAGCAGGAGACATGCTACTAAACAATTTTAATCCAAGGCCCCAATCCACATAGCAGCATCCATGGCATTGTACAGCATTCTCCACAACAATTGAAAATTAAAAAAAAAAATTCATTGCTAAAATGGATATAAATAAATAAATTTAGACCAAATAAAATACAAAGATGAAATTCTGTGCTAAACATATAACAAACGTTTATTGACAGGAGAAAAAAATAATCTGAATCACAGCTATATATGTATCCAACTTTTATTCTAAAAATTGAATAATACAATTACAAATCGAAATTGAAATTGAAATTGAAACACAAAAAATACAGACTTTGAATGTTTTTCAAGTAAAAACAGTGTCTAGATTTTTCTGAAACTAATTTTGAGTTCTATGTTTCATGGCTTCAGATCTCCACAGCCATGATCAATTGCTACTATATTCTTTTTTGTCTCTCTGTAATGCAAATTTGTAAATATAACCTTTGGAGTTTCCATTGAATATACATATAGATTAGTATGGAAACGGATCAATCCAACACTCGTCTTGCTTTGCAGCTTCGCTCCATCGCTTTTTGAATTCCCTGAATTCGTAGGAGGATCGTTTTCTCACCTAAAACAAAGATAGATAAATTTCCTAACAACACTAGCTAGTCACTTCAAGAGGGATCTTGAAATCAATGTTCTCATACTCAGACCGTTCATCAAACCGAAAAAATGTCCGGATTACGGGTTACCGGTTCAACCGGACTCAAATCGTAATGTCATAATTATGTAATTAATAAATTTAATAATACATATTATTGATATTTTACATTAAAAAAATTATACAAAAATTACTAAAAATTATATAAAAAAATTTACAAAATATGAATTTTCTTAATATGAAAAACTTTAAGAAAAAATGAAAAAAAGTATAATAGACATAATTTATTGCAATATTGAAAGTTAAAATTTTATTGCTGTTCTTCCATAATCGCAAGGACCATAATAAAAATCAATTTAACATCCAATCCAAGTATAATCCAATAATTTAATCTTCAACTACATGAAAAAAAAAATATAAACACTAATAATCATGCATAAAATAAAATAAAATACCACATCATACAAATATATAATACTGGAGTTTCAAACTTCAATGGTTTAAAATTTTAAATACAATCTAAAATAAATTCAGCTAAAGACCAACTCAACTCAGCCAAAAAATTGTATGAAATTTGAGATTTTGAATATAAAAAAAAAAAAATTGCAGCCAAGAACCGGTTGAACCGGTTGACCCAGCACCGGGTCAACCAGTTCACCGGTTGAACCGGCCGGTTTTACCGGTTTTCACTTTTTAGAACGGTTTTAAGTTTCAAACGGTTTACTGGGCTAACCCGGACAGTTTTGTGGACCGGTCGACGGTTCAACCGGTTGAACCAGCCGGTCCGGTCCGTTTTTTTAAACATTGGCCCAAACACAGTCATTTCCATAAAATAAATAAAGGTCTGTTTCAAAACTTACCTCAAGTCTGGAATTGATTTTTTGAGGAGTAGATAATGGCTGCAATTCAGAGACAGTAAATAATCAGTTCTAATGCAAGATACAATATAACAACACTTTTTCAGTTTCTAAGCTTGTCATGTTTCAGTAAGTATTGCCAAAGTTGTCTGCAGAAATAAAAGTTTACCATCAACTCACAATTTAAATTGCAAATGGAGAGATGGCAATTACTTTAATTTAACTTAAATATATATAATTCTATTCTATGTATGTGTTTTGTGTTGACTTGAACAAAAAAAAGCATGGGGACATGAAACATCTTCTCTCAAGAGATGGATGGTTTCAGAACCCCTCAATATCCCGTCACAATCTGTTTTCCCCATCTTTCAGATTTGACTGGAACTGGAAAACAAAGGCTCACACTGACTTAGACCAGAGAGGGTATAGCCTGTTTGGGGCCGGACTCATCACTGTTCAACAAAGCTTGAGCTCAGTTTGGGTTTAAGCTCCCATGCAAGGATAAACCTCAGAAAGCAGTCACTGGAGTAGCTATCTAAGATATGCAATTGGTAGGAGGATACGAGACAGAAACCTGGTTGTGGGGCTAAATTCTACACTGCTTTAAGGAATAGCCAGTACAAAATACACTATTATGCACACTTAAAAATAGGGAGGAAAAATATTTCAATGACATATATTCCCATCCAAGAGAAAATAGATCATAGTCTAAGAATAGAAGGTAGGTATGCATCCTTCAACGTGACTAATTCAAGTCTAGCCTAAGAGGTGGCCGAATACCATAAAAAAAAATCAGTACAATTATGTAGCAGGTCCTTGTAAATCTGAGCAGGAAAATAAACAAAGTATCAGTGCAGACATATTCTTGATGTATCTCTAGGACAAATCAAGAACACTTCCTTTTGCTTCTTTATTTTTTTTCTTTTTTCCTTTGTTTGTCCTCTAGTTTGAGGAAGGGGGTTTGTAATAAAGGAAACAACCCTGAAAAAATGAAATTATTTGCAACATTGAAATTGAGTAGTATGGATATCATATTTCTAACCTTGTGATCAGACCCTCCAAGTGTAGGGAGTCCACGGTGAACAATGTACTCAGAGTCCACAACCCCAACATTTGTGGTTCGATTACCCTATCAAAAGAATGCCAAATGAGTCAAATAATGCACCAAGAAGATGCTTAAGAATGCTGAAAAATGGGAGGAAAAATAACAAAGAAAGATTGTATGCTACTTAACATTCAATAAAGAAACTTGCCTGTGCACAATATCCAAGCTGAAAATCTAGGCCCCAAGCATGTATCAAGTCATTCTGTGAAATAATCAACAAACAGTTAATGTAAACCCCAGTACACAAGCCAACACGTTGATCAATGGTGATAAGGGGCTTAAAAGTTTAATACAGCTTGCAGGCTGTAGCTGAGTTGGGGTGAGGCTCCGAATTTAACAGAGAGATCCTAGGTTCAACTCCTAACCTGGACTAGCTTGCAGCCTCATGTATCCAGAGGAATAATTGCGACCTACCCCCAAGGATTGATATTAGTATCAAGGATATAAATAATCCTAATCAAAGAGACGCTTTTGGGTGGGGATGGGTTGGGATCCATGATACCACAGAAAAGATAAAAAGAAGGATCATCAAAACTTCAGTGCCCCAAGAAAGGGAAAAATTCACCAGGTTATATTCCAAGTACTAAAAAGTAATAGTATCACAACCCTGAAAGGCTGAAACAAACTACTACCATCTTTCCAGGAAAACTCTCTCTCTCTCTCTCCTCCCAAAAAAAATTCAGGAAAAGGTCCCCTCCCACCTATATCATTTGAACTTTATCTCAGAGATACCTACTAAAAACACCATGCTTCTAATAATAGGTAATTTTAACTTGTTAGTTCTTTAGTGTAAATAAATTCCCATATTGTGTACCAAATTTACCACCACAAATAATAAAGAGGACAAACCTGGATCATATACCATACACAGCGCCACGCAGCTTGTGAGAACACAGGAGCCATCATTTCTACCCACCTGTAACATATTTTCCTTTTACTCTCATTGAGTTAAAAAAATTCCCAACTTTCTCCCATACTAAAAGATGCTGTAACAAATGAATCCACCTAAAACAACCCTAGTAAAAAAAGCATCAACCTTTTGGAATAACAAGTTGGCTTTCTTCAGATATATATATATGTATATATATATATATATATATATATGAAGCAAATCTGAATAAAGCATGGTAGTTTAGTACAAATTAATTTCTACCCTGTGCATGGAGGAGATGTGCTGTTGCCATAACATTGAAGCCCATGCTTACCAGTCTTATAAGCCCTCCTGCAGACACAATGGGCCACAACGAGTTACAACATGCATGCCAGATTCACTGATTGCCCTAAGAGGCAAACTTTAGTTCAACTGAATCATGAATAGGTAAGCAAAATTGGTGATATCAATACTGTGAGCGGAACAGCCAGTAAATTTTTTTTTTTTTTTTTTAAAAAAACAAATTATATAGAGAAATAAAAACTACCATGAGTAGAACTATCTGCAGTAACAATCAATAAATAAAATAAACAGTTCAAATGCCACTAGAAAATAGTGTAATATTCAACAAAAATCTACTACCAGAGCAGAGGAGAGTAGCCAACCAGTTTGTGAATCATTTATGGACTGTTCTTTCAACTGCTTTAGT
The DNA here is from genome assembly GCA_008638375.1 of Nyssa sinensis. Taxonomy (NCBI): domain Eukaryota; kingdom Viridiplantae; phylum Streptophyta; class Magnoliopsida; order Cornales; family Nyssaceae; genus Nyssa; species Nyssa sinensis. The sequence continues at coordinate 11,742,677 of CM018037.1, read as the reverse complement.
AGCACAAGACAAAAGTTACTAATATAATAGTTACAACCATTACATCATGTTACCTCAAGGCTGGAACCAATAATATTTTATTTTGACACAGCGCAAATGAGGTAGCATCAAACAAGAAAAGACAGAGCATAACAGAGGCAAGCAATGCAGCTCAGGCAGAGTGATATAGCTGTAGAGTAGTCAAGTGGTATATCTAACATCCTCTTCCATCTCATGAGAGGTATGGGATAATCACGTACGAATCCCAAAAAATAAGTTCATATCGGAATGTGGTACTATCTGCATGAATAAGAATTCTAATCTTGGTAGTGGGTGCACAAATAGTAACTGCATTCTACCGACTACCAATTTGTTTCTTTAGAAAAAAAAATGCAAAAATATAAGGGTATAAGAGCACCTGTGCACATTTGATCTACTGTCACGGGCGGTAATACGATGATGCACCCTCGAATTGGCAACATCAAGCGCTGGCTGTGATATCTCAAGCCCTTCATCTTTCACAATTGATACATACCTGCAAGTATAAAAGAAGTTGACTAATACAAAATTCAACACTTTTCAAAGAAACTAACATATCACCCGCTATGAATAAATGCAACCTGAAGAGTTATATCTCCGTTGGCCCTTTAGTGGAGTTCTTATGGATTACAAAATAGTTGTTGTGCTAGTTGATTTCATTGTTTATTATGAAAAATGAGGAAACTTTTTTCAATGATTCATGGAGTGAAATGAGTCAGCCACAAAGAAGTTCTGAAATATTCAAGGGGAAGCAGTGCCCTAGAAAACAAATTAGAATAGATCAACTCTTAACATAAAAGAGTATATGTCTCTCAAATTAGGAAAAGGAAATTACAATTTGTCACATCTAAAATGATATAAAATGTTCAACAACTGCAGAATTGGTCTATTGCATTCATTTGTCACATTAGGGTATATAATTTAGATAGTAAATATTTGGTTTTAAGCACCAAAATACCCTTAGTGTACAAAAAAAAAAAAAAAAAAACTAGAAATCAACCTTACTTTCCCTCCCATAAGTTTCCTTTATCAGGTTTAAAAAAATTAAAAAATGTTTCTGGATCAGAGACAATCATTTGAGGAAGAATTATATCTAAAGAATCCAATTTTTTTCTTATCCTTTTGCACAATAGAATCCAACACAGATGGGAGATATAAATGAGCTAGGCTATCTCAATATGCTGTCTTCTTGTGCCAACTGCCATGTAAGTAATTTGATATGACACAGTAACAACTTACGCCTGAGAAAAATTATCTAAGATGTTGATGTTTACTTATTTTTCATATAAATTCAGATCAAAGACAACCATCACTAATACATTTCGGACGATAAATCTACCTATAGGGACCATGGGTTTTGCAGTAGTAAGATTTATTTGTTGCCACTGGACATGTATTTGTATAGCAATATTATGCAGAGTTTAACTTCCATGTGATCTAGAGGAACAGAACTCCGTAATAGGAGAGCACCCGGTGGGTTTTAGAGAACTCAGTTAGAGCTTCAGTTGACCATTCGGCTGCCAGCAACTTACTCTACTGCTTTGCAATTGTAATTAATAACTAAGATAAAGAAAATGGAGCGTATAGTCTTTGGCCATCTTTCATCTTATCAAAAATCAGAAATCAAGGGAGCCTCTATAATTAGCTACTTTAATTATAACTGATTATTACATCAAATGTGATTTACCAGCAGTGATACTGCTCAACCATTACATGACCACAACACATAAGAAAGGATGCAGAATCTGGTAAGCGATGTGTTTTCTTTTCTTTTCCTCAATTTTATTTCTCTTACTTTTTTAACCTAACAGCTGTCACATACCGTCCAGGGTGGAAATTTTCAACTCCAAGGTCTTCATCCCAGAGGAAAATGTAGTTGTACTCTGCAACTATATCTGGATGTAAGAATCGCTTGGCGAACCACCTACTTGTCATCATCATAATTGAAAATGTAATAGAAACCAAAACATGAGAGAAAGTATAAATTTATAATAATGAAAATTTTACTTGAAAGGATTATCTTCATCCAAAAGAAAAATGTACTAGTTTTTAGCAAGTATTTATGGATGTAAGAAACAGTTCTACAAACAAATAAAAATCATCAATAATGACTTAGAAGGTGAAAGCCAGTGTTAATGGAACCAGACTGGATGAGCTGGTGAGACTGATAAGCCAGTGTTCTGATTTAGTAGTTCATTTGAATCAGTTGTCATGGAATCAAAACAAAATGATGTGAACTGGCTAAACCAGCTGGATTCTGATTGAACCATAGAGAACCAATTGGTTGAATTACACCTATATTTTCCCCAATTTAGAACATGCTGAAGCTTCACCACCCCCCCCCCCCCCCCCCCAACAAAAAAAAAAGCAGATAAAGAATGTCGAAGTCATAGCTTGCAAAAACTCAAACCTTAGCATTTTAAATGATTTAAGCTTTTCTTAGCGATTGATCTACAAGTCCTCCTTTGTTAAGTTTTTATCACAATTAATATTTATATAAATATTGTTTCATACATGAATATCTTACATTGCACCAATCATACATGAATATTTATAATAAAGTGGTTCAATGACTGAACCATGGTTGAACTGGTGAACCAAATGTACCACCATCCTCACAGGGTCGATATCCAATCTGGTTCTTATAATTATGGTGAAAACCAAATTTAAGGAGAATATATATATATATATATATATATATGTAACTTCCATTACATATGATAATAGGATTAGAGTGCCACCCAATTACCATTTAGTTTGATCGATAGCAGATACATGTATGACACGATCACTCCATTCTAAATCCTTCCATTCATCAACAATACCGTCATAATGGAAAAGCATCACAACAAAATCACTTGATAGAAACTGCAAGTGAGATAGAAAGAGCGAATAACCATGGGTATGATCTAAAATAGATAGGAAGTAGAAGAGAGGGGGGGGGGGGGGGGGGGGGGGGGGGGGGCGGGGGGTGGAACAATCAAAAACTTACCTTTCTAACCATCTGATCTACCATATTTTTTTGCCTTATTCCAACAGCAACAGTGAATAAGTTTGTTGAAGAGTTGACATTTGTCTGCTCCGAAATATGCAAAGTCCAAATTTATATTGAGCTCAAGAAAATAAACAAGGCATAATGTGTACCAAGATCTAAAGTTGCAGAATTAACCAATGTAATTCACCATTTTTTGTCAAGTAAGATCAACAGCAGTAACAACATTGACATGAAATATGCCAACTCACCAAGACATAAAAATATTCTGGAATTTTCTTTCGTCAATCAGCAATGACAATGCAAAAGGAGTAATCCACAATATATACTATATATATATATATATATATATATATATATATATATATATATATATGTACAAGGATCAAAATTTTGTTTCTTTTCCATCGAAACGGTCGAAACGTTTCCGTTTCTCAGGGAACCGAAACGAAACACTAATAGAATATCGAAATTCACGTGTTTCCATGGAAACAAAATTGTTTCCGTGGAAACATACCGAAACTAATGGAAACATATCGAATCAGAGGAAACATTTCTTTTGTATCAATAATAATTCTAGAAGTTAGTAAAAAATAATATCAATTTATTTTTCAAGGATTAAAACTCAAAATTACATGAAGATATTTTTATTATTTTTCCTAAAATAATAGAAAAGTAGTAGGGAAAATAAAATTTAGAGAAACAGCTATTTTAATACCAAGTTGTTAATTATAATAGGTTTAAATCGCTATTTGTTTTACTTTTTATTTTATACGTAACTTGCGTCAAATTATCTAATTCGTGGATATTACATAGTATATATCTATTATGTGATTTATCATGAATTAGTGTCATTTATTATAATTTAGTATCATTTATCATGAATATGATGTATATGTCTTAAACATGCACAAATATTCAATAAATAGGCTTATTTATATAAATAAATAAATTTTAAGTTATGTTTGTACATGTTTCTAATTTTTCCTCCGTTTCCATTATGTTTCCGAAACGTTTTCATTTTCGGACAGACCGAAACTATACATCGAAACGATATTTTGATCCTTGTATATGTATTCCAGATCTGGTTTCTTGCAAGTATAAGATGAAATCATATTGCGTTCATTCCTCAGTAGAGTATTGACAATATAATTCCAATCTAAAACTTTAGTTCTAAGCAAAGGTCTAGCTTAAAGATTTACGTGAGTTAAAATGGACTCATTCCATATTTATATTAAGGAAGGTTTATAACATGGAAGAGTTGGCATATAGCTTGGGTGCTCTCTCTCTCTCTCTCTCTCTTTCCTTTGGAAGAAAGAGTAGAAGCTATGAGCCTAAGACAGAACAGCACATGATCATTAAAAGTTTAAAAAGAGGTTCAGCATTCAATCTCATTAAGAAGTACTTTGAGCAGTCTTCCCTGTTAATTCACATCTTTTTGCCTAACCCTTCCGTGATGGCTTCAATCAGTGTGAGTTTCTGTGGAAATGGTAGGTAAGGAGTTCAAATATCACTTTTACGACTGAGAAGTGGTTTGTTCTTCAAAGGAAGCAGGAGTTTTTGCGTTCAAGCCAATTTAATCATTATAAATTATAGGAAGAGGGTTAACAGGTGGCAGATCAGACTTTCGAGGAAGTACCTTGATTAGCCTTCCCAGCTAATTCACTTCTCTTTCCCTAAAACTTCCACGGTGGGTCCAAAGTCAGTAGGGATTTTCATGGACAGAGTAGGGGAAGGAGTTCAAGTATCACTTTGTCACTGAGAAGTTTCTATACATCAAAAGAAGCAAGGGATTTAAGGCTTAAGTGATGTAGAACTTTGGGAGAGGAAAGGACCTTTGGTTCTTAAAGGAAATGAGAGGGTCATAGGAGGTTGATGTATATATAGAAAGGATCTATGAAAGGATACAGAGACATCCAACAAAGGTAATTTTGTCATACCCTTTTTTTGTCATCCGATTTTGTATTGAACGTGTGGTGTAATTAGGACCCTTCAAATTATGTTTGAGCCTAAATTCAAACCAAACCCACCTACTGTGGGAACAGGTCAAGTATTTCTTTTTGGCATGACATTTGGTGATCTGATGATGCTCCTTTTAACCTTTTAATGTACATATTACAGACCTCTTCAGAACCCCAGGGAACAAATAGCAGATATTATCATGTGGATAGGAGAGTAGCTTCTTTTGAGTTCATTCTTTGTGATGCTTCTGCATGTTAAGGTTAAAGGTGGTATACGTCCAACAAGGCACAATTTTTTTATATATATATATAAAAAAAAAGATGCTGGCCTGTGAGGGAAGTCAAAAAATAAAAAGACATGGAGTATATAGTGGTAAATGCTATTCGGGAAAATTTTTCTCTGTTCATAATGGCCTATTTTTGCTGAAACATTGCTGGGGATAAGATTTCTAATAATAATGTTTAATTAGTTTGAGGTGAATGAGTAACCCCAATTAATGTGTCTGGAAAGATGTGGTATTCATTAGCTAAATCATGGCTCTTTGGCTGATGACTTGTAGCCTCTATTCTCTCTTTTTGAGTTATGTTGGAAATCCATGCTCTGTACTGAACTTTTTTGGCAGGTTATGGTTCATCAAATCAGCTTTTCAAAATTTGATAGCTTCAAGAGGCTATGCCTGCATTATTAAGCGAATATGGAAGGACTAAAATACATGAGCTTTTTGAAAACACCAACCTTCCTAGTGTTAAAGTTACACTAGGGTGCGGACCTCAGGAGGAGATTCACTGGTCTAAAATTCCTTGGAATTTTTGGATAATTCTTAAGTTTTTAGATGAAATGCTATTATTCACAATAAAAATTAAGAAAAAGTAAATGATTATGATATTCCATAAAGGAGACATTGAGGCAGATATTCCCGTAGAACTAAAGCAAGATGAATGAAGTGGAGAAGTGTCTCTGGGGTTTTTGTGATTGCAGTAGAATGCCTGCTTAAGGAAGGTTTTAGAAGACAGCTGGAAAGGCAGCATCGTAGCTTTATGATTCAAGAAGTGAGTGACGTTGAAATGAGGATGTCAAGATAAATTAGTGAAAACAACAGAAAAAAGAACACAAGAAACAAATGCATTCATCTAAAGGTGGCACCACACGAGGACAAGACAGGGAGTCATTTAAAATAATTTGGCTATATGAAATGAAAACCAATGAATGCACCGATTCAGAGAAGTGATTTGACTCTCATTGAAGATGCCAAAAAGGACAAGAGGAAGACCAAAAGGAACACGACTGGGGTCTATGAGAAAACACATTTTTGCCAAACACTTAATGGAGGATCTAGCCCTATATAAATCTGACAAGAGAAGAAAATTAGGAGAAATGATGCAATCAAATAACAGAGAAAAAGAAACAGGAAAAGCAACAGCTGCAATATAATGTCCTCAAAGTTATTGAACAATACAAAGAAGGGTACCTAATGCACACGATTGTAGTAAATCTGACGTAAAGAAACTCAAGAACTATCAGAATAATTTCACCTGGGAAGGAAACATGTGAATGGCAGCAACAGCTAGTGTTTAGCCTTCTTGAAAAATCAGTCATTTTCAGTACGTGAAGGTTATTGACAGGAAGGGTAGCAGCCACAACTCACAAGTTTTGGTATTAGGCTACAAGGGGATAGAGATGTAAAAGCAGGATGTTGATTACGGCTGGCTAGTCTAAGGAAGCATATGAATGTGCCATCGAAATTGAACAGATATATTGTGTTTTTTATATACCTTGATGGAAAAATGAATCAAAGTACGGTCATTACAGAAAATGTCAGCGACCGACATATGCTAGTCAAAATTTGAAATGGTGGCATTTCATGCAATCATAATACTAATCATGCCATCATATGTGAAGCCTCCAATTTTTTTTAATGGTCCTAGTCTAGACTCTAGACAATGGATTGGATTTGTACCATCCACTACTATATAAAACACAAATGAGCTAAATGATTTCCATGAGATGACCAAACACATCCCAACTATATGCCCTTGGAAAATAATGATTTACATTTTTAAGGAAACTTCTCTTTTTTTTTCTCAATTTCAAGTTATATTACACACCCATATCTCAAAATTAAATATAGTTTAATTTCCGAAAGTCAACTGATTTGAGTCTTTCAGATCAACTTAATCCTGTTGAACTTTTAAGTGGGCAGATATACCGAATTTGTTTCTACATTGCTCAGCCTGGAAAATTATATATGAAAAAGAAGACAGAAAGAAAGAAATAGATGATTATATAACTACAGCATTCCAAATCCGGGAGAAAAAAAGGAACATCAATACAAACTATGTTCCATAAAAGAACTGTTTGAATTATTTAGGGGAAAACTGGATACTAGTAAAAAAGAATGTATAAAAAAAGTGTGCAATCCAGTTATATCACTTATTGAATTATCTGTCTATCATTTCACATAGAAATAGCAATACCTTTGGGGAGCCCCATAATGGTCGCATTTCCAAGTTAGCAGTCTTGGAGACAATTCCTACAGGTAATGACTCAGTTGCAGGAGGCTTGCCTTGATTCTATAATACATAAATAAACAAATCAGAACCAGGACCAATAAAACTTAATCCTGATTCTTTAAGATCAGCCATATAGCTCAAAGTAAGACCCATCAAGTCTTTAGAGAAGGAAGAAAGAACCTTGCATTTGTTGAATTTTGAATCTTGCATACTCTCATCCAACCCCCATTTTAACACGTTCTGCACAATTGGACACAAAGTTATACCTATATATGCACTACTTCATAGTTTCCTATTTGAAGCATCAGAAGAAGGGAAAAAAAGCATGAGCTACACAGATTTGATCAGTTAAAATGATCCAAATATTCACTACAAGATATCTGAAAAATAAAAATATCAAATAAAATTTACTAAAGAAGGAAAATAGTCAATAAAATATGATTAACAATTTAAGCAGTAAGGTACCAATTCAAAAAATAAAAAATAAAAAAATTCTATTGCAGAAAATAGTCAATAGCTACAGGATTTTAAAAATATGAATACTTGTTTAGGATCTTGTGCGATGAATGCACTCCATAAGAAAAACAGGCACACCACAGAAGCTGCAGGGAAAAGGCCGTAGAGACATGATCTCCAACTTTTTAAATCTGCCACTACTGATACCTGAGAAGAAAAGGCATTAAAGCCCAAATAAATTATACTAATAGTAATCACAAACAAGTAAATTTTCCGTTGAAGGCATATCCAACAACAAAATCTTGTCAGCCATATAAATGACCATGACAGCAACAAAACTTTGAAACCGTTAAAAAAAAATTCTGTTATTGGACTCTCAAATCATCAGAAACTCTCCAATTCTAAGAAAACACATACTGAAAGCATAACCCAAGTAGGCAGTTCTCCATACCCTTGGATAGCACCAAACATTACAACCCAAAAACTTAAATCCCAGTTCTTAGTTGTCAGTGGTAAAACTTATGGTTGGAAACAGTTTGATACCACAAATGTAATGCCTAAGCCTATTGTCACAATAACCCGAATGAGTCCCCAATAATTCAAAAACTTAACTTGGTGGTAAAACTTGAAGTGTCTTATATACTAATCATGCTACTCCCAACCAACACACGGGTTACAGCAGTATCACGTTCAGACAACAAAACCAAGCCTCTCAGACCTCAAACTCAAAGAAATATGCAAAAATAAAAAACAGCTATAGCTATTCAGTCTTAGAACAAAAATGAGAGATCACAAACTACAAAAGGACTACCAATAACATACATTCCCTGTTTGTATATATATATGTATACTGCACTTGTGTGTGTGTGACTGTGTGCTGAGAGAGAATAGGCTTACAAAATTGTATGACTTCATCTTCCATGCAAATTCAAAAGGCACCCAGGAAAAAGGAAAAGAAAAGACTATAAATAGCACCTGTGTTGCGCCCCCTCCCCCTGATATCTATTATATAAGTCTGAGTGTGTCTATGACTCTATATCTATATATAACAATAGATAAATGAAAATATAATAATAATAATTATCAGCAATCAAAATAAAGTTTCTACCTACCTATATATTATCTAGGGAGAGAGAGAAATATTGGAGTTCGGAGATTGGCTTTAAGCCCAAAAAAAACAAAAAAAAATTTGAGAGAGAAACAGAGGAGTCGCAGGTGATCTTCCCGTCATGACAAGAGAAAGAGAAAACGACCCCGGGCCCCAGGTATCCGGCCCATTATGAGATGTAATGGTGGGGAAGTGCCTTTAAATATTAATATTAATAGGACAATGCTTAATTTTTTTTTAAAGTATTTAAACACAATTAATCATATATATATATATATAAAACATATATTTATTATTTAATTTATATTTTTTAATTAAAATTAAATAATCACATGACCTACATATGATTATATATGTGACACATTAAAATTGTGATACATATTTAGATAAAAGGAGATTTCTCAAACTTGATTTAGAGTAAAGCATTATCTATATTAATATATACTGTTAACATTATTATATTTAATAAGTTAATAATATTTTATTTTTTAAAGAGATAAATAGTTATATATTCTATTAATAACAAGTTTTAATAATTATATTTATTAATTTAATATAATTATAATAAAAAATATTGTAAGTATAAAAATTATAACATTAAAAATACAATTTTTTTACTTGAAAAGAACATCATGAATCATTTTACCTTAAGTTAGCATTATTTGCATTTTTATAAAAATAAAAATATCATTGAAAAGTTTAATACATAAACTTATTTTTGTATTAAAAATCATTTAGATATATGAAACTCTTAATAATTATTTACCTTAATTTTTTTTCTAAAAATAAAATAAGTTAGAAAATTAGTTAAATTTTTAAAAATTGAAAAAAAAAAATGGAAGAGATAGCTTAGTCTTGTCAAAAATCTTAAGAGAGATTAATATAATTTACCCTATTAATTATTAGAATTAAAAATTATAATTGTGTATATTATTGCCCAGAAATATACGCAAGAGAGGAATGATTTGGATATTTGAAAAATATTGGTTGTTTTTCAAATATTTAAAGTAAGCATAAATAGACCAATAAAGTAAATAAGAGAGAGAATATAGAGAGTTACACCGAAATTTTTATGAGGTTGTACATCTTTGACCCATGCTCACCACTTAAGATTTTTCATTGTGTGAACTCTTTGTAAGTAGATATCAAATCTTTACAATGAAAAGTTCTTAACTTCTTTTTCTAACAAAATCTCTTTTGCCTCGTAAGAGTAAGACCTATATCCTCAAAATCTCACCCCTAACGAGAATATTAAACTCTTCATTAAAAAAAAAAAAAAAAATTCAAAAGAGGATGTAGGGCTTGGGTTGAATAGGATTGTGGATTGGCAAGCACTATGATTGATTGATAAATGCCAAAAATAGACTATTATGGCACTATGATTGATGTGAAATTACTGGTATGCATTTTTCGTGTCTGTGGTCCTTGTAATTGAAAGCACTAAATATTCTATTAACGCGAGGAACTTGACTGATTGCTAAATATTGTTATTGTTATTTTTGTTATTATTTAGTCAGTGCTTGTCTTAGGCAAATAAATTATGAGAGGAATGAGACTTTTTTTAATAAAGAAGAAATGATAACCAATTGATCCGGCTGAATGTCAGCAACTCATTTCTAATTCTTCTTATTGGCACATTTGCTCCATTTTTTTTTTTTTATATCTATATCACATTATGTAAAAACACATCAATGTTTGTGGCAGTTTGAGATGGTCTCACTTTATGTATCCAACTCTACAATTAAACAGAAAAAAGAGAATAATTCAAAATATAGGACTAATAATATGATAAAGAAAATAGAGTTAACATATTCATTAACTTTGTTAAATGTTTTGGAGAAAATAAAAAATAGAAAAAAAAAACCTCATTATTCTCTTATTTGAATTATTAATAAGAGAAAAAATATATTTTCTACTATTATTTACTAGAAAAAACTTTGCACACAATTTTGATATTGCTTCTACAAAAATAATAATTTATGTTTCTCAAAAGTTTATACAAAAATCTATATAACTTTTGCGAATGAATCTTCATATATATATATATTAATGGTATTCAAAAGCTCTATTATTAATAGTTGTCAAACAATTATTTACTATTTTCATTGTTCAATCGTTGTAGTTGCAACTAATTAACAAGATAAGTGGTAGTTTCATAAACTAATACACTTATGAAAATAGGAAATATATAATCTTTAAATACAACATAAAAATATATTAGTCATAGATAATCAATTCGTAAAAGTTAAATTCTCAAACATGGGTTAAATTAGCCTTTCCTAAAATTAACTTGAATAGCAATTTTGGTTCTAAAACTAATTTTTTTTCCATCCGCATCTACCGAAGCAAAGATAAATTTTGATTTTGCCTAGTATTTGTAGATGTAAAAAGAGAGAATTTATTTTAAACTTGACAATTGGATACTTGATTTTGTAAATGTGCAAAATATATAAAACTTTGTGAAAGAAAATTTTCATTTTTGTTTGGCAATTCATTTGAAAATATGAATATGTAATTTGTTAAACTTAGTTGAGTTATATATTTCCATTAGTACGAAAAATTATAGTGACGATTTTAAAGATGAATTTCGATCAAATTTCTAATACTTCAAAGTTATGTACATGAAAAAAGGCATAAATAGTCGTGCATTTGTACTCATACATTGGTAAGTGTATGTAATGTAATTCTAATAGTTTAAAATTTGAATATGCAGCTGCAGCCCTTATTCGAACATGCTAATGTATTGCAACTCTTCGTTTGATTATGTGTCTCTATTTTGTAATCAAGTTTGATGATTTGATTCATAACTTGTTTGGGAGTCAACTTATCTATGAATATTAATTGTGAAAGTTGTTATAACCCTAGTGCTAATTCTATTATAAATTGAGTGCCTTAGACTATTGAGTGAGAGATTAGAGAGATTTCATATAATTATCCTCTATAGGAATCTCTATGATTCATATTCTAAGTCTATGTTGTTAAGTGTGAGGAATTTGTTTCTTGGGATAAGCACTTGAAGGACATCTAGGATTCAGAAATATACACATTCACTGCATGAATTTTCATTGCAGATTATCAGTGATCGTGATTGTGGAAGTATGGGGCTAACATTGCTAGTGGAAAAAATCAATTGGAAGAATTCAAGTGAAGATCACATAGATGGTCACAAGAGCTAATGGGACTACTCATGTGACTTGAGTAGGTTACTGTCTTAGCCTAGATCTATGGTAAACTTATACTTAATTTGCTTTTCTAGTGAATTAAATGCCGTAAGCTGTGGTTTTTCCATATTTGGGTTTTCACATAAATTTAGTGTTCTTTTGTAGTTGATTTCTTTTTAATTTCCATACCTAATTTAAATTCTGCTATATCAATAGAGAAAAAATTTATTAAATCAATTGATCAATCTGACTTACCATTTTAAATCAACAATTCCTATTCAATTTAGTTTGAAATGGAAAATATCAAGTTGGGGGCTATTTCACATACTATTACATAAAATAAAGTTTTCTCAATTTTACCATCCCACTCTTTATACGTACAAAAGTTAAAATGATTTATACTAAATAAAATTTATATGTACATCTTTCTCTCTCTAAACTTTCCGACTCTAAAAGTAATGAGGGATATTAGAACAACTCTCATCATTTCAAATTCAATCATCAAGAATAACGAAACTCCGAAGTAATAAAGAAAAAAATAAATACAAATTTTGAGTTGATGAAATCATAATAATAATAGAATCCCTAAAATTTTACGTTTTAGCAACATCATGAACTAAGGCTTCTCTTATTTAACAAACACGGATCTCTCTCTCTCTCTCTCTCTCTCTCTCTCTCTCATAACATACAATTATTATTTATCTTATTTATATAAGTTATAGGATAAAGAATAATTGTAAATTGAATTGGAATCCAAATTTCTACTATGGCCATTTGAAGTGTAATGTTTCGTACAATTGGAAAAGAAATAAAGAAATAAATAATGGATAATATTACTTTTACATGATAATAAACCTCACGAACATAATACTAAGATGTAAAGAATTTAAACAACGTAATATGGAGTGACGATACATACGGAATAAATGAAAAAGAGAAAAAACTTAAATTATAGAAATTAGAAAAATGCATAAAGTAAGGGAGAAATTAGGGTTTGAGATTTTCATAAATTTCTAAGCCATAAAAACACATCATACTATAAGGATTCATCTCTTGAAAGAATCTCACCGACTGAAAAGTTAGGATTTCAAGATTTCTTCAAGAGCAAAAGATAAAATTAAGGACTTTTCATTTCCTTTTCAAATTTTTTGCATTTCTTTGTAGATCTAGTTTGGTTGAGTAAAATAAATGGTGTAAATCATTTCTTAGGTTTTGGGAGTAAGGAATGAGGCTTGAAATTAAAATCTCTCTCTCTACACACAAATCTATACTTGTTTTGAGATAGGGCTTCTAACCTAGGTGAATGATGAATGTTAGAAAGAAAACATGCATATTATGACATCTCTATGGACCATGTTGTATGAAAAGTGTGTAGAAAAATTCTGTAAATTGCTAGATGAATTTGTAGATGAATGTTACATGTTTAACCCTTGATAGATCTTGTCTAGAATGTTGATAAGTGTATTTGATGCATAGTGCTGGTTTAAACTTCCTTTACTTGAATGCTTACGAGTTACTTACTTGCTATTTTTGAACTTGTAGGAAGTTGACATGCCTACTAAGTTTTTGATAAAATGCTTAAATGATTGTGATGATGTTGTATGGTGAAATTATTGGTTGTATTGCGTATGTGACCCTTTCCCTTTGATGTGAATGATATTACTCCTTTGGACACCTTTGATTTGAATGAAAGATTGAATAAATACTTTGTAAGGAACGAATTAGAATCTAGATAGTTGAAGGGTTGAGAAAGGGGAAGAAATGAATGAAGAAATTACAAGTTGAGAAAGGGGAAGTCATGGATAGTTACTTGGGATTTTTGTGACGAAAGTTGTGTCTCTTTTTGGTTACGAATCGTAATCCCGTGTGGGTAGCCACATGTTTCCATTGGGTTAGTAACCTGAAAAAACACTCAGGCTTAATCGGGAGTGATTAGGTAATCTTGAAGAATTACAGAAGAAGTGGAAGTAGAAAGTAGTACCGTTGAGATGAGAAAGGTGATGGTAATCTAAGAACCTTATTTTGTGTTATATTCTTGTGTAAGAATTGAATTGTGCTATTATTGTTGTATTGCAATTTTTATTCCGTTGGATTATACAATGAATGTTATCAAATTAAAATGCATGATGACACTTGTTTGATACTACACTTGGCACTTGCCTACACTTGTCATCGTTTATTCTTCCCTTTATTTAGTTGCTCTACTAGGGTTGTTGTTTTAACCCCTACCAGATGCAAGTAATGGCAAGGAGGTGGCGCCTTGATGACATAGATTAAAAGGACATCTCTTTTGGACTCTTATGTTTATTTTTGGGATGTAATTAAATTAACAACTTCTCTTTTGGTCTTTTGTTATTTTTAAGAATGTAAAAAGCCCTATGGTCTTTATATGTCGATGTGAAGACTCGGAAGCCTCAATGAGACTAGTATTATTTTGACTTAGAAATAGTAATCACAGGATGAATACACTTTTGAAATTTATGTATCAAAACTTTGTTGGGTTATATGTATGGAATGTAAATGAACATCTATATTATGAAAACTCAAGTGAGAATATGCTAATCACAGTGTGATTTTAGATATACATAAATTGTTTATTTAGTTTGACCTTGATTTATAGGGTCACCTTTGGGTCTTTGGGGCCTGGGGCGTGGCATGAAGTTATTTTTGTAAAAAAATATAAAAAATGAATACATACTTATATCTTCGTGTGTATATGTATCTCCCTCCTCTTTCTTCAAATGCCAAGGCTTTATCCTTTTAGCTTTTCACTAGGTTTTTTTGCCAAAAAAACCCTTAAATGATCTTGAAGAAAGAATGAAGAAAATCATTAATTTTTTCTTAATTGCTAAATTATCAATTGAAGAGTAAAAAAAATTAAATAAGTTACTGAAAAAATCTATCAAAATTTAGAGTTGAAATATTTTTTTTTTTGGGATACAATGATGGGAAAGGGACAATCGAATCCATGTCAATTACTTGAGTAGTGTGCACTTATACCACTCAGATATGACATTGGTCTTAAAATTTAGAGTTAAAATATTGAAATGATCTCAAATTGTTTTTTAAGAAAATAGTGGGGATGAGTGTTTTTTTTTTTTGGTCGAATGTAAACTGAAAGAAACAAAGAACATAAAGAGAAAACCAAGGCCCTATCCTTACGGGTTTCTTTTAAAAGGTTGTAGAGGCCTGATCCATCAAGAGAAATCCAATAACTTCCTTCGGGGTGGGGTGGAGTTAGAAACCATCAATGCCTCTTAGTGATTCACACCAAGATTGACCATGACATCTGCACAGTTTACCTTTTCTCGAGGTGTGAATAAAGTGATAAGAACCAAGATCAGCAACAACTTTTTTGTAATCTTCTATAAGGGCTTCCGTTGTATATGCCCAAATCATTCTAATACCAACTGTAGAATCTCAAAAGAATTCACAAACAATTTTATTTTATATTTTGTGTAAACAATAAACTCAATCAACCCGATACATAATGCACTAGATGTAAAAGAAATTTTATCGAGTAATATATAAATCTAAACCCAATGTTTCAACAATTCATAACTCACATGTGGCGACTCTCTCAATCAATAAAGAAATCATATGGCACTCACTCACGACCTTTTCTCAATTTCTTAAGGCCATCACACTCCATAGCTCTCTTAGCCACTTTTTCCTTGGCTACACACCACAATCTTGTTAGGATGTATGTTCTCACATCCTAGACATTTTACTATTATTTAATAAATTTGATTTATTATTATTGAGTTTCATATTATTATAAATGTAGATGTTGTTATTTTATACCATGACATGTTTAGTCCTTGAATTGTTATTAGAAATAGTTAATGTATATAAATAAGATTTATATATAGGAGATACGAACATATGCTTAAGTAGTTCTAGAATTGTTCATAGTCATTAATGAGACTGGGCATCTTGTTTGTAAGATTGGAATATACTGAACCTCTATATGATATGATAGTTTATCTCAACCACTAGAGTAGTGGACTATGACTTATTATATTGGTGTATTTAGAATACACTAAACTAGATCACTATAAGAAACACGTCATATAAAGTTGTCATCTTTGATGTGATTCTAATATTCACTATTCATATATGATATTCACTAAAAATATATGATATAAAGAGGATAGTTGTACACAAGTTATTTATTATTTTCATGTGTGAGAGAAAAATAGGCAACTCACTCTACTATTTGGTGTACGACTTGCATAGAAGGAAAAGAGGAAAACGCTTAGAGGAGTAAGAAAAGGAACTGCATCGATATCTTCAAGAAGGATTATTCAACAATCATTATTATCAAGAATAAAGTGATTCTAACTTTATTTTCTAAGATTGTATGTAAAGGAAACATCCAAATAAATTTTTGAAATCACTTCCACTGTATTTACGAACTTAACAATTGGTATCATAGCTACTTTACATGAATTCATCAATTTTGAAGGTTAAATTTACTTTGTTCTAGACCTATTCATGGATCTTAATTAAAACAAAAGGTTGTTTTTATGTATATTAGAGTGTGATTATTCATTAGGGTTTATTGACAGAAAGACTAAATCATTATTTAAGAACATAAGTTATTGAATAAATTTCTTGAGATCTGGACATGTGGGTAAGGCACTTATAACAATGACAACAAAGGTTGTCCCCTAAAAGGAGACAGAGCCTATAGCAATGAATAAATTGGTTGTCATGAAAAGCAACAGAGTCTTTAGTGAAAAATAAAAGTCATCACTAGAAGTAGCACCCTTTAGCGATGAATGGGGTTGTCATTAAAAGTTTCAGATTCTTTAGCAGTGATAGTTAGTTATTGCCAAAAGTTGTAGAGTCTTTGGCGACGAACACTCCATAGTTATTAGAACCAAATCGAACCGGCCGGTTGAACTAAGAAACAAGCATTAAATCGGTTTGGTTTGATTAATATACCATTTTTTCTAAATAATAAAAAAAATTGATAGAATCGGCCGATTTTTTTTAAAATAGTGTGAACCGGCCGGTTTAAAAAAAAAAACCGGTTGAACTACCTTTTGTCTTTTTATCACCTATAACTTTTTTTCTTACAAAACTTCTTATATTTGATAATTAAATGATGAAATTTGATATAAAATAAGATATTGTTGCATGTACTTTCGTTATATATGCAAATATATAAAAGTTATACATTACGATAATTTCAATGATTATGCTTATATTTTGTTATTTATCACTAGATAATAAGAAAATATATTTTTCTTGTTATTTTATTAATTCTTAATATATTTATATATATTTTTAATATATTCTTATAAAACTGGTTGAAGCATTGGTTAAACCTGTTAACCGGCCCTTTCACTGGTTCATTATTTGGTCCGGTTATGATAACTATGCTTTAATCATTTGAAGGGCATTTTTTTAATTTGCACATCATTTTATCTCTTTGTGGGTAATTTGATAATTTCAGCCTTTTAGAGACAAAGTGGGCACTTTTTTTTATGCCTTGGGGGTGATTTGGTAATTTCTATGCCATAGAGACAATCTAGAGATTCTCCACTAAATTGGGGGTAAAGTGGTAATTTTAGCTTTTTTGAGACAAATTGGGCATTTTTTTTTATGCCTTGGGGGTAATTTAGTAATTTCTATGCCATAGGGGCAATCTAGAGATTCTCTACCAAATTAAAAAGTGGTAATCTTAAGTGATAGTTACCATTTGAGGATTTATCATCATGTGCATGAAATAAGATTACCTTAAATCTTATTGGTCTACTTCTGTCACGCCCTGGGCCCCAAAGACACGTAGGTGGTCCTGTAAATCAAGGTCAAACTAAATAAACAATCCCTGTACATTTCAAGCCATTTTATAATTAACAATTTCTCACTTGAGTTTTCATGGCATATATGTTCATCACATTTCATTTATATAACCCAACAAGGTTTATATGCATTAATCTCAAAAGTATATTCATCATGAGGTATTTCTTCCTAAGTCAAAAGAATACAAATCCATGGTTTCAAGGCTTACCTTTGTACATACACAAAACAAAGTCCACGTAAAAACCTCAAATTTTTTTTTTTTTTTATATATATAAAATTTTGTTGGTTATTATTATTATTATTATTATTATTATTATTTGTTATTGTTATTATTAATATTATTATTATTATTAAAAATGTGAAATGAATGTAATATGTATATTAAATGAATGGATGATGTGTGTGTTATGTATATATGGTATGTATATGTGTGGGATATTATATGTATGTGTATATGTATATGTGTATATATAGTAGTGCATGTGTGCACTGTGTGTGGGCAATAGACCGTGTGTGTGTGTGTGGTGTGTGGTGTGTGGTGTGTGGTGTGTGGTGTAAGTGTGTGAGTCTAGAGTGTGTGTAAATGAGTGATATATATAGGTATATATATATATATATATATATATAAAGGACAGCTTTGCATTTAATGCAAAGCTGCCTTGTAGAGAAAAGAGAGTGGCTGGACGGAGGAGAGGAGGTCAAGAAAAGGGGCTGGCAGTGGTGACGTGAGAGAGTTGATGTGTGGGAGTGTTATATCTCGGTCTCGGTTGGAAGGAAAGAAAGAAAAGAGAAACAGAAAGCGAGAGAGAGAGAGAGTTCTGGAAAGAAGAAGGAGTCTTGGAGCTTGAATCAAGCTTGGAACTAGAGGGTGAAGGAAACGCACGGTTAGAGAGAGAAACCCAGAAAAATCGTGAGTGGTCCATTCTGATTTTTTTTTGTTTCTTAGCATGTTATATAGATTTGATTCTTGGTTCTTATAGTATATGAAATATGGATTTTTTTGCAAAAGAAATCGCTTAAAATGGTTAAGAAACGAGACAGAAACAGTAAGTTGCAGGTCTCGGTTATGGGAAGTGGGTTTTGATATTTTATGTGTTAAATTTGATTTTGATGATGGGAAAATGATATCCTAAAGTGCAGAAAACCTTAGGATTAAGAATGTAAGAAAAACAGTGATCCAAAGGCCAAGAAAATTTGAAATAACCAGTCGGCCGAAAAACTGGTGGTGAGGAAAACAGGGTTGTTTCGTGGAGATTGGGAGTCTTAAAACTAGTCTAGAATGTTTTGAAAACAATTTAGGATAGTTTAGAATCAAAGCGGCTTTGAAAGCACTAAGAAAAATCAAGTTTAAAAACTTGATTTTTGCAGTTTCCGGCGACGTCGCAGGAGAAGGTGACCCGAGACTGGCCGGAAACCTACCAAAAAATCGGGGACGAAAAGGGGACTGTTCGGGTCCGAGTCCGGGTTGGGTTCGGTTCGGGTTCTGGTCGGGCTTGGGCGATCCGCCCCTGCCACGTGTCGCCCTGTTGTTTTAAATTAAAAGATGAAATGGGCTGTTTGGCTACGGGTGTAAGAAATTGAAAATTGAAATTGAAACAGGAATATCCCTGTTCTGGACTAATCCCTGTTTGGGTAACCGAATTGAGAATAGGAGAATTAGAATTTACAAATTAACCCCTGGACTTTTTGAAAATTAAACTTGACCCCAGAACTTTTGAAAATTTCACTTTGACCCCTAAACTTTAGGGAAATTATAATCTGACCCCACCAGAATAAAATATTAATAAAATTAATTAATTAATTAATTAATTTAATTATTTAAATATTCTAAAATAACCCGGAGTCCAAATGGGACAAGTCATTAGTGTATTTTGACTATCTCAACCATTTTGAGACCAATGGTGACGTCCGTTTTACAAGACAGGGTCCCAAAAAATAAAAGACCCGTAGTAACCTTTAAAATTATCAAAATGCCCCTGAATTGAAACACAGTTAAACGAACTACAAATTAAGTAAACAAATAGTGAAAATTTATTATCTTGAGCATTCTGGACTCAACCGTGGAGTCCGATTTGTGAAAAGAGGTCTCGAAATGTAAGGACCCGTGAAAAGTGCAAAATGACTGTTTTGCCCTTTTGAACCCAGATGTCTGAATTTAATTCCACGAAAACCTAAAGTTATTTTCTTCGACGTTCCGGACTCAATAGTAGAGTTTAATTTAGCAAAATAACAACTTATAAAATAAAGGCATAAAACTTGTTGAATAGCATCATTTAGGAAACAAATGAACTGAGTCACATGTTATGATTTTAGGAACACGAAAAGGCAAGGAGAAGGCGATCTGACCTTCCGTATTCTCACAGTGATCCTACTATACTACGAGTACACTTTCTCGGGTTGAGGTCGATTATCAGGTACGATATATTGTGCTAAGTAAGAAATAGAATTGAGTTTAGGAATACTTGCTCTGCTGACTTAATGCTTCACATGTTGTTTGATTGTTCACATGCTTATGTGCTTCATGTATCTTGTTGTGAGTTGGGTGATAATGTGAATGATGATTATGTGTATATCGCATGTGTTAGTATAGTGTGTGTGGATTATATTCTTTGAGAACTGTTGAGACTATGAATTATGTGATTGAAAGCATGCTTCATGTATGAATGAGATGCATCATTGAGATTACATTGTGGCATGAATGAATCAGAGCATATTGGCATGGTGTGGTTCTTTGTGCATGGCGTGAGTTAAGCACGTGGTGCTGTGCATTATGAGGGTGCAGATCCTGTGGTGAAAAACCCAAAATCGGCCATTAGGTACTCGCATGCCTGACGGGTTTCGGACCTTGAAGCGAGACATACGTGGCGGTACTCATGCCAGCGGGGAAGGACCGTATCATGAGACATAGGTGGCATAGAGTTGCATGGGTGTGTCATGCATACTGATTTATATATTGCATACTGTTCATATACTGCCAT
The DNA here is from genome assembly GCA_008638375.1 of Nyssa sinensis. Classification (NCBI taxonomy): domain Eukaryota; kingdom Viridiplantae; phylum Streptophyta; class Magnoliopsida; order Cornales; family Nyssaceae; genus Nyssa; species Nyssa sinensis. The sequence continues at coordinate 11,721,678 of CM018037.1, read as the reverse complement.
AATGATATTGAATGCCATATAGAAATAACTGTACACTTGCACATGCCACGCCCTTAATTTTGTTTCTTGCATTAGCATTATATTGTACCAGCAGTTGAGCTGACCCATTCGTGGGACAAACATTTCAGATGACGCTCCAGCTGGCGAGATGTAGAGATGATTTGATTGTGGATTTTGTTTGGCCCGAGGGGCGCATGTGATGTTGTATAAGGGCATAAGCCCGAGACTATTTTTATTTTTATTTTGTATATCGTGAACAAATGGACCAGACCCTATGTAATGTAACAGAACAGTGTATGGAATGTATGTGATTGTCCTTAATTGTCTTTATTTCTTTATTATTTTATTTTCTTTTGTCTCGTTACTCGCGCCTCAGGTTCGCTGGAATTCGGGGTGTGACAGTCCAAGTTTCATTGACGCTTCCAAGCCTTCACATCAATAGTATAGAAATCATAAGGTCTTTTACATGTCCAAAATAATTAAAAGAATAAAAGAGAGCCAGCCTTCAATCCATGTTCTCAAACGGCCGACTCCTTGCCGTTACTTGCATTTAGTAGGGGTTAATACAACAATCCTAGTAGAGCAATTAAATAGAGGGAAGAATAAACGATGAGAAGTGTAGGCATAGGCCAAGTGTAGTTTCAAGCAAGTGTCACCAAGCATTTCAATGAATATTCATCATATAATCTAATAGAATAAGAATATCAATACAATAATAGTAGCACAATTCAATTCTTATAATAAGAATGCAACACAAAAGGAGGTTTATTAGACTATCATCACCTCACTCATTTCACTGGTACTACTTTCTACTTCCGCTTCTTTCGTAATTCTTCAAAACTACCTAATTGCCCCCAGTTAAGCTTGAGTGCTTTTCAAGCTACTAATCCGAAAGAAACATACGACTACCTACACGGGGTTACGATTCGTAACTGAAGGGAGACAAAATCCCTATCACAAAAACCTTGGTTTATCAATGACTTCCCCTTTCTCAACTTGTAATTTCTTTATTCATTCATTCCCTTTTCTCAATCCTTCAACTATCTTAATTCCCATCCATTCCTCACAAAGCATTTATTCGATCTTTCATTCAAACCAAGGGAATCTAAGGAAATAATATCATTCACATCAAAGGAAAAACATCACATATGCAATACAACCAATAATTTCACAATACAACATCATCACAATCATTTAAGCGTTTTATCAAACACTTAACAGGTATATCAACTTTCTATAAGTTCACGAATAACAAGTAATTAATTCTTAAGCATTCAAATAAAGGAATTTTAAGCCAGAACTATGCATCAAATCCATATACCATCATATTGAACAAGAATATATCAAGGGCTAAGCATACAATGTTCATCTACTAGTCTGACTAGAAATTTGTACGATTCCATACATATTTTTCATACAAGATAGTTCATAGAAATGTCATGAGATGTATGTTTTCTCCTTAGAAATTTATTCTTCACCTATGTTATAAGCCCTACCTCAAAATAAGTGTGGATTTGTGTGTAGAGAAAGAGAGATTCCAATTTCAAGCTTGAATCCTTACTTCTAAAATCTAAGAAAATATTTATACCATTTATATCACTCAATCAAGCTAAATCTATGATAACATTAAAGAATTAGAAGAAGAAATGAAAAACATCAATTTTTACCTCTTGTTCTTGAAGAAATCCTTGAAATCCTAACTTTTCAATCGTTAGAAATCTTCCTAATGATGAATCCTTGCACTAGGATATGTTTACGTGGCTTGGTAATCCATGAAAATACAAACCCTAAGTCCCCCTCTTGCCTAGAAAAGCTTTTGGAGAAGTGCAAATGGCAAAGTTATGAGGAAATGAGCTTTTTAGCCCGTAATATAAAGTAGTTTGTCTCACGTTGATTCGAACAAACAAAGCTTTGTTTGAACGAGTATCGAATGAAGGTCGGACAAAGAGTTTCTGGTGCTCATTCGAATGAAATCCTCTTCATTCGAACAAAGACTAGAAATATTCCCCTTTTCTGATTCTATATTACAAGTCTACTTTCCCAATTTGTTCCACATATACCATCAACACTTCATATTACATTGTTTAAGTTATTTCCACATTATTATGTTTGTGAGGTTTATTATCATGTAAAATCAATATTATCCATTATTTATTTATTTATTCATTTTTTAATTTTACGAAATGTTACAACCTCCTCTGCTTAAAGAAATTTCATCCCCAAAATTTAAGTAATACCTCTATCTAGGAATAATTCTAGATATTTGGTGCAAAGTGCATCTTCTCACTCCCATGTGGTCTCCTCAATGCCATGATGTTTCCATAAGACTTTGACCAAAGGAATGGTCTTTCCTCGTAAGATTTGTTCTCTAAAATCTAGAATCCAAATGGGCTCCTCGACTCAAATCGGTCCAATCCAAAACATGCGAACGATCCGACTCATATTTGCGAAACATAGAAACATGAAACACATTGTGAACTCCTGCTAGATGTGGTAGTAAGAAAAGTCAATAGGAGACGTCCCCAATCCTCTTAAGGATCTCAAATGGTCTTGTATACCTCAGTGCCAACTTTCTACCACGGTTGAATCTAGCCAAACCCTTCTATGGAGAAACCTTGAGGAATACGTGATCCCCAACCTCAAAAGCTAAATGCCGTTTGTCCATGTAACTCTATTGTCTACTTTGTCCCATGAGTAGTCACTATCTGATAACCTTTACCTTTTTAGTGGTTTCTCGAACTAAATTTGGACCCAAAAGTGTCTTCTCCCCAACCTTGGTCTAACAGATAGGTGATCTACAAGATCTACCATAAAATGCCTCAAATGGTGCCATCTCGATGTTGGCCTGGTAGCTGTTGTTATAGGAAAACTCTACAAGTGGCAAGTGGTCCTCCCAATTAACTTAGAAATCTATGACACATGCGCACAACATATCCTCTAGAGTCTGAATGGTGCATTCTGACTGACCGTTAGTCTCTGGATGAAATGGTGTGCTAAATCGTAGCTCGGTGCCCAAAGCGTCTTGTAGACTATGCCAAAAATGTGTTGTGAATCGTATATCAATGTTTGAAATAATAGACATTAGAATCATGTGAAGTCAAATGATTTCACGTATGTATAATCAGCTGAGTGTGCCCTTCCACCAATATTGTCTATGAAGATTGTGATACATCTTCATACCTTTCGGATGTGCTACCATCTTCAAACCAAATCCTTTTTCTCGTGAGGCATGTCATAGGTGTTGCCAACCAAGAAAACCCTTAACCAAAGCGACAATAATACCTAACTAATCCCAAGAAGCTACGTATCTCAAATATGTTCTTCGATCTCTCCCATATCGTACCAGCCTCAATCTTAAAAGGATCTACGAATACCTCATGTTATGAGATAACATGCCCAAGAAACTTCACCTTCGTAAGCCAAAACTACATTTCTCAAACTTGGCATACAACTGATGCTCCTGTAAGGTTTGTAGTGCAATACAAAGATGTTCTTCATACTTCTCCCTTGAAGACGAGTAAATGAGGATGTCATCAACTAAAATGATGATGAAGGTATCAAAGCACGGCTGAAAGATGCGATTAATCAAATCCATGAACGTCGTTGGGGCATTCATCAACCCAAAAGGCATAACAAGGTAATTGTAATGGCCATATTGTGTCTGGAATGTTGTCATTAGATTGTCTTTCCTGATCCTCAACTGATGGTAACCTAATCTCAAGTCAATCTTTAAGAAGCAGACGGATCCCTTTAACTAGTCAAATAGGTTATTTATACACGATAAAGGATACCGGTTCTTCATAGTCACTCGATTGAGTCTATGGTAATCAATGCACAACCTAAGTGTCTCATCCCCATTTTTTACAAAAAATGTTGGGGCTCCCCATGGAGAAGTACTAGGATATATAAAACCATTGCTCAAAAACTCCTCAATCTGTACCTTTAGCTCCCTTAGCTCTACAGGTGCCATGCGATAAGGTGCCATAGCAATAGATGCATTGCCTAGTAAAATTTTAGTGGAGAACTCAATCTCTCTAGGCAATGGTAACTAGAATAGAATCTCGGTAAATACCTCAAAAAAGTCCCACGCTACTAGGGATAACTCCTTACAAATAGGCCTATCAATGGGATGGGTCTAGGCAGACCCTCTTAGATCTGGACCCGAACCTGCCTTAGCTAGACTCGGACCTGCTAGGACCCACCTTAGCTAGACCCGAACCCAGATCTAGCAGATCTGGGTATCTGACTCCAAAACCCGACCGATTTGCAAAAAAAAAAATAGGAGTTAAAATTTTCTATTGGAGTAGTCCAACTTAGCTTTACAAATAAAAGGTTTTATTGGCCCCAATTATGTCATTATTGATTGAAACTGTTTCATATGGCCACCACTATTATTTGTATATTTCGTTCTTACGATCGGACATATGATGAATGGTAAAATAAAAATAATTGTCATCTAGAAATTTTTTGATTTTTATCAAGAATTTAGGTCTACAAAAGGTTTCCTTACTCCCAAATATAATCGGAAATGAAATGAAAATGGCATAGAATGAAATAAAAATGACACTTCCAAAAAAAAAAGAATGCTTAGAATGATTTTTAATGGAATGTTCATTCAATGGAATCGGGTACTGATAGCAAGATTTATGAAACAATTCAATAACGTGATCTCCAAAACATTTTTATAACACAAGACGGTGCTAGAGGGTTGAAGACGACAACTTCACTAAGACTTTCTCTCTTTCTCTCTGGCTTTTATGTATGTATCTATATATATAGTAACTTTTTTAGGAGGTTAAATACTCTAACTTCAATATTGTATTAGAGAGAAAGAGAGATATAGTGAGTGCTTGTTAATGATTTAACGGGTTGGGTCTTTAACGGGTCTTATCCGACGGATCTATACTCGGCCCATTTAATTAGTTTTTAATGGGTCTGAGTCCGAATCAGACCCGGCCCGTTTACAAGCCTACTCACAAATGCTATTATCATGATCCAAAACCCAAGTCACAAACATACAATTGAGTTCGCTCAGGTCATGTGAGTCCAATTCATTCCTATCACCCAAGAAGTAAAAATAATCTCTCTCGGGGGTACAAATAGTCACCCTTATTCGATAACAATCGATGGTCAATCGGTAAATGGATATCTAATCCATACCTATGATAAGGTCAAATCCTATTATATCTAGCATGATGAAATCAAAGACGAAGCAATGATCTGCTATATCAATCTCACATGAGCAATAAATCCTCCTAAGTGTAACCTTACCTCCTACTAGAGTCATTACTAAGAGTGGACGGTTTAAGATATCCACCCTTAATCCTAATGAAAGAGAAAATGATAAAGAAATGAAGGAGTGTGAAGCACCCGTGTCAATCAAAACATTAGCCCATAAATTGAACAAAACAAATGTACCTCAGACAATAGATGGGCCGACAGATGACTCGTGTAAGGACATTGTTGTGCCACTTTGAGTCCCACGTCGGTTAGGAGTCGGGCACTGGTGTCGCTTATAAGCCATAGGCTGCTCTCTTCCTAGCACAAGGCCTTTTCCTTACTGGAAGAACAAAGCCGTGAGTCGCAAGACCCACGGGCATAAGACCCACAGGGCGTAAGACCTACGGGTAGGCAAAGCGGACAATATTGTGCTAGAGAGCCTACTATATGACAGAGCGAAAAAGTACAGCATCAGTTTTGTGCCGTCTGTGGGAACGTTTGGGCCACATGCCTCGTTCTTGTGCTCCACCAGTCCTGACTGGGGGGAGTAGCTGTTGTGCTACTTTGAGTCCCACATCGGTTAGGAGTTGGGTGATGGTGTCGCTTATAAGCCCTAGGCTGCTCTCTTCCTAGCACAAGGCCTTTTCTTCCCTAGAAGAATAAAGCCATGAGCCGCAAGACCCACGGGCAGGCAAAGCGGACAATATTGTGCTAGGGAGCCTACCATGTGATAGGGCAAAAAAGTGCAACATCAGTTTGGCGCCGTCTGTGGGAACGTTTGGGCCACGTGCCTCGTTCTTGTACTCCACCAGTCCCGACTGGGGGGAGTAGCTGTTGTGCCACTTTGAGTCCCACATCGGTTAGGAGTAGGGCACTGGCGTAGCTTATAAGTCCCAGGCTACTCTCTTCCTAGCACAAGGCCTCTTCCTAAGGAATAAAACCGTGTAGGCCTCTTAAGGTCCAAAGTGGACAATATTATACTGTTGAGCTAAAATGGCACATCTCTCACCTACAAAGCCTTTTCCTCCCTAGAAGAACAAAGCCGTGAGCCGTAAGACCCATGGGCAGGCAAAGCGGACAATATTGTGCTAGGGAGCCTACCATATGACAGGGTGAAAAAGTGCAGCATCAGACATGAAAAATCATCAAGGGGCAAAGTAGTAAATTGCTAATATAGACTGAGGACAGACTAGGGATTAATTGAAGATGTGTTACATGGACTATGAGATGAGTTGATAAGTCATTTATATAACACAGTGAGGCTTAAATAAAATTTTAATAATTTATTTGGGACTGGTGTGAACCTCGGGGTTACACAATCATCTAAACGACGCAGATAAATATGAAAATCCAAATGAGAAATTTTAAGAAAAAAATTGCATATTTGTAATCAGAGCACTGAAATTAGCTAGGGTTCCAATTTTGGTACAATTCTGAGATAGCCTAGATTCGGGCACATGTGCATGCACAATTGGCCAATTGGTCACGTGGTGCCTCGAGAAACGTAATAAGCTTCTCCAAAAATTTAAGTAGAGATTCTAAAAAAAGGACATATGTCAACATTGTGATAGTGGAAAGATGTGTTAGTGTGTGTGAGAGTGCATAGTAAATGAACCAAAAGTGATGGATGGGACACAAAGTAGACATCTCCTCACTCTTTTCTTTTTCTCCCTCCTCTTTACCCTCAGGTTTCTAATCCTCCTCTCCCTTATGCAAATTTCTCTCTCTCTTGTCCAAACTCTCTCTATCTCTTTTTCTCATTTTCCCCTATAGCTAAAAGCTTGGCCTTAGGAGTGTGAGTGTGTGTTCTGTATTTTTTGAATAAGAGAAGAGTTATGATAGTGTGAGATATGTGTGAAGTGAATGGGTGAGGGATAAACAATATGTATGTGTGATAAACACACACAGTGAACTACAAACTAGAGACTTAGAAGAAGAAGAAGAAGAAGAAGAAAAATAAAAAGAAGAATAAGGAAAGAAGGATAAGAGAGAAGAGTTAGTGACGAGATAGAAGGCTGGACATGGTGGCATCCATTGATGACTTCGACGCTTCCTCTCTCCACTACAACTTTCTTTTTTTAAAATAACGAATTAAGGTAGAGATTTTCTAGACTCTCTTAAGGTTATTATTGGTTTCTCGAGCCTCTATGTGCGTGGTTATGTGTGGTTTTCCATATATGCATGTGTGTATATAGATATGTATATGTACATTATAGAAAAAGAAAGATAGAGATGGATCTTCTATTTTTCATTTATTCGGCCATTGAAACCATCATAGAATGATATAGGAGGAATCTAGAAAAAATTCAGGAAAGACTTGAGTCGAAAAGATGTTCGAAATGTTGGTGAATGGGTTAGAAAACTAATTCGTCAAAAAATCGAGAATTTCTATTTTTGGCACGATTAATCCATGAAACTTGACCTAAATCATGGGAAGAGATGTAAAATGGAATATAGGATGAAAAATAGAGAAAAATCATGAGAAAAATAGTAGAGAAATGTACTAGAAAAATTAGGGTTCCGATGGAACTTCGGCGAACTCGCCGGAGAAGAAGCATTGTTCTGGTGGGTTGTTCGGTCAATGGGTCTCATTGATCAGTCCATAGGTTGAGCCAGTTAACAGTTGACAGGGTCTGGTCAATGGGTCTTGATGGATTTGGGTCTGGTCCGTTGGGCTGTTAGACCTTTGGGGTTTGTTTGGGTACAGTTGAATTGAAACCTTAAAATTTGATTGAAACTGAAATATGGCTATCCTTATTCCAAAAATTAAAATTGAGATTGGTTTAGGCCTATTCGTATATATGGATAATAAATTGAATCAAATAAATTATGAAGGGGTTGACTTAAGTTAAATAATTACAAAATAGTGAACAAATTTCTAAGAAATTATGAAAAGACCCACTCATTTGTAAAATTGAAAATAAAGCCCATTAAAATGTGAAAAGGGTCATTTTTAAGGTTTTCAGCCATTCTAGACTCAATTACAGTGTCAGTTTGGACATTCGGGGACCTAGAGTGGTCCCACATAATTATGTAAAATTAGAAAAATACTCCTAATACTAAATTAAGAGATATAAAGGCTAATTAAAAATCTGGAAAGGGCTATCTAGGGTTTTTGGATGCCTAAAACTTAGATATATGATTAGACTGAAAAATTGGGACTTGATAATGGTCCTACTTAAATTGGGAAAATTAAAATTATATGTAATATTCCGACCCGGGATACATCACGTGTATCGAGGTAAGTCAGTCAAAAAGTGAAATTTGAACTGTTAAAATGTGTATATCATGGTATTTCATGGAAATGAATGACTCGAAACTGTAAATGATGAAAGTGAATAACCAAGGTTAGGTAACACCCGAGCACCCCAGGATATTGCATCGTAATGCATGCATGCATGTATTCCCATGCATGCATACGTGTACGTAGGTGAGTAGCCTGATCAAAATGAATGTATGTATGCATAATTAAAAATAGATTTATACGCCTACACATGAATGTATATACATGTATAAAATATGTATTTTATGGGTATATATATATGTATAATATAATGTATTATACATATATTTATGTATATATGCATATATATAAGAATAAAAAGGAAAAGAAAAGAAAAACTGCCAAGGGCAGTATATAGGTGTAATGTATGTGTGTGTGTGTGTCTCGGTTGGGTGAAGTGTGTGTGTGTGTGTGTGTGTGTGTGTGGTGTATGTAATATAATATATATATATATACACACACAAGTCTCCCAAGCCATAAATGCAAGGTTGCATTTGGCAGAGAGAATATCAGAATCTTAGGTCAAGAAAAGGGGCCATAGAACGGGGAGTAACCGAGAGAGAAAGGTGGGAAGTGACAAGGGCGGTGGAATGTCTCTATATATGATATAAGTGTATACGGGCGTGAGTAGAGAGACAAAAAGGAAACTGAGACTGAGAGGAACGTTGTCAAGGAACTCAGGAGCAGAAACAGAAAGGTTTGGAGGGTCACAGTAAGCAAAAACCGAAAACCCAGGTGAGTGTTTTGAGTTCTGTTTTTATGATTTGGAGCATGAAGATTAAATGGTTGAGAAACCAGGTAGGAAAACAGAGTTGCAGGTTTTATGAATAATCTCGAGTTTCATGAAAATCTAGGCTTAAAACTTGTTTTAAGTTTCTAAAAACAACCTACACAGGTGCAGAAACATACTAGAAGAATTATAGGACCAAAACAGTGATCAAAACGCCACGAAAATGAAAAATATAACTTGGCCGGAGAGTCGGCCGGAGTTGATAAACTCACTATTCGTGAAGATCAAGAAGGTCTTGATCAAAACGGAGGATGGATTCATGATCCCCATGTGGTAGGGAGTAAAACGACATTCAAAACGGGAGGAAAACCCATCGAAAACCGGTGACAGTCGCCAGAGAAGACGACTATGTACAACTGGAACCCTACCGGAGTACTGGGGAAGACGACCGTGAAATCGTGAGGCAACCGGGTTAAATTTAAACCGGATCCGGGTTCGGATCGGGTCAGGACCCGACCGGAAATGAAAAGGAAAAATGAAACTGTGTCGTTTTATGTATTGGATTTTAAATGAATTGGGTCGTTTGGTTACAGGCATAGGAAATGTGAAAATCTGAGTTGGGCTTATCCAAACCATGGATAGGGTAAAAACCAGGATATTGGAATCCGGTTCTTTGAAATGGACTGAACCGTTTGGTTCAGTGAAGGGGCAGACCGGTTTAGGGTTTTTGGTTCTGAACCAACTGGTTCAGACCACAGCTTTTGAAAATTATAAACCGGCCCCAAATGTTTTAAGAAATCTCACTAAGGCCCAAACAGGAAAATTAATAAAATATTAATTTTTACAAAAATGCCTCTATTTCAAATATGGGTCAAATGAAGTCCAAACGATGCAAATGAATAGTCAATTTTTATTATCTTGGATATTCTGAGTCCAATGGTGGGGTCCGTTTTGCAAGACAAGACCCCGAAGGATAAAATAACGTAAAGTGCAAAATGACCATTTTGCCCTTTTTAGTACAAAAGTCCAAATGGAATTCCACGAAAGCCTAAACCGACTTTCTTCGGCGTTCCGGACTCAATGGTAAAGTCTAAATTAGTATTTGAGCTACTTATGATAGAAAGGCATAAAATTTGATGAATAGAATTTATTCTAAAACGTATTCATTGATATATAGGGAACTCGAAAGGCAAGGGTACACTCACGGATTTCTGATATGGAATCACGATAGAGGTAAGTGGATCACTTTCTCTTCCATATGGTGTCTCCAAGCCAAGTTTATTCATTACTGCCAAACTTGTACTCATGAACGTTTCAAATGTTATTGTTTTCCACAATGTGATATTGTTCTATCTTGTGGACATTGATTGACTGTTGTATCATTTTTATCATGTTGAACTGTGCCTTGAAAGGCTTACTGTTATGTTTTACTGTATATATGACATTCCATTTTCATACTCCTATGGAATCACAAATGATCATGATATGTTTATAAATGCTGGAATTGTGCTCAGTCACAATATCCATCCGATGCTTCTGTGACAAACTAGTCCGTGAACGGACGTGTGGCAAAAGATGTGAGTTTAATGGTTACTGTTTCTTATGGTTTATCCTTCATTGTTCATTGAATTGATTGTAATCGATTTATTGTGGCAGTACTTTATTGTGACAGGTTATTGTTGAGAAATCCTTATCACCGCTTATCCATTACTCCTGATTGTACATTGTGACCCCACTATTCATTGGCCATCATGGCAACCGTTCTCATTGGCTATCACAGCATCTTACTTCTTATGATTGGCTATCATATTTTTATTCATGGATTCATGTTCTTTTATAATCATCGATTCCAGTGTCGGAGATCTGTTTTACTTGTTGAGCTTCATAGCTCATTTCACCCCACTTACCCCCATTTCAGGTAATGACACTACAAGACCCCAGTAGGAGTCTGAGAGCGTAGGAGGACATTTTTGAGGAACCGTACCAGTCTATGTTAGTTCTCCCATGTATTCACCACCTCCGGGTGCTGGTTACGTTTAGTTCTCATTTTGTCTTATGTAGAACTATGTCATGTATTTAATAGACTTCCGCTGTTTAAATCTGAAAAGACTTCCGCTGGATTACTGTAATTGATAAAAACTTCCGCTGTTCATTGTTTTAAGTTTTAGTACATTTCATATTAGTACCATGATACAAGAACGGAAAAAGTAGGGACGGCCTTCGGGTCGGCCCAGCGACACGAGATCCGCATAGGGTGGGTTTCGGGTCGTGACATTATACCCCTATACCAATATTAAACAAATGAAAACTAATTAAATTAAGATACAAAAGAGGTGTTTCCAATGTTCTTGGATGCCAATAACTCAAATATGATATCGGAATAATGAAATAGGGATTAGGGGTGGTCTCACATGAATATGTGAAATTAATAAAATGCCCCAAGGCATGAAATAGATACCTATAAAAGTTAATAAATTGTAAAGAGGATGCTTTTAGGGTTTTTGGATATTTTAAATCTGATTCTAGGGTCAATTTTGTGAGACGGTGTCTCGGTAGACTCATAACTTGTTTGATAAATTATAAAAATACCCTTATGGGCTTAAAAGACATTCAAATGGCTTATAAAGAATACAATGAGGCCTTCTTAGGGTTTTGGGGCCCGGGAACATGTTTTTGATATCTGTTTAAGCAAACGGCTACCCGATATGTAGGCTAATATGTAAGTAGCCATAGAGAACATTAAGATTTGATATGATACCTTAGTGCTATGGGTTAGGGTGGTCCCAGGGGATGGAATAGTAGATGCATAAGGCAATGGACAACCTTTATAAAAGAAACGTGTAGTGTCTTCTTGTAACGGGGTGATGATTGGGACTAGGGCAATGTCTTGACTTAGTGAGGTGTGTACTTGTCATATGATCTACATGATATGTTTGTCATCACTATCATATATCTTATGATTAATGTATTGGAATGATGTGACTTTTGTATTGATTACCATAATGTTGGACATTGCATGATATTATTGGATAGATGTGATCACAATGTGGACACTTATTGTTATTTTCATTTTTGTCATGGATAATGTATAATCATTGTTGCTTTTATAATTATTATGAATCAAATATCATCTCTTATAATTATTAATTGTGGACTTGTTGATATTGTTATCTATACTGATGAACATACTTGAGTGGTGTGAGATTTGAGGGGATACGATATTGAGCATCTGAGTGGTGTGGATTTCAGATATTTGGAATTTGGAATGGACATTTATGAGAAAAGGACTTGGGATGGAAATTAGTCACGTCTTTTGTGTGCTCTTGAGTGTGGTGAGATTGCACTTTACCCGGGGTTCTATTTGTGATAGGGATAGTGTCTCTCATCGGTTTACGAGCCATAAACCAGCACACGTGGTCATTCATTTCCATTGGGTTAGTAGCCCGTAAAACACATAAGGAGCCAAATTAGGTGTTTACTCATGGGATTGAGATTATTGAGAGAATGTAATGAGTTGAATAAAGCTTTATCCCTTTTTCTATGGATTGATCAATTTGAGTTTATTTTCCTTAATGCTCATGTGTCATTATTCCCTTGTGTTTATTGATGAACTGTATACTACTAATTCATGATACTGTGGCAATTGTGGCTTGTTGCATAGCTATAAATGTATACATTGATCTTATGGCTTTGAACAGGAAATGAAGGTGCATCGTGGAGTTGGTAAGTTTATACTTACTCCTTGTGATTTGTTATGTGTACATATACATTGTTCTTGTGGCATTAAAATAGAAAATTGAGGTGTTTCATGAAATTGTATGTTTATACTTATGTCATCTGTTCGACCCTCCATATGCCGACTACTTGGCTATTATTGTCAAACCACATGTAGTGGTGCTATACCTTTTTGATATTTATACTTATACTTGTGCTTAGGATATGTTGATATTGTGTGCTTGTGATGTATATTGGACTTTAGGGTATGTCCTCTTCGAACTTACATTAGTTTTTGCACCTTGTTTGCTTGTGTGTTTTGAAAAATCCTGCTGAGCGTTATGGCTCACACTTGTTGTTCATGGGAATGGTAGGTATTGGCTGGATGAAAGATAGCTGTAAGAGCATTACAAGATGAACTGAAGTCACTATAGCATTAGTTACCTTTTTATATTTATTCATTTATTTATTAAGGGTGCATATACCCTTCAGACCACCTACGTATATGTTTGTATATAAGGACTGTTAGAGTCAGCTCTGGACATTACCATATTGTATACTATTTTTGGATAATTGGTATCGACCTTTGATGGTAATCAATTTCATTTAATCCCGTTACGGGACTTGAACAAGTTTAATCAGGGAACCAAACTGAAACCAAAAAATGGCATGTATTTTATGTACTGACTAGGATGGTTAGTCCTATTACTCACTTTATCAGGGTCCCAATGACCCCTTAGTCCAGCCCTACGGGTTAGGGGCGCGATAACTCGGCTACGGTAACTACGAATACCCTCCCATGAATAGGAGCCTGTGAATAACTCTACTTTTCTGCTCCCTGTTGGGAAGACTGTGGCCTGACTACCAATGAGGAAGGTCCTAGAGCTAGCCTAGAGCTCTGTGCTGAAAAGGTCAGTGCTAGTGGAAGTAGTGGATGGAAACTCTTGCTAGGTTGAATAATCTGTAAAGAGTAAGGCTGCAGATAGCTTGAGGAAACCTTAATTCCCTGTGGTGTTGTGCATTGTCGAAAAAAAGTGTCTCACCCGACCATATAAAAAAAAAATTGGGGGTCCTACCGTGCCCTTGTGATTAGCTTCTACCTCGTGAGTGTCCCTGGCCTCTACTCTATGCTTTTCCTCTACCCTATGATTGAGTCCATCCCTTTTGTGGGCAAACTAACATATGGTGCCCTGGCTATTGACATGAAAAACAAATCATCTCTCCATATGAATTTTTTCTTGGCATATGGGAAGTAGAAGGTATTGATCGTTCAAATGACTAGGCTGGTCCCTAAGCCTGAACGACCTCCTCTCTCTGCCTCTTCTTATCCCACCTATTGGGATAAGTTCTAACACTCCTGGATAGATATCAGACCTCCCGAATCCTTTTAGAATCATCTGACTCTACCTCAATCAGTAAGAATCTTTCTACCAACTCATAATACACTTGAAGCTTGAGTGGTACCACCTTGGTTCAGATGGTAGGCTTGAATATGAACTCAAAAGTGCATGCCCTATTGGCCTCATCCATGACAATTCCAGGTGCGTATCGAAAAAGTATAAAAATTTGAGACTCATATTGAGTCATGGTCATGTCACTCTGGTACAAGCAAAGGAACTCTTAGCGCATCGCATCTCTAGCGACTGCGGGGAAATACTTCTCGAGGAAGGCAATTATGAACATATCCCAAGACATAGCCATATAAGCCCTAACTACATCCCACCAATCTATGGCCTCGCCCTCAAACAATATTGTGGAAAAATTGATCCGAATATCATCGTCCTCAATTTGAACTGTGTCAAGTAGTTTGGTAATGGTCTGGAGCCAATAATTAGCGACTGGTGGGTAGGGGTTTCCCCTAAACTTGGGAGGATTAAGCCATTGAAACTCTCTCATGGCCATAGTGGCCCTACTTTTGCCACCCTGGGAATGTGACTATGCCTCATTCCTATTAGCCTGCTAGAACTGTCTTATAAAGTCTATCATGCCATGTGCAATCTCGACTCATTCTACGTGAATCGTCAGAACAGGTTGTGTCTGAGGCAGTGGTAGTGGAGGCTCGGGAGGAGGTGCTCTCCCTCTACCTCGACCTCTCACTTTCAGTGGCATCCTATATCAATAGATAAGAAAGACAATCTTGAACATTATAAATCCCTAAAAATACCCTTTCCCTTTTAGGTCATGTCCCAATGATGTATCAAATAACCCTATGCAAATTAACACAAGTAAATGTAAACATTCAATTTATTTATGCATTGCACCAAGTGTTCAAATCAATGCTCATACCAACACTTAAACAATTTCCAATGATGTCTCAACCATCTAACAATTTAACACGTCAAGTATTCTCGCATCAATTATTTCAAGTCAATGTTCATATAAACACTCAAACAATTTACAACGATACATAAATCATCTAACATTTCAATATATTAAGCATGCTCCCATTAAAACAGATATTACACTTTATATTCCCAAGTATGCAAACTAATCACAAGTAAGAAATTTTTTTGCAATTTAACATTTTTAAATTTTATTCAAGTGTCCTTGTACTACCCAATCCCATTGTTCCTAAGTGTTCTAAAACTAGGGCTTTGATACCATTCTATAACGCCCCGGGCCCAAAGACTCGTGGGTGACCATGTAAATCATGTTTAAACTAAATAAACAATCCTTGTACATCTCAAGCCATCTTATGATTAACAATTTCTCACTTAAGTTTTCATAGCTTATATGTTTATCACGTTTCATCTATATAACCTAACAAGGTTTACATGCATTAATATCAAAAGTATATTCATCATATGGTATTCTTCCTAAGTCAAAAGAATACAAGTTTATGGTTTCAAGGCTCACTATTGTATATACACATCAATAATATAAAGACCATAAAGTATTTTACATGTCCAAAATAATCAAAAGAATAAAAGAAAGTCATCCTTCAATCCATGTCCTCAAGTGGCCGACTCCTTGCCATTACTTGCATTTGGTAGGGGTCAATACAACAACCATAGTAGAGCAACTAAACAGAGGGAAGAATAAATGGTGATAAGTGTAGGCAGGTGACAAGTATAGTGTCAAGGAAGGGTCACCAAGCATTTTAATGAGTATTCATCAGATAATCTAATAGAATAAGAACATCAATATAACAATAGTAGCACAATTCAATTCTTACAATAAGAATGTAACACAAAAGAAGGTTTCTTAGATTATCTTCATCTCACTTTTCTCAACGGTACTACTTTCTACTTCCATTTCTTCCATAATCCTTCAAGACTACCTAATTGACCCCGATTAAGCCTGAGTGATTTTTAGGCTACTAACCCGATGGAAACATACAACCACCCGCGTGGGATTACGATTCGTAACCAAATGGAGACACAATCCCCATCATAAAAACGGCAGGTAACTATCCATGACTTCCCCTTTCTCAACTTGTAATTTCTTCATTCATTTATCCCTATTTCTCAACCCTTCAACTATATTAATTCCCTTCTATTCCTCATAAAACATTTATTCAATCTTTCATTCAAACCAAGGCTATCCAAGGGAATAATGTCATTTACATCAAAGGAAATTATCACATATGCAATACAACCAATAATTGCACAATACAACATCATCACAATCATTTAAGCATTCTATCAAATAGTTAGGCATACCAACTTTCTATAAGTTCATGAATAACAAGTAAGTAATTCTTAAGCATTCAAATAAAGGAATTTCAAGTTAGGACTATGCATCGAATACATATATCATCATATTGAACAAGAATATATCAAAGGCTAAGCATGCAATGTTTATCTACTAGTCTAACTATAAATTTGTACCATTTCATACAAGATAGTCAATAGAGACTTCATGAGATGCATGATTTCTCCTAAGACATTTATTCTTCACCTAGGTTATAAGCCCTACTTCAAAACAAATGTAGATTTGTGTGTAGAGAGAGAGAGAGATTCTAATTTCAAGCTTCAAGCCTTGCTCCCAGAACTTTAGAAAAGATTTACACTGTTTATTTCACTAATCAAGCTAAATCTATGAGAATATTAAAGAACTAGAAGAAAAAATGAAATGCCCTACTTTTTACCTTTTGTTCTTGAAGAAATCTTTGAAATCCTAACTTTTTAATCGGTAGAGATCTTCATAGTAATGAATCCTTGCAATAGGATGTGTTTATGTGGCTTAGTAATCAATAAAAATCCAAACCCTAGCTTCCCCTCTTGCCTAGAGAAGCTTTGGAGAAGAGAAAATGGTAAAGTTGTGAGGAAATGAGCTTTTTAGCCCGCAACATAAAGTGGTCTATCGGTTGTTTGTTCCAATGAACAAAGCCTTGTTCGAACAATTGCTCCTTCGTTTGAATGAGTATCGAACGAAGGTTAGACGAAAAGTTTCTGGTGCTCGTTCGAACGAACTCCTTGTCATTCGAATTAAGACCATAAACATTCCCTATTTTTTATTCTACTTTCCAAGTCTACTTTTGCAATTTGTTCCACATGTACCATCAACACTTCATATTACATTGTTTAAGTTCTTTCCACCTTATTATTATGTCCGTGAGGTTTATTATCACATAAAACCAATAATATCCATTATTTATTTATTTATTCATTTTTAAATTTTACGAAACGTTACAACTTTTTTTAGGTGTACATGAATTGTCATTGGTCCACGTGTCGATCCATGTGTCATTTAGGTGTTTTATGATTGTTCTACTTATGCTAGATTTTTCAAAAAATACTTCATTGGTCCATATATATAATATTTATGTGTTATATATATATATATATATGTGTGTGTGTGTGTGAATTTTCTTTTTTAGAGTTTAGTTAGATCTAGGTTATGGGTATTCCATTTTAGAGGTTCATTAAAACTAGACTTAGGCATTTTTCTTAATTATTATTGGTCAACTCTTGGTAGACAACAATCCCATTGGTCTACCTATATATATATATATATATATATATATATATATATATATAGAGAGAGAGAGAGAGAGAGAGAGAGAGAGAGTTTGGATGGTTATGGAAATTTTCCTTAATTATTCCATTTCTAGAGTTTAATTAGAATTAAACTCTCTTTTTCTAGTGTCTCATTGGTCCATCATGGTAAATAGTATTTCATTGGTTCTTGCCAATTTTCAATTTCATTTAAAATCGTTTAATGAGGATATTCATTCCTAGAATAATTATGAGGATTTCTTTATTTTTAATTCATGGTAATTATCATTCAAGACATGATCTTAGCTCTCCATTGTGAGATTCATTATGGGCCATTGGATCGAATCTCTATATTTTGCCTATAAATAGACCCCCCTAGTGACCATTTCAAAGGACTTGAATTTTGCACCCAAGTGTTGTTAGAATAGCTTCTCTCAATTCTCTCTCCATAAGACCTCCAAGGAGTCCTAAAGGAAGCCTTGCCCGAACCTTGGGTTCCATTTGAGATGCCTTGGCAGAAGTACTGCTCGAGTGACAACACCAAGTCAACAAGTTCAAACCAAGGTGTTGTCTGTCTTATTGCGATAATACTATATATGCCACTTAAACCTCTCATAATCCAATCCATCACCTTCTGTCACTCTTGATAAAAGTGGGTGAATCGGAAGAACTACGCTGGCTTTAGTTCCGTTATCTAAACTAATACATAGGAAGCCTTCAGGCTCAAGCCCAAATCCCATATCCTTCTCTCGTTTCTCTTTTCCTGCTTTGCTATTTCTTTTTACATTTAGTCGTGCTTTATGTTTTGTATTTTATGTACACATTTTTTCCATCTCCTATTTTATTATTCTTCTTCATTTTTATTTAATAAAAAAAGAGCCTTATGGATGAACATTTGAGACCAGTTCGTTGGAACCAGGCGGAATGAGTGCCTAACACCTTCCCATTAATCATAGATTAATGTGTTTCCTTTTTATAACTCGATTTTTTGGATTTAGAATGTAACTAGGACTAAAGCGATGTAATATTTAATTCTTTATGTCTTTTTACATGTATTTGCTTCATTGGGTTGTAACAGGTTTGTTTGTTTAACTGCCTAAAACAAGCTGACGACTTCTCTTTACTTTTCATGTTTTCTTAGGGCTCTTTCACACCTTTAGGGAAGGGAATATCCGGTCCCATATTTTTTAGACTTTTCTGGCGGTGGTGCTCATAATGGCTACTCTGCTAGGGATTTAGAGAGATAGACTCTTTATGGTGTTCCTCTTCAAGGTATTTTTATTGTTGCACGTTTGTTTCTTACATTATTCCATTTGTTTATTATTGAATGGATGTATGTAATGTATTGATTAAAATCAAAGTACCATGCACACACTTCACTGATGACATTTTCATATGCACTATATACCTTCTCAAACTTGGGACGATTTTGTAGCCCTTACCCCAATCTGTTTCTAACATATTGAGTGCTACCAGCAAAACCCTTCTAATCCTTGATCTAATACCATTTTTCTGTGGAAGCCTTTTAGGCATGCTATGGGAGGTACATTAAAAGATGATGTTGTACCATTTGATCATGATCATTTCCTTAATTATCATGAGAGGTATATAACACATCTTGTCAAAGTAGAGCTTAAAGACCTTTATCAGCCTAAGTGCATCTATATAGTCCATTTTAGACCCTTGATTTAGGTGGAACTACCTATTTTTTCATAATACACTCATGGACCTATATGCTACACAACACAGTGAGAAAGCCCAGAAAAGTCCAAAAATATTACTTTTTGTTTACCAATCGGCACAAAGGGTTGAGTACTGATCGGCACACAAGGAGTGCCCACACACACAAAGGGCCACTTTTAGTTTTACCCAATTTTCTTCAATTCTGCATTTTTTTCTCTAAAAACTTCAATTTTCTCACTAATAGGCCAACAAAATAACTTTCAAAGAGGAATTTTTATTGGGTCTATTCTCATCACACAATTTGAAAATCCTTTTGAATCAACTAGAGTTCTAATCATGTATTACTCTTTAAGGTCTGATTCTAGTAAAGGTTCAGGTCATCTCTATTAGCATTCGAATCTTTTCCCGATTCTTTAAAGAATTTTCCTTCGAAACCTAGAAGTCATTTTTTCCACCCCATTGGAGTCAAGTGCCTCATAATTTCAGAACTTGGGGGCTATACAAGACTACTAAGATTTCAAAATTTAGATTCCTTAGTCATCTAAGGAATCCAGTGAGGCTCTAATCTTCAAGCCCCCCTTTTCAATTCTTTTAATTATCCCATGTCAACCATTCAATATAAGATTCAACTCATTTTCTTGAGTTATCTCTCTTTTAGGATTTGCGAGAATTTTTATCTCATAAATTAAGGTTCATCTTCCCACTCCATTAAGGTCTAATCAATTCCATTAGGATTGCATCTTCATAACTTTTAGGAATTCTTTCATTATTCGGCCAATTTGTTTCATCCACTTAGGACTTAGGGGCTACCTAGGCATTATACCTTTACTTATTTCCCAAAACAAAAAAATTCAAGAGAAATTCAAAATTCTTAATCTTCTTTTGCCAATTTGCTTTTCTCAAAATCTCATTGGTGATTTAGGATCATCATAGAATAACTTTGGCTTATTTTACTCAAAGTTTTGAAATCAAAAAGGTTTTAGACTTAGGTTTAAACTTCTCTGCACCCATTTGGTAATAAAAAAATTCATTATGATTTCCTTCTCCACTATAGCCATTAGTTTCTCAAGCTCAACCCGAGAACCATAACATTAAAGTCAGATCAATCATTGCACCTCGCCAATGTTACCATGGACCAAGATTCTATTTTCCAAGCCTTGGCTATGATAAGAAAAGACATATTAGATTAGATTGATGTTGCAAAGGTTTTCTTAAACAGTCCAAGAGCTCTCCCAACCATAGTTGCCACCTCCACCACTACCGGTAGGGCCCAACAATACCCCACCAAATATGTAATAAGTTCCTTTAATACCAGTTCAAGATAGGCCTCCACAACATCAACCGCTTCAAAATCTACCTACCTTTGAGGCTTTTTTTAGAAGGCTCGAGAATATGGAAACCCTAATTTACAAGTCAAATCAAGGTGTTAACATGATTGATATTCACAAGTTATCCATTTACCTAAAGGTCCCTTTGCTCCATAAGTTCAAAATTCCAAACTTAGATAAATTTAATAGGATCATTTGCCCAAAGACTCATCTGAAACTTTATGTTTAGGCCATAAAACCATTAGGGGCTAAAACCGAAATGACGGCACAAAGGGCCCTTAGACTTGGAAGAGCCAATATCTAAATGGAAATAATTCAACAATGCCTTTGTTAAACAGTATTAGTATAACAATGAGTTGGACATCATTTAGGGACCTTGAGACCACCAAGTAAGAGACTCTTTCTACTTTCATTACCAGATGGAGAGTTAAGGTGACCCAAATGTTTAACAGGCCCATCGAAGTTGGGTAAGTGCAGGTTATTAAGAAAAACCTTCTCCCGCCTTCTGTGAGCCTTTATTTGCCCACTATTTTAAGAATTTCAAAGCTCTTATAGGGGCTGTAACCCAAATTGAAGATGAAATAGATAATGGAACATTAAAGAAGACCACACAAAAAATCAAGCCCAATAACTCAGTGTCTGCAATCAATGCTTTAGATTTCTAGCAATCACATAGTTGGCTGATCAGTCCAACTACCTCACCACCACCAAATTCACCTCGAAGGTGCCCAACAAGATCATTCTCTAAACTACCTACATCATTAAGTGAAGTCTTTCAGAAGCTTTGCAAAGAAGGGCATCTCTAACCTTTAAATTCTCGATCTACTCCAAATTTAATACTCAAGAACAATGATCTGAATAAGAATTATGCCTACCATCAATGTTTAGGCCACTCCACTGATTGTTGCACCATGTTGAAACATGTTGTCCAAGATTTGATTGATAAATAGATAATTGGGCCTTCTCCTTTAAGGATTAATCACAACTAACCAGTAGGCCAAGATTAACTTTCTAGTTTTATGGATAATTTTTCTTTGTCTTTCCTCATGTTTCAATAAAGATTCTTTTAGGAAACTTTCAATAAAATGTTTGGCATGATTTAATTTTTTATTCTTTAAAGAAAATGGAGGTCATCAAATTCACAATAAGATTGAATCTTTGAGTCTAAGCATCATTAAGTTTCATCAATTATTTTGATTTTCTTTTTCTCTACTTCATTAATTTATATCAAAAGAATCTTGTCCGATTCACTCACCATCCCATGGAAAATAAAGAAGACAGAGAAATGATCACTACCCAAGGTAGACATCAACATCTTGAGCTTTAGTAATATAACTGTTTCCTAAAAGTAAGCAATTCCAAGAATAGGAGGCCATCACTTGGCAAACAAAATATATCCTATTACCCATAGCAAGATATCCATTGGCTAGCCCATTGATCCAAATTGATTAGACTTTTTTTCTTAAACCCGTCTACCTAACATTAGGGAGGAAAAAGTTTACTATCTGTACACTCTCACAAAGCCATCAAAGAAGAATCAAAGGCAAAGAATTTTTTTTTCTCCACGTAAAGGAAAACATTCCCAATCAAGGAAGCAAGAAAATAATCAAAATAGAAGAATCAAGCATTGTATGCTTTAAGGGGTTTCAACAACTAACGAATTATGTTAGACTTGATTTTCCAATAAGAGATATGTAGGTAGCCTAATAAGTGACTTTAGGCTATGTTATACACATCAAGGAAAGGCACACAAGGGGCTAGGTACCATGAACGTGAGGGGTGCTTGAGCATTATATCATTTTTAGTTAATTAACCTTACCCTAGCTTATGTTTCATCCCTAATACTAAGACCATCTTGAGGTTTTTCTTGCTTAAGAGAATTGTCACATTTCAATTGAGTGCTCTTCATAAGGTTCTACAAAAATGAATGGATCATGCAACAAATGGTTTCAGATTAGGGGCTTGCTCGTTACATATTTGCACCATATTACTTCTTCATTCCTTACCCACTTTTCAAATTAACTTATCAATGGGCTTCCTCTATACATGTTCATACCAAATTGATTTCTCATACCTAATTATTTTTCTGAAGTAACTTTCCATTGCATCATACGGGACTCCTTTATGCCCTATCCATTTGAAGAGCAACTCGCACTCTTACAGATCATACAAGTTGCTTTAATCAATGGGCTCTTTCACCCCAATATGAGAACCTTCTTCCATAAAAAAGGATCAATTTCTCCTTTGCCTTTCCTTGACAACTTTTTTCGTATCTTGGGTAAAATCTCCATTATTTTTCCTTGCCTAATATTTCTTTCATTCAATGGTTTTATCCCACATGCTCAGTCAAACACATAGTCTTTTGTGAAAATCGATGATTATCATTTTCGCAAATGATCAAGATGAATCATACTCAAAATAATTCTCTAAGTTTTTCAAGGAATCTCCCAAAGAATTTTGAAAAGCCAAAAAATTTTATCTATGAACTTGAAATAAGTCTAAGGCTAGTCAAGTCTTCTAATTTCTTCATAACTCAAGTAGATTTCCTCAAATCATTATCAGTCAGTAGTGAAATGATACCTCAAAGATAAGACATCTTGCCACTTGAACCTGAGTCGATGTTCTTTTTCCCAAATTGCCAAAATAATTGCTAATAATCTAAGGGCTAGTGGGATCCAAGACAAAAGTCAAAATTTTCTCCAAATGAAAAAATCCCTTATAAAAAATGATAGAACATATTTCACAACATTCTCTCTTATTCAACTACGATACTTTTCTTCGTTCTTATCTAAGTTGAGTACATTTCATTCACTCTTACCTTGAGTGATTTTTATGGGTACCTCTTTTTACTTATATCTAAGTTGAGTAAGTTTCATATTCCCTTATCTGAGGTAAAAGTTATTCGTCAAGATGATTTCTTCGTGCCTATCTTATGAGATATATTTCTCCACCTCTATCTAAGTTGAGTACAGTTCCTTCACTCCTGTTTAAGTAGAGTGCTATTTCTAGTTACCTCCTTTTACTCCTATCTAAGTTGAGCAAGTTTCATATTCTCCTATCTAAGGTGAGAATTCTTCATCAAGATGATTTCTTCATGCCTATCTTAGTGAGATACATTTATGCACTCCTATCCAAGTTGAGTTATGCCTACCTCTATCTAATTCAAGGTTGTTTCCTATATATTTTGTCTCTCCCTTGTCTAAGGCAAGCATTTCCTCGACTCCTATCATAGTTAAGTGCATTGTGTTACTTATTAACTGGATGAGTGTGTCTTATTTCAAAGTTGAGCAACATTTTTTTCTGTTACCTAAGCTTAGACCAATCTCTTTACTCCTATCTGAGTACATTTCTCCTATATAAGTGAGTACGTTCTCTCTAGCCTTGGTGTATTTTGTCCCCAATGAGCATTTTCTCTATTCTTATCCAAGTTGAGTATCTTCCATCTTTACTTATCTAAGTAAACATGTTATCTCTAGGTTGAATGTGTGTCTGTTACTCCTGTTTTAGTGTAGTGTTTTCATTTCTTATTAAAAAAAATATTGCGTGCTAACTGACGTACAATGACTTCTTTGCTCAATTTGGTATATTGGCATGTTTGCTTGGCCTTGCTTGCCTTCAACCCCTTTGGCCCATTTAAAGCAATCCAACCTAAAATTTTCTTTTCCAAACTTTGTTTGAGCAAATTCTATACCCAAACAAGTGTCAAACCATCGATTGGCGTGACCTAAGTCTTGATTAAGTAATTTCTTATGGAGTCAATTTGACTTTAACTCATCATTTAGTCAGAAAATTCATTCCCAAATAGAGATAAACACAATAGATTAATTCTCACAAAAATTAGCCATTCATCTCAATAAAACCACTATCCACACAAAGGAAATGCCAATTTTCCCATTGGAGTTAATTTTGATTATCTCCCTTGTGACTCACAACCGTCAAGCTCATTTCCTAAAGAGCCAATTTGGTTTCCTCTCCCAAGCGAGTCATAACCACTAGGTCATCCTAATGATTTCGTTCTTCCCTAGTAGGGTAAAGTCATTTTACTTATTCTTCCCCATAGAATCACACAAAATTCCATCATTCTAGTGGAGTTAACCTAACTCAATTCCCTAGTGAGTCATAATCTAATATAGAATCATTTACCCATAGATTTTTGATCCCCATAAAATTAGGATGAAATCATTCTCAAATCTTGATACCTAATAGGATAAAGTTTCCTATACTCCTAAGGGTGTAACCTTATAAAAGACCTATTAGAATGCCATTTTTTTAGGCAAATTTCTTAGCTCATGAAGGTGTAACCTTATGAAAGACCTACTACAATGGAATTTCCTTTTAGGTAGATTTCCTAGCTTATGAAGGTGTAACCTCATAAATCACCTATTCAGATCGCATTTCCTTTTAGGTAGAGTTTTTGGCTTATGAGTCACAATCTCATGAAAGACTTTCTAGGATAGCATTTCTTTTAGGTGAATTTCTTGGCTCATGAGAGTCACAATCTCATGAAAGACCTACTATGATGATATCTCCTTTTAGGTGAATTTCTCTACTCATAAGAATCATAATCTCATGAAAGACCTGGTAAGATCACATTTCCTCTTCGGTAGATTTTTCAGCTCATGATAGTTACAACCTCATGAAAGACTTACAAGGATGGCATTTCTTTTTAGGTGAATTTCTTATCCCATTAGATTCATAATCTCATGAAAGACTTACTAGGATCGCATTTCCTCTTAGGTAAATTTTTGCAGCTCATGAGAGTCACAATCTCATGAAAGACCTACTAGGATGACATTCCCTTTTAGATTAATTTCCCCATCTATGAAGGTGTAACCTCATGAAATTTATATCAGGATAGCATCCCTTTAGGAAGATCTAGTAATGATAGTGTTCCTTTCCACCATTCATGAACTACGAACAATCTGATTCACCATGGGGTAATACGTAGGAATCTCATATAGTATGAGTCCGACCACATCTATTCCACAATCAAGGCCAAAATGGGTATCTCTTTTTCTTGCATTGATGTTCATTTTCTTGCAAGCTCCACCAACGAGGGGCTCTCTATAGACACCTCATTTTGTAACCCTTGATTGTATAAGGGTAAAACTGTAATTTCATAGTTTTGGAGGGCTTTTTATTATTTTCTATGGTATATTTTGAGAGATCCCTTAATTAGGGGTAATTTATTTATTTTTAGGAAATTACTAAATATTTCCCACCTAGGGGTATTTTAATAATTTCACACACATTTTGGTCCTTAGGGGTATTTTAGTCATTTCACACATTTTTGACCCCCAAAGGCATTCTCATAATTTTGTGTGCCATTGTCCCTTCAAAGGTTATTTCAAGGGTATTTTTTTCTAATTAATAGTATTTTCCTACCCTTTGGGAGTATTTTGGTAAATTCTTGAAGTTTTTCACTTCTTAAGGGTATTTCAGTAATTTTGGCACTATTTTTTTCATTTGATGGTTCTTTCATTAAGGCTCTACCCTCTAAATATTTTGAGCTTCATGTAAATAGAATGGGTGTTAGATGTAATAAGAAATGGATGTGAGCGCAAATGAGAGTTTGTTAGGATGTATGCTCTCACATCTTAGACATTTTATTTTTATTTAATAAATTTGATTTATTATTATTGAGTTTCAAATTATCATACATGTGCATACTGTTATTTTATACCATTAGATGGTTAGTCCTTGAATTATTATTGAAAATAGTTCATATATATAAATGAGATTTATGTACAAGAGATATGAACTTATGATCAAGAAGTTCTAGAATTGGTAGTAGTCATTGATGAGACTGGGCATCTGTGAGACTGTAATACACTCAACCTCTATATGATTGGATGATTTATCTCAACCACTAGAGTAGCGGACTATGGATTATTGTATTGGTGTATTTAGAATATAATGAACTAAATCATTATAAGAAACACGACATATAAAGCTGTTATCTTTGATGTGATTCTTGTATTCATTATTCGCAATAAGCTCTTAATCCTTAGATAATAGTGAACTCAAGTTTTTAATGGTGGTGACTTTGAATTACCAATGAGTGAAGTCTCTTAGATCAATATCTCGATATATTATGAAATCACTATTTAGGCGATGAAAACACATACTCAAGATGGAATCTACACTCTCTAAATTAGAGAGAATGATATCACTTCTATATTACTTCAATTAATTAATCATAGAAATCTGGATCTGGTCTTTTCAGTAAATTGTTATTGAGATATTGACCAACTAATAGTCATTAATAATTGTAAAGATTTGAAATTTTTGTTTGTGGAATAAGATTTTTCTTTATTTAAATACATGAGTGTATGTATGAGATGTGTATGAATAGTATATTGTGTATGTATACATGTATATGTGTTTATATGTTATGTATATATATATATATACATGTGTTTAAATATATATATATATATATACACAATGTGCACAACAGTTGTGTGTGCAAGTGGCTATGTGTGTGTGTGAGAACTGACCATGTGTGTGTGTTATGTGTGTAATATAATATATATATATATATATATAGAAAAATCAAAATGCAAGCAATGCATTAAATGCAAAGCTGCATTCTGATGGGAAGGAAAAGAAGAAGAAGTCAGGGGCAGTAGGGTTGCTGCAGGTGATTGCGTGTAGTTATATATGTGCCTATGTGTATATGGATGTGTGTGTCAGTTAGAGAGAAAGTCAGAAAGAAAGAAGTGGTGAAGAGGCTGTAGACATTGTGGAGGAGTTGAGAGGACCATTGAGAGACCCAAAGGTTGAAACAGAAAGGAGAAGGAAGAAGCTACCCAGAGAAAATCAGAAAATTTGGTAAGTTGGCCCAGTTCTGTTCTTAAATTTTTAAAGCATGATAATTAGATTTGATTTTAGGGTTTTGTAGAACATGAAATGTAGATTAATTTACAAAAAGAATCAAGTGAAATGATGAAGAAATGAACTAGAAAAGATATGAAACCCCCATGAAAAACTGAAGAAAATGGCATTGCAAAAGGGGAGAAAATTGATCGGAGTAAGGTCGCCGGCGCCAGAGACCCGTTGAAACCCTACCGGAAAGTTAGGGAAGAAGAAGGACTGTTCAGGGTTTGGGTTCGGGACCCAACCCACCCATACGTGTTAGACGCATGTTATAAATTAAAATGGGATTGGGGGTGTTTGGCTACAAGTTTAGTAAATTGAAATTGAAATTGAAATTAAGGATAGGGATATCTTATCCCTGTTTTGAGACTTAGTCACTGTTTGGCTATTCAAATTGAGAATAGGAAAATCAAAAATTCTGATTTAACCTCTCAACTTTGAGAAATCCTAATTTAACCCCCAGAACTTTTGAAAATTATAGTTTGACCCCCTTGCATAAAATATTAATTAATTATTAATTTAATTAATTAATTAAAAATAAAAAAAATTACAGAAATGCCACTAAGTCAAAAAACAGTCAAATGAACTCCGATTTAAGTAAACAAATAGTGAATTTTTATTATTTTGAGCATTTTGAACTCAACCGTGGAGTCCGATTTGCAAAAAAAGGTCTCAGGATGTAAGAACTGGTAAAAGTACAAAATAACTGTTTTGCCCTTTTTAGTACAGAAGTCGAAATTGAATTCCGCGAAAGCCTAAACTGACTTTCTTCGACGCTTCAGACTCAATGGTAGAGTTTATTTTAGAAAAATAGAAACTCATGAAATAAAGACATAAAATTTGATGAATAGCATAATTCAAGTAGCAAATGGACTGAGTTATATTTCATGATTTTAGGAACACTGAAAGGCAAGGAGAAGGCGGTCTGACCTTCTACATTCTTACTGTTAGTTCCACTACACTGCGAGCACGACTTCTTAGGGTTGAGACAAACCCATCAGGTATGATATTTTGCTAAGTAAGAAATTGGGTTGAGTTTAGGAGTAATTGATGAGGTGATTGAATGGCTTACATGTTTGATTTCTGTTAGGAAAGAACTTAGAATTTAACTACTTTGATTGCTTAAAATTGGTTGTGTAACATCCCGACCCGATTAAATGAAAATTTAGGCATTAATTACTAATTAGTGACCTTAAAATGAATAATTATGAAATTTAACCGGAAATCGGATGACGATTTCAAAATAATTCCTAGACCTTAGAAATCAAGGTCGACTCTTGGGAAAATAAAATACGACTACGATTTATAAAATCGGTACATGAAGGGTAAATATTTAATTTAAAATCACAAAGTAAAAATAATGCAAAAAGTTAAAATAAATAATTTATTTGGCCAAACAAGGGCTAATGGAAAAGTGACAAAAATAAACCAAGTTGAGGCCAATGGGTTTTGAACCCTTGACCAAAAAATAACCAAAGTCTTAAAGTCCAAAAAGTAGCCACTTGGGCTGCCTACCTAATTGTGTCTTATATTGCAAATTATATATATATATATATATATGTATAAAGTAACAAGGCCTCACCTCCCAAATTGACCAATGGCCTTTCATGCAACCAAAAAAACTCTTTTTAAAATGAAACTAATAAAATATGAGTGATATACATATCTGTGTGGCGTGTGAAGTGAAGGAAATCAGATTTGTAAGTGTGTGTTCACATTTGTAAAGAAAAGTTAGAGTGAGAAATAGAAACCTAGAGAGAGAAAGTGAGAGAGGAAGAAGAAGGAAGGGTTGTGTGCATGGTTGCCTAACCTAAAGGAGATCATGACCCAAACAAGAAGAGGAAGAGGTGGGAAACACACTGTTGAGGTATAAGATCCCATAAGCAAGTTATTTTTCTCTCTCTAAAAATCTCCTATTTTTGTAACTGTTTGAGTCTTTTTAATACATGCATGGCCTTTAGGGATTGTAGACTTGAGTAAGGCACGAAAAATTGACTTAAACCACTCAAAAAACGCCCAGCCGTACATAGGCCACCATTGAAGGACCTTCAATGGAGCAGGCCTGATTTGACCACAACAAACTAAGGTGTCTTCACTAGGGGCCCAAACTAGATCCTATAGGGTTTCCATTGCGACAAGAACCAGGCCAAATGCTCAAAGATGAGCCTCAAAACCTAAGTTGCAGGTTCAGGTCTTGATGATTAATCTCACAAATCGACACCAAAACTGGAATTTGTGAATGAGGGCTTGAACCTCATGATCAGTAAGTCATCACAGACGAAACCCCATCAACTTTTGACCAAAAACACGCATGAATAACCAAGTTGCAAGTTCGGTTATCCACCTTAGATCGAACCTTTTAAGCTCTATTTAATGCCTCCAATGAATGCCAAATAAACCCTTGGGCTCCCAGAAACCATTTGGGGTGGAAAGCAGTGGAACTAGAGGGCTAAAACATCACGAAATCGAAGAGATTTAAAATCAGGAATTAGGGCAACACGAGGGAAGAAGAGAGGAAGAAGATAAACAGTGCGTGGGTCAGTTCGGGTTGGATCTGGGTTCGGGTCGGGACCCGACCCGTCGCATAAATGGGTTTAAGTGAAACTACGTCGTTTGGTTAAGAAAATTTTAAATTTTAAAATTTAGGGATGACATCATCATGATGTCAGCATTACTCATTGAACCGACCAAACCGGTTGGTTCAATGAAATGGTAGACTGGTTCACTTATAAATGAACTAAACTCTTTGGTTTATTTTAAATGTTTTAAAAAATTGCAATTGAACCCCCAAGTGTTTAGAATATTTCTATTCTGGCCCAAATTTTTAAGAATCAATTCAAATAAGCCCCTGGAGAAATAAATAATTAATAAAATAATTTATTTAATTATTTTATTAATTCGATAAAATTACTATTTTACCCTCGGACACTAAATGAGTCAAACAAAGTTCAAATTAAATAAATAAATAGCGTATTTTTACTATTTCGGACATTCCGGACCCATTGGTGGAGTCCAATTAATGAAATTAAGTCCCAAAAAATACAGACACATAAATGTTAAATGACTATATTACCTCTAATACAATATGAAGCCCAAATGAAGTCCAAATTGGACGAAATGAATACCAATAGAAGCCCAAATAATTATGAACCTGTATATATGACTAACTAACGATTCGGGGTCAGAATGTCATAAAATATAAGTGACCAAAATACCCCTAAGCATGAGAAATACAAGGACAAAAATTTACTGTCATAAGCATAATTATGAAAATTTAGGAGCTAAATAAGACTCCAGAACAGTCAACGTACAAAATGAGAAATGATCGATGTGTCCCTATGACCAAAAGCAAATACCAAATGAAGTCTAAAAGACTTAAAAATTTACGTATAAGATAGATGGAATATTCTAAGGACCATGATGGGTTCGGGGCAAAAAAATAAATTACCATTTTGCCCCTGCACATGCCCAAAGCCAAATAAAAAATTGAGAAGGTTTAAACTGACTTTCTTCGACATTCCGAACCCAACGGTGAGGTCCTTAATACCAAAATAGGTACTGAAAAATAAGTCACATGAAAAATGAAACTTAACAAGTTACCATGAGTAGACCAGTAAGACCAATCCTAGGATGTTATGATACGTCGGGTCTAAGATTAATTGAAGAGCATCAATTTATAGATGATTTGAAGTAAATGAGGAATTAATTGAAGTCTTGATGGATTTGATTTTAGGAATTTCAAAGGGAAAGGCAAAGCCACTAGTAGTGCTGACCTAGGAGAACGAGGTGAGTAATCCTGTACTTTGAAGTGGAGGTTTTAATCTCCATAGATTCTGAAGAAGTTAAGTTCAAAAATTTTTGAAGTATTACGAGTTCAATTTCTCAAGTGCTTTAAATTCAATTCCGTATTTATATGACTCCTATTTTAAATATTGTTGCTTTCCTTTTTTAAAACTCTGTTATGATATGCAAGTTAACTTGGTTATGTTTCTGGTCTTTTGTAATTATGTTCTAGCATATCCATGTTAAATGACAATTTTATTAAATGCCTTTCTAAAAATAAATTCCTCCATTTTGCTATGTTCAATGCTCCTGTACATCGTGATTTAATACTTTGAAGCTTATGTGTTAAATGTCCTAATCGTTGTGTTCCAAGTGTTGAAGACTTTGTTGAAATGTTCCTGTTTAATTACTCATGTAAAGCATCTTTTTGAAGAAACCATGTTTTTATACTCATGAAAAACACCTATTTGAAAAGTTATGTTTCAATCGCTCCTGAAAAGCTTATATTTGAAAAAATCATGTTCTCGATGCTCATGAAAAGCATTTATTTAAAGAAGCCATATTTCGATGCTCTTTGAAAAGCATCCAATGAAGAAGTCATATTTTTTTTTAAAATGCTCATAAAAAGCATTTCATGAAGAAGTCATGTTTTTGCAAGATAATTGTGCATAAGCACCAAGTAATGATATTGGGATTCTTTCGGAACTCAATTGACATGAAAAATGCCCGGTAACCGGATCTGATCCCCCAGGCATGAGATATCTCCACTAGAAGTAAAACTGGAATCTGGTTCGAAACAGATTTCCACCTAATTAAAGTGCAAAGATGACAAATGTTTTCAGAAATGGTAGCAGGTTTTAAACCCCGATTTATCTGAAACGGGCTTTGTAACACCCCGACCCGACGAAAAATCATTTAATTACTAAATATGAATTAGTGACTGAGACTTTAGATAACGGGATTGATTCAAACCCAGGACGACTGTACATCACTTTCATTACAGTCACCAACCTGTTTCCATTGATCCCATTGAGACTGTATACTTTCACTCTGATCGCCAACCTTGAATTAAGACATAAAAAAGAGATTGTTACATCGGGTAGGTTAACAAAGTGAATATAAAAACATGCTAAATACATGTTAAATACACACATTGATTGTGTAATATGAATATGTATAACCAAAATATGCAAATAAATCTATATTTATATATATATATATAGATTAATATGATTAAATATATATATATATATATATATATGAATTAAGTAATTGGTGGCTAACCAAAATATATGTAAGTATATATATGAAATGATGTAATTATATAATGAAATTACATATTAAATACAGTTATATAGGTATGCATACGGCTGATATATATATATATATATATATATATATATGTATGTACCACTGTAACTATGTAAATTAAAGAAATAAAAAAAAAAAAAGTAAATTGAAGTATGTAGAAAAATAAAGTAGAAGTGATTAGAAGGAAAGGAGAGAGAATCAATGGGTGCCCACAAACCATGTAGTTGTTCTCTATGAAACGAATGATGAGAAATGAATGGCAGCTATGTGATAGAGAGGAAACGGTGGCCATGTAACCGAGGTGTGTTCTCCGTGCAAAACCAAAAGCCAACAGGTGGCAATGCCACCGCCTCAAGGTCGGTGGAGAAGGAGGAAATAAAAGGGAAATTAGGGAAGAGAGAGAGTGTGTGTAATGCGTAGAAGAAAGAAAAGAAACTGAGGCAGGAAAATTTCAGTAACAATCAACATAAACAAGTATACTTTTGATTAAATTATGTTCAATTATGTTTTAGATTTAAAGCATGCAAAGATAAGGTCTTAATCTACATGTTATAAGCTTTAAATTGCAAAAAGAATGGATGAAAATTGTGTAGAATCAAGTGAGAAATTTGAGTTACAATGAATAGAGAAAAAAATCAGGAACTCTGGTGCAGGTCTGAAATTATCGAAACCAAATCCAAATCTGTCTGTTGGAACCTGATTTAGACCATCCCAATACCTTAAAAATGCTAGGCCGTGACCGTAGAACTCAAAGGATGAACCCTAAAATGTGAGTTGCAAGTTTTAGCCATTAAACCCAATTTCAATTTTAGAATCCTAAACTCGATTTTGAGAATAGGGATTGAACCCCCATGCCATAAGGATCATGCAGAACCAAACCCCATTAAAAATGGTGATGAGATAAGGGTTTATTGTTAAGTTACAAGTACGGGTAACCAAGGTTAGATCGAACAATTGGGTTAGTTTTAAAGTCTCAAATGAATGCCAAAAGATTGGCCAAACCTCTAGGAACATGGAACACCCAAAAACAGAGAAAATCAGTGATTAAAAATGCACGAAAATGGAAGAAAAGAAAACCAGAAATTTAGGGCTACAGTGAGGTGAGTTGGAGGGAAGACGATGAACAGTGACGAGTCATGGGTCGGACCTCGGGTCGGGTCTTGACCCGACGTCTTAATAGGATCTGGGCCACCCAAAACTACGACATTTTACTTAAGGTTTTAAAACTTTTAAAAGGTTAGGGCTGACGCCATGATGACGTCAGCGTTACATGTTAAACCGAATCTAACCGGTTGGTTCAGTTAAAACTAGACCGGTTCATTTAAAATAGAATTGAACCGACTGGCTCAGACCGGAAGTTCGTGTAATTGTATTTTGACCCCTAGGAATTTTCCCCTAGGAATTTTGGAAAATTCTACTATGGCCCACCCGAAATAAAGTTAATATTAAATTAATAATATTTAAATGAAAATATTTCAAAAATGCCTTTAGGCCATAATGAAGCAAACAAAGTCCAAATAAAGCAAATAAATAGTGTATGTTGACTATTTTGGATGTTCTGAACCCAACGGTGTGGTCTGTTTCACGAGACGGGACCCCAAAAAATTAAGACGTGTTAAAGTATGAAATGACCAAATTACCCCTAGTGCCCCTAAAGTCAAATGGAAGTCCGAGAGGGTCTAAATTGACTTTCTTCAATGTTCTGGACTCAATGGTGAGGTCCATATTATGAAATAAAGTATGAAAAATTATGACACATACGTAAAATCAAATCTTATAATTTAATAAAGCTACCATAAAACAAATTAAATGAGATAAAATTCTAATACGTTAAAGTGTGTTTAGGTTAAAAAGTTCACATGGGCAAGACTCGAAAGGTTATGGATAAGAAACAACAAGATTTAATGGATGAGCTGCTATGAAAACTCAAAGTGATCCAAAAGCATATCCGAATCGCTAAGACAAATGAAGTCGTCTCGATCAGACCCTTTATATGCAGAACTCCCTCAGTCCCAATGAGCCGTTCCACACAAGAAGCAGCAACACGGAGACGTGTTGAGGAAAAATTTAAAGAGGAAGAGGAAAAGCGGGAAAATAATGAAACCCTAGCTGAAATGCGCCGTAGGTAATATTATTATCATTAAATATATAAATGACTAGGCTATATTGCATGGCTATAATTAGACTGACTTATGAGTATAGACTTGTACAGTCTGGACGTGAGTACGATCACAAGTTGATTAAAATACATGTGAAATTTATGAAATATTCCTAAATTATTTTAGGTTGAAGAGAGAAAAAGGGAAGGGAAAAATGGCACAATAGAGCCGACTTAAAAGTATAAGGTGAGTAACCCTACATTTGAAATGAAAATTTAATTCCATGGATTTGAAGAAGTTTTAAATTCTAAAATATGTGAAGTGTCTGATTTGCAAATTTAGTATTCATGTGATTCTTATTTCAAGTATTTCTATTCTTATAAACTCTGTTATGACATGCTCAGTGAGTAATTTCTACTACAATTCGTTTAAAATATTTTCAGCATGTCTGAGATTTAAATGTCGAACGTTATTAAATATTCTGAATTAGCATATTCCATGTATTTTAAGGATCCTATCGTGAAGTTACGAACCTTAGGTTTTGAATGCTCATAAATGCTTCCACGTGAAGAAGTCATGGGTTAAATATCTTTAAATGTAAGATAAATTATGCATAAGCACCATAGATTTGTTGAGTATTTTCGGAACTCAACCACAAAACGAATAAAGTGCTAGGTAGCAGGATCTAATCCCCCAGGCATATGAGATATCTCCACGTAATGTAAAACGGGGATCTGGTTCGAAACGGATTCCACTAATGGAAGTGATAAGGTGGTGTGTTGAAAATGGAAGCATGTTTTTACCCTCATTTTCACCATACATATGTAAATGTTTTGAAGGTTACATTCTTTATATAAAAAGTACATGTTTAGCTTGAATACTTTAAATGTTATAAAGCTATCTGTTTTAAGAATACATGTATTCTATGTTCCAAGTACACGAGCAATTGGTAGTGAGAATTTTATAAACACTCATGTACGAAACCACTACCAATTGAAACCCCATGACAAATGCTGGAATTACTCACAAGCTTAGATTAGCTTACCGGATTTATTCTGACCCACA
The DNA here is from genome assembly GCA_008638375.1 of Nyssa sinensis. Classification (NCBI taxonomy): domain Eukaryota; kingdom Viridiplantae; phylum Streptophyta; class Magnoliopsida; order Cornales; family Nyssaceae; genus Nyssa; species Nyssa sinensis. The sequence goes on along the minus strand of CM018037.1, from coordinate 11,685,643 downwards.
TTTCAGGTGATAAATAGCAGTTCTGACTTGGAGGGCGAAGAAGATAAGTCTGCCTATTTTTGGAAGAAGGGTTTAGGCAACTTCTCGCAGGAGTAGAAGTTCTTTTGGAAGTGTACTATGAAGCTTAGTAGTTATTTTGTATTAGAAAATATTACACTGTTACATATTAAGCCACAGCGTAACAAAACATGTATCAAGTATTAATGTTAAAGTCTTTTAAGTTTTATTATGCCCTGAATATATATTCATGTGTACCGCTATGAAGAGCGGTAGTACCGGACGGACGTGCGAAAGATTTAAATAAGGAAAGAAAAGAAAAAGTTTTTCACGCTTCCGCAACCACAGGTCGTACCGCTGTCCGATACTGTTGCTTATGTTTCGCCTTTCCCTAAGGCTCTTGGGCCTGAAGGCGGTGGTCGCGATCCGAGATCCGGATAGGGTGGGTTTCGGGTCATGACAGGTTTCATATAACCCCATATTTTAAAGAAGAAGAAGTTTGTATCCTCACATTTTCATGGAAAGGATTTCAAATTATTTCCTTGGTCTTCAAATGGCCACTCTACACATGTTTATAAATTCTATTGCATATTGAATACTTTATTGAATGCATTAAAAATGCATCATGCCATGTGATTGGAAGAATTCTTGTATTATGTCATTATTGAAATACGTGCCTAGCTTGAATGCCTTGTGTGCTTCACGCTATCCTTTTGAAGAATTTTGTTTTCTGTATCAGAAGTATATGTACAATTGGTAGTGTATGTTTATATGAACCTTCTCTTATAACTAACCCACTACCAGTTGAAACCCATGACAAAGTATCAGAATTACTCACAAGCTTAGATTAGCTTACCCGGATTTTTATCCGTCCCTCTTTCAAGTGACTAAAACAAGTCCTGATCTTTGACGAGGAAGGTGTTTGAACTGTGCTCAGGAATTTTGGAAGTACTAGGACCCGTAGTTGGTCAAATTTTAATGTTGTAAATTTTGGACAAACATGTACTTAAGCCCGAGAGGCAACGGATATGTAATATATATAACTTTAAATTTTTAGTATGCTCTGAATGTATGCTAGTTAGTTACCGCTCCTAAGAAAAAGAATCGATGGTACCGGGCAGATGTGCGTATGTAAAAGAAAACGTTTTTCACGCTTTCGTAATTTGTCAATCCTGGCCGCACCGCACTGCCGGCCGGTGCCGTTGCTCACTTGAGCCTCGCCCTAAGGCCCACGGGCGGAAGGGCGGCGGTCACGATCCTTAATCCACATAGGCCGAATTCCGGGTTGTGACAGGTTGTTTGTGTGCTTATGTGTTCTTTGAATTGTTTGAGAACTTAGTAGAATGATGAGCATGAACCATGACAACGTGTTTAGACTGAATGAATACAACATATGTTTATGTGAGAACTGCTTTGTGATTCAAATGTTATTACTGCTTTAAATGTGATGTACTATTTAAAGCATGCTCTATGTGTTGGTAAAATGCTTCATTAAGATTATGTTATTGTGTGGTAAAATGAAAGCATGTTGGCAAAGGGTGAATTCTTTGGAAACATAGTGTGGGTTGAGCACGTGGTGCTATGCATTATGAGGGTATAGATCCTGTGGTGAAAAACCCAAAATTGGCCATTGCATTGGTACCTAGATCCATCAAGGAGTGGCCCGTAAATGGGAATTGGTACTCAGGTCCATCGAGGGGAAGCCTGTAAACGAGACAAGGGTGTGGCATAGAGCGCATGGGTGTGTTATGCATATTTCATTACATCGTATTAATGAACTGGAAATAATCTAGACTATAAATGTATATTTTGCACATGCCACGCCTTAACCTTGTTTCTTGTATTAGCATTGTATTATACCAGCAGTTGAGCTAACCCATTCGTAGGATATCATATTACAGATGCCGCCCTTGCTATATGAGATTTGATGAGATCTTGACAAAAGGAAGGGAAAAGGGTTTAGAAGTGTATTTGGCACTTGGGGTATATTTTGACATTGTACAAGGGCATAAGCCCTAGACTACGCATGTTTATTTGTACGTTGTGAAACTATGGGCAAGGCCACATGGATTAGTATCAGAACATGAGTTGGGTTAATGTTGGGAATGCATGTAATTATTTTTAATGAATTGTAATTGTCCTTTATCTTTTATTTATTATTCCCTTTATTAGTTGTGTTTTCCCTCGCGACCCGGTTCGCAGAAATTCGGGGCGTGACAACGTGGTATTAGAGCATAGGTTCGAATACCTAGAGACTGTGGAGTGTTGTTGAACACCGTGAGACCCTAGAGGAAAGAGTGAGACTTAGTGTGAACTGTCGGTAGTATGCGATTGGGTCTTATGTGTTATGTGATTATCCATACTTGAGGCATGACCCGTTGTGATTATGTGTTAATTGATGCTATATTGTTATACCTAATTACGTGATTTGATGCAATGAGATACATGATGTGTGTAATGTATGAAAACTTATTAAGTGTACATTATAACATGCTATACGTATTACCTGTGAGTGTAGATTGTGAATGAGAACAAGATTGAGATTCCTTTTAATGTGTGTATCTAGATGTGAAAAAGGGGCATTAATTTTTTTACTTGGACTTGTAGACTCATGCCATCGATGAGAGCTCCTACGAGAGGTGGACCATCTAGGTGAGGTAGGCCTAGGGCCGCTGCCCTACCTCGGCGTGGTAGACCCAGAACTGCTGCTCCAGCCCATAGTGCAATTGAGGAGGCAGTTGCTCTTGCTCCTACTCCTACACTTGTTCCTGTGCCTGCTCCAATAGAGGAGGTAGAGCAGACCATTGGCACCAGAGATATGGCAGCCATTATCCAGTAGTGTTTTAAGGCCATGCAGGAAACCCGAGCTATGGGTGGCGAGACTAGGGATACCTTCGTGATGAAGGTGTTCTAACGGATGAGGCCTCCTACTTTTGCTGGACAACCAGACCCCTCGGCTGTAGAGGAGTGGCTGAGACAGATTACTAGGATCCTAGACTCATAGGGGATCACTGAGCCACATTTAAGAATCCGATGTGCCACCTTCCAACTTACGGATTTGGCCAACTAGTAGTGGGAGGTAGCTGCTGATCGGATGCATAGGTTCGGTGAGGGATGGGATGCTTTTGTGGCCATGTTCAATGACCACTATTTCCTAGAGACAGCCAGGATCGGGTTTATGGAGGAGTTTGGGACACTACTCTAGAGTGATATGACGGTGACACAGTATGAGTCCCGATTTACTGCATTGGGGAGATTTGCCCCACACATTATCAGACAGGAGCATTTGAGGGTCTTTCATTTTCTCAAAGGGTTGAAGACCTCTATCAGGGACAGATTGGCCGGGCATATTATGGACACGTATGAGGAGGCGGTGACCAGGGCCACCAGAGTTGAGAGGGAGCTAGCTGATATTAGAGGGATCAAGGAGTCCCGGACCCAAGGTAGGGCAGCCACAACACAGATGTCTACACCTGCCCAGCCTATTATGCCTACCCTGACTCACACTAGTGGGAGACTGGCAAAGAGGTCCCGGACCTGTACATCTTTCCCATCGACATCCCAGAGGCCTGTTCAGTTCTTAGCCCCCAAGCCTGTTATGTCTGTTGCTCCTCGATGGGGGGTATTATAGGGATCCATTATATGTTACCAGTATAGACAGCCGGCCATAGAATGGTCGATTTCCCACAGAGAGATCCCAGTCAGGGATATGGGGCTGGACCGAGTCAGATGTCACTTCCACCTCAGACACAGAATCAGGGGTGGGGAGCTGTCACGCCCCAGATTTCTGCAAACCCGGGGAGCGACTGAATGAAATAAAAGAAAAGAAAAGAAAGGACAAGTTAGTAAATTTAATTGTAATCTCCCTCATTATTCCTCAAATTTTCCCCCAAGATTAAAATTAAATAGTTGCTATTCCACTTAAACTCAAAACGATCCCCAAATGTAGCCCAAGTCCTTGTCCCAATTAATGTTCCAATTAATTTAAGTCATATTCAAAATTGGTCCTTAAAACAGTCTTAAATCATTCCCCAAATATTTCCCTAAAATGATGTCTCAAATGGCCCCAAAAGTAGTCTAAGGCATGGTCCATAAATGAGCCAAGAAACCCACCAAATATCGCCTAAGGAAGAAAGCCTAACACAGCCCATATTAGTGGCCCAACATGGCCCAAAAAAGGTCACTAAAATAGTCTATAATAGGGCCCAAACATGGCCCAAAATAATGTCCAAATCTGGTTCAAGTGGTGTCCCAAAAATGGTTGAAAAAGGTAGCCCAAAAGGTGGTGTAAAATGGCGAGACAGCAGGTGGGTAGAAGGTTGTCTCGCAACAAGGCAGCAGGTGCACACGCGTGCGAGGGCGACAGGCAGACAGGGTATGGCGCAGGGCGGAAAGCAACGCGCGCGTGCGGCTGGGTACTACAGGGGCATGTCAGGGGCTGTTTTCTGATTTTTCACTGTTCATGGCTGCAACCTAATTTTCCATTTCTGAATTTTTTTTCTAAGTTTTTCAAGCCCACTTTTTCCTACTTTTTAGCCCATTTCCCAAGGACATTTTCCTCCTAATTTGGACACTTTTCCCAACTATTTAAATGGTGTTTTACATATTTATTTCCCACTTTAGTTTTCCAAAAATTTGGACATAGTTTCCTTTGTTTCTCTAAGTGTTTTCCCACACCTAATTTCCACAATATAAATGGTTATAAATTCATAAATATCCACCCTCGCTTGAGGGCCACAATCCTCATAATCCAACATACATCAATGTAGTATACATTTAAATAAAACATCATGCATTCACTAGTTCCAATACTTTCATGGAATACACCTTTAAACCATAACCATCATGCTTTCATTGGATCACAACCCATACATTTTAAAAGCAAATTCCAAGGCCTATTGTTCATACACCTCTCAAAAGTAAATACAACAAATTGGGCTTATGCCTATACATTCCAAAAAGAAAAGAAAACATATGCCCCAAGGGCTGAATCTTTAACACTATCCATTTCTTCCCACTCTTCAAGACTTAAACAAGTCTCAAGTGTCCGGGACCTCATCTGAAATATAATTCTCACGAATGGGTCAGCTCAACTGTTGGTATAATATAGCACTAAGACTAGAAACAAATTCAAGGGCGTGGCATGTGCAAGTGTACAGTTCAAAAGTATAATCCCATTTTCCCCCAATGCCATGCAATATCTATATGCGTGACACACACATGCAACTCTATGCCACCCATGTCTCGCTTCACGGTTCTTCCTCGTTGGCATGTAAGTACCAATATATGCCTCGCTTTACGATCCGGACCCCGTAGGCATGCGAGTACCTAATGGCCAATTTTTGGTTTTTCACCACAGGATCTACCCCCTCATAATGCATAGCACCTCATGCTCAACTCACACCATGATCTCAAGGAATCACACCATGTCAAAATGCTATGCTTTTATTATGCAAGTTTAATGTAGCAATGCATCGAACACATGGTATCTCTTATCCTAAATCATATAACTCATTTCATGAAAGTTAAATTTAAACTTCAAGTTATCACCCTCATAACATGTATACATCAGAATTGAATATATCCATACATATATAAAGCACAAGTCTCATACTTTCAACAAATTCATAAGGGCATAGAATTCTATTAAATATAAAAGCATCAAATCATTACATGGCCTAACCAAAAGGTGTCTTAATAATTACATGGGTTGACAATCTCATGGCACAATTCCATCTATCAAATACACACCAAACAAAGCAAGAAATCACCCAAAATCAACAAGAACAAAAATACTCCTAAGCTACCAACTCTAGGCTTTTCAAAGGAGTTACTTCCTAGGTAATCTCCTAACCTTAGACATACATTTACAGCAGTTCAAATACATGTAAAAACACAAAGGAACTTGAATCTATTGCTAGCTTAGCACTACATCATACCTAAAATCAGTTTTTCTTGAACTGTGGTGGTTGTGTTTGCTGGACTACCAAACTGTTCAGTGGGGATATATTAATCATAGAGATGAACAACTTCTTGAAAGGAATTTTGGCCAAAATCCCGCTCAAAATATGTGTTTTAGAAGCTTGAAACTTGAAAAAGCAAGGGCTTTTCTCTCTCTCTCTCTCTCTCTCTCTCTCTCTCTCTCTCAAGAACGTGACCTGCTGCATATACAGAATGAATTCCATATAAATGTGTGTCTAAGTATCCTATTTATAGTAAGGGACCAAAGGGTTAAGGACAAATGACCATTTTGCCCTTAATGAGCCCGAAAACTGTTACTCTACAACCCGTTCCTAAACACTTCAATTCAGAATTTGGTTATATCCAATGTTCATAAAATTATTTTAAATGAAAACTTTCAGAAGGAAACATTTTCGTTTGAGGTCGGTTTTTGGCCGTTTCCACCCGGGTCACCCGAGTGCCCTTTTTGTCCAATTTTAGAATCTGTTTCCGTTTTAGCTAAATTTCGTACAGAGGTTACCTCATAATATTCTAAGCATATTTTTCTTCTATGACACATTTAAAATATGCTTCTAAACATATCAACGGTCAAATCATGCCTATATAAGCTTTACCGACAAAATCGGCTTTTACCGACAAAACCATTTATGCCAAATGTCCTACTGGCAAAAACGAAGAATTTTCCCTCATTTTTTTCAGATCTCTATAGGAGCTCTATGGCTTTGCTACACATGCCACCAGACGGGCCATGTTAGGGCTAACTGCCCTCAAGGGCAGACCTCACAGAGCATACCAAGGCCACATTATTACAAGCATACCCAGATGCCTCTACCACAGTCACAGCCAAGCCATGGACCTCTGACACCATATTACCAGGCTTCACCCTCCGCATTGAGTGTTAGAGCTCCCGCACTGAGGGAAGGAGGTCAACAGGGACAGAGAAGGGGAGGCAGACAGGGTCAAACTACCTAGGGCCGTGTTTATACAGTAACACCCCAGAGGCCTCTACTTCCGGACCTTCAGTGGTTTGAGGTACATTCCTTGTGTTCAGTTCATGGGCTAGCGTACTTATTGATTCGGGTGCATCTCATTCATTCATATCTACCATGCTTTCTATGACATTAGGGTTACACATAGATCGGTTGGACCAGCCATTGCATATTGACACATCAGTTGGGGGTAGTGTGGTATTGACAAGGATCTGTAGAGATTGCTCTATAGAGATAGCTGACCGCACTCTTTAGTTTGATTTCATTTTGCTTGACATGACTGGCTTTGATGTTATTTTGGGGATGGATTGGTTGTTTGCTTACCGGGCTAGTATAGATTGTTACCGGGGGAGAGTGACAGTATGTACTCCCGAAGGGGATAGTTTTTACTTCACGGGGGATTGTGGGGATTTTCTAGTCCCACCCTTATACGACTCGCGGAGTTGGGGAGGTTACAGTTATATGTTGGCTAGCTTGGTTGCAAGTGATAGTGGGACTATAGAGGTTGTGTTACCACCTGTAGTGGATGAGTTTTTGAATGTCTTCCCGGACGACTTGACTAGTCCACCACCGAGACGGGAGATAAATTTCACGATAGAGCTCATCCCCAGCACTGTGCCTATTTTTATTCCACTTTACCGCATGGCTCCAGCTAAGTTGAGAGAGCTGAAAGAGCTGTTGATTGACTTGCAGAGTAAGGGGTTTATCCATCCTAATACTTCTTCGTGGGGTGCCTCAACACTATTTACGAAGAAGAAGGATGGGCTATTGCGTTTGTGTGTGGACTATAGACGGCTGAACCGGGTTACTATCAAGAACAAGTACCTGTTACTGAGGATAGATGACTTGTTTGATCATCTTAAGGGTTCGAGATGTTTCTCGAAGATTGATCTTCGGTCTGGGTACCATCAGTTGAGAGTACGGGAGGAGGATATAGTGAAGACAGCCTTTCGCACTCGTTATGGCCATTATGAGTTTGTAGTTATGCCATTCGATGTGACGAATGCCCCAATGGCATTCATGGACTTGATCCATTGCATTTTTAGTTCTTATATAGATCAATCTGTCGTGGTGTTTGTTGATGATATTTTGATTTACTCACCTTTTGAGGATGAGCATGCCTTTCATCTACGGATTGTGTTACAGATTTTGAGGGAGCACCATTTATTTGCTAAGTTCTTGAAGTGTGAGTTTTGGCTTCAGGAGGTACAGTTTCTAGGCCATGTTGTGTCAGGTAGTGGAGTATCTGTGGATCCTTTTAAAATTGACTCCGTTATTAGTTGGGAGAGGCCGAAGAACGTGTTTGCGATTTGGAGTTTCTTGGGATTGGCAGGATACTACCGTCGGTTTGTGGAGGGGTTTTCTCGTCTTGTCGCACCGATGACTCGTTTGACGCGCAAAGGCATTAGATTTGAGTGGACAGATGACTGTGAGCAGTCTTTTCAGGAGCTGAAGAGGAGGCTGACTTCAGCGCCCGTCTTGATTATACTTGAGGGAGGTATGGGCTATACCATTTATTATGATGCTTCATGAGAGGGATTGGGCTGTGTGTTGATGCTGGAGGGTAGAGTGGTAGCTTATAGTTCTCGTCAGTTGAAGAGTCATGAGCAGAACTACCTCACACATGATTTAGAGTTAGCTGCCGTTATCTTTGCACTTAAGAGTTGGCGACACTACTTATATGGGGTGAGATTCGAGGTGTTCTCAGATCACAAGAGCCTTAGATACATTTTCATGTAGAAGGATTTGAACCTTCGGTAGAGGAGATGGATGGAGTATATGGAGGACTATGACTTTGACCTTCAGTACCACCATGGGAAGGCCAATGTCATTGTAGATGCACTTAGTAGGAGGCCAAGGAGCACTGTAGCTAGCATTGCTATTAGAGAGTGGGAGATGATGGGAGACATTGGTGAGTTTGACTTAGAGCTTGCCGAGTCTGAGAAACATGCCACATTGTACAGTGTGTGTGCACAACCTTCACTGTTGAGTAGGGTTATTGAGGCACAGTTACAGGACATAGAGGCAGAGTAGATTCGAGCACGAGTTGTTAGTACCGCGGGCTTCGAGGGGTGGATAGTTCATTCTGACCTTAGCTTGAGGTACATGGGTAGAGTCTTTGTTTCTGAGTCTCTTAGGGCTGATGTCCTTAGAGATTTCCATCATTCACGCCTAGCAGTGCACCTAGGGGGCATTAAGATGTATCATGATTTACGCCTTCAGTATTGGTGGACGGGGATGAAGGGAGATGTAGTGCAGTTTGTGTCGAGATGTCTCACGTGCCAGCAGGTTAAGGCTGAGCACCAAAGACTTGGAGGTTTATTACAACCATTATCGATAGCCGAATGGAAGTGAGAGCACGTTACTATAGATTTTGTGATGGGTCTTCCGAAGTCACCTAGAGGCCGCGATGCAGTTTGGGTTATGGTTGACAGGTTGACGAAGTCTGCGCATTTCCTATCGATTAGAGCAACGGATTCAGAAAATGTTCTCAGTAGGTTGTATGTTCGAGAGATAGTACGACTACATGGGGTTCTTGTTTCCATTGTTTCAAACAGAGACCCACGTTTCACTGCACGATTTTAGTAGAGCTTTCAGACAACCTTAGGGAATCAGCTACAGTTTAGTACTACCTTTCATCCTCAAATTGATGGTCAGTCAGAGCGTACCATTCAGATCCTTGAGGACATGCTTAGAGCCTGTGTTATGAACTTCAGGGGTAGCTGGGATGATCACCTTGCCTTGGTAGAGTTTGCCTACAATAACAGCTATCAGTCTAGCATTAAGATGGCACCATTTGAGGGGTTGTATGGTAGACCGTGTCATTTACCAGTTTGTTGGACTGAGGTAGGGGAGACAGCTACTTTAGGGCCAAACATAGTTCGTGAGACCACGGACAAGATACAGGTGATCCGGCAGCGTCTGTTGATAGCATAGAGCCGTTAGAAGAGTTATACAGACAAGAGGCGACGACCTCTGTCATTTGATGTTGGGGGGCATGTGTTCTTCAAGGTATCCCTACGACGAGGATTGAGGAGATTTAGACGTAGTGGGAAACTGTCACCGCAGTTTATAGGTCCATTTGAGATCCTTGGGAAGGTTGGTGAAGTGGCCTATAAACTAGCATTACTGCCACAGTTATCTGGGGTTCACGATGTCTTCCATGTGTCAATGTTGAGGAAGTACAAGCCTGACCCTTCACATGTGCTAGATTGGGTAGATCTTCAGTTGGAGGGTGACGCTTCTTATGATGAGAGACCCGCACAAATATTGGACTCGAGGGACCAGGTTTTACGAGGTAAGACCATCCCTTTGGTCAAGGTTCGTTGGAACCATCATGGGGTCGAGGAGGCTACTTGGGAACGTGAGGCTGAAGTCCGTGCTAGGTATCCCGAGTTGTTTGATCGTTGATATATAATTTTAAATTTTGGGACGAAATTTCTTTAAGGGGGGAAGGATGTAAAGATTTGAAAAATTTTATTTTTTGTGGAATAAAATTTTTATTTATTTAAATAAATGTGTGTATATATGAGATGTGTATAAATAGTATATTGTGTATGTATACATGTATATGTGTTTATATGCTATGTATATATATACATGTGTTTAAATATATATATATATATATATACACACACAATGTGCACAACAGCTGTGTGGGCAAGTGGCTGTGTGTGTGTGTGTGTGATGGGTGTAATATAATATATATATATATATAGAAAAATCAAAATGTAAGCAATGCATTAAAGCAAAGCTGCATTCTGATGGGAAGGAAAAGAAGAAGTCAGAGGCAGTAAGGTTGCTGCAGGTGATTACGTGTAGTTATGTATATGCTTATGTGTATATGGATGTGTGTGTCGGTTAGAGAGAAAATCATAAAGAAAGAAGTGGTGGAGAGGCTGTAGAAGTGGTGGAGAGGCTGTAGATGTTGTGGAGGAGTTGAGAGGACCATAGAGAGACCCAAAGGTTGAAACAGAAAAGAGAAGGAAGAAGCTACCTAAAGAAAATCAGAAAATTTGGTAATTTGGCCCAGTTTTGTTCTTAAATTTTTAAAGCATGATAATTAGATTTGATTTTATGGTTTTGTAGAGCATGAAATGTAGATTAATTTGCAAAAAGAATCAAGTGAAATGATGAAGAAATGAATTAGAAAAGTTGAGTTGCAAGTAGAGAGAGATAATCGGGTGTGTGAGTTAAGTGCTTTAAAAACTTGTTTAAATCATGAGGAAGTGTTCCTCTTAAGTGCAGAAAGCCTTTAGGATTAAAATGGAGTTAAAGCAATTGAAAAACAGTCACGAAAATGAAAGGAAAGAGTTGGTTGGAAAGTCAGCCGGAGAGGTTTGACCCTCTATTCGTGATGACCTAGTGATTTAAATCCAAAATCGAGGTTAGATATGAAACCCCCATGAAAAACTAAAGAAAATGGCATTGAAAAATGGGAGAAAACTTATCGGAGTAAGGTCATCAGTGCCAGAGAAGACGCCGAAGACCCGCTGAAACCCTACCGGAAAGTCGGGGAAGAAGAAGGACTGTTCAGGGTTTGGGTTCGGGTCGGGTCGGGTTAGACCCGACCCATCCGCATGTGTTAGACGCATGTTATAAATTAAAATGGCATTGGGGGTGTTTAGCTACAGGTTTAGTAAATTGAAATTGAAATTGAAATTAAGTATAGGGATATCTTATCCCTATTTTGGGACTTAGCCACTGTTTGGCTATTCGAATTGAGAATAGAAAAATCAAAAATTCTAATTTAACCCCTCAACTTTGAGAAATCCTAATTTGACCCCTAGAACTTTTTAAAATTATAGTTTGACCCCCTTGAATAAAATATTAATTAATTATTAATTTAATTAATTAATTAAAAATAAAAAAAATTACAGAAATGCCACTGAGTCAAAAAGCAGTTAAACGAACTCTGATTTAAGTAAACAAATAATGAATTTTTATTATTTTGAGCATTTTGAGCTCAACCGTGGAGTCTGATTTATGAAAATAGGTCTCGGGATGTAAGAACCAGTAAAAGTACAAAATGATTGTTTTACCCTTTTTAGTACAGAAGTCCAAAATTGAATTCCGCGAAAGCTTAAACTGACTTTTTTTGACACTTTGGACTCAATGGTAGAGTTTATTTTAGTAAAATAGAAACTCATAAAATAAACACATAAAATTTGATGAATAGCATAATTCAAGTAGCAAATGGACTGAGTTATATTTCATGATTTTAGGAACACTGAAAGGCAAGAAGAAGGCGGTCTGACCTTCTACATTTTTACTGTTAGTTCTACTACACTGCGAGCACGACTTTTTAGTATTGAGACAAACCCATCAGGTATGATATTTTGCTAAGTAAGAAAAAGGGTTGAGTTTAGGAGTAATTGATAAGGTGATTGAATGGCTTACATGTTTGATTTTTGTTAGGAAACCACTTAGAACTTAACTGTTTTGATGGCTTAAAATTGGTTGTCTGTGTGCTTATGTGTTCTTTGAATTGTTTGAGAACTTAGTAGAATGATGAGCATGAACCATGACTACGTGTTTAGACTAAATGAATACGGCATATGTTTATGTGAGAACTGCTTTGTGATTCAAATGTTATTACTGCTTTAAATGTGATGTAATATTTAAAGCATGCTCTATGTGTTGATAAAATGCTTCATTAAGATTATGTTATTGTATGGTGAAATGAAAACATATTGGCATATGGTGAATTCTTTGGAAACATGGTGTGGGTTGAGCACGTTGTGCTATGCATTATGAGGGTGTAGATCCTGTGGTGAAAAACCCAAAATTGGCCATTGCATTGGTACCCAGATCCATCGGGGAGAGGCCCGTAAATGGGAATTGGTACTCAGGTCCATCGGGGAGAGACCCATAAACGAGACATGGGTGTGGCATAGAGTGCATGGGTGTGTCATGCATATTTCATTACATCGTATTAATGAACTGGAAAGCATCTAGATAATAAATGTACACTTTGCATGTAAAGACTTGGAATTTTTATAGGAATCAATTTTTTTTTTGTTTATTATTATTATTTATTAATTTATTTATTTATTTAATCATCTATTTATTTGGAGTGTATGTGGATGTATGTAATGTAGTGTATTATGTATAGATATTTATATATATATATATGCATGTAATTATGTATGTGTATATGCATACATGTGTGTACATAATATATATATATATATATCAGTAAGTGTGTACGGGTGTGTGTGTGTGTGTGTGTGTGTGTGTGTGTATGAGTGATAATATTAATATATATATATAGGTCAACTTTGCATTTAATGCAAAGCTAATGTGAAGAAAGGGAGAGTGGCTTGAGCAGTGGGAAAAGTCAGAAAATGAGGCTGGTTTCAGGTGTTGCGTGAGGAGATGTGCATGCCTTGGGTTTGTATAAGTGGAGTGTATACGTTGGCTAGGAAAAGAAAAATCAGAAAGAAAGAGAGTGAGGCTATGCGAGAAAGAGATCACGAGGCAGAGAGATTTTGGAGCCAGAATCAGAGGTTAGAAGAGAGAGGAAGAAGGGGAGGCCTGCACCTGAGAAAATCCGGGAAGTAAAGGTGAGTTGGCCAACCTCTGTATCATTTTCTTTAAAGCATGATAACTGTTTTGGGATAGAGGGTTTTGTGAAGCATGAAATGTAAGTTAAAATACAAAGGGAATCAACTGAAATGGTTAAGAGCTGAGGTAGAACTTGGGAGTTGCATGTCACGGCTATGGGGAATAAGTTTGATATTTTATGTTTTGAACTTGGTTTAAATGGTTGGGACTCAATCTCCTTGAGTACAAGAAGCTTTTACAATCTCCTTGAGCATAGGAAGCTTTTAGGAAAAGGGGGACCCAAAACAGTGCTGAAATCATGGCAATAAGGGTTCGTCAGAATTCTGGGTTTGGCCACCGGAGCTACAGGTTTAAGGGTAGTGGTGAGGATTTGTTAAATCAATTTAAAAATGAACCTTAGAAATAAAGAGCTCATGAAAAATGAAAGAAAACTGCATTTTTTTACATTGAAATCTGACCGAAAAATGGTTGCCGTCACCAGAGATGGCGACGGAAACCTAGGCTGTCTCGCCAGAGAGTCGCACGGATGAAGGCGGGCGACCTGGGCTAAGCTTGGGCCTGTTCTCTTTTTTTGTAACTGATTTGGGCTCAATTGATTTAAAAGAGTTTGGGCCGAATTAAGTTTAAAGGGTATTGGGCTTTCGGGTTTGGGCCGCATAAGTTGGGTTGGAATAGGGATAGGGGGTGTTTGGCTGTGGGTTCAGCAAATTGAATTGGGATTGAAATTTTGAAATTAGGAATATCCTATCCCTGTTTTAGAAGCCATCCACTGTTTGGCTGTCCTAATAAAGAATAGTCAAATCAGAAATTTTGATTTGACCCCTTAGCTTTTGGAAATCCTAATCTGACCCCAGGACTTTTAATAATTATGGATTGACCCCCTGAATAAAATATTAAATTAAATTAAATTATTTAAATGTCACAAAATAATCCGGAGTCCAGATAGGACAAGTCATTAGTGTATTTTGACTATCTCGACCATTCTGAGACCAATGGTAAGGTCCGTTTTACGAGACGGGGTCCCAAAAAATAAAAGACCCGTGATGACATTTAAAATTATCAAAATGTCCTTGATTTGAAACGCAGTCAAACGAACTCTGAATTAAGTAAACAAATAGTGAAATTTTATTATTTCGAGCATTCTGGACTCAATCGTGGAGTCCGATTTGTGAGAAGAGGTCTCGAGGTGAAAAGACCCGTAAAGAGTGCAAAATGACTGTTTTATCATTTTTAGCTCGGATGTCCAAATTAAATTCCGCGAAAGCTCAAATCTATTTTCTTCGATGTCCCAAACTCAACAGTAGAGTTTAATTTGACAAAATAGAAATCAATAAAATAAAGACATAAAATTTGATGAATATCATAATTCAAGTGGCAAAACAACTGAGTTATATTTTATGGTTTTAGGAACACAGAAGGGAAAAGAGAAGGTGGTCTAACCTTCTGTATTCTTGTTGTAGTCCAGCTACACTACGAGTACACTTCCTTGGGTTGAGACCAACCCATCAGGTACGATATATTGTGCTAAGTAAGAAATAGAATTAAGTTTAGGAATAGCTGTCATATTGACTTGATGATTCACAAGTTTATTTTATTGTTCATATGCTTATGTGCTCCTTGTTATCTTGTTGAAAGTTTGGTGATGAATGTGGATCATGACTATTTGTATATCGCATGTGTTAGTAGGATGTGTAGATGACATTTTGAGAATTGTTGAGATTATGTAATACGTGATTTAAAACATGTGTTAAGTGGATTGTGCTTGGCATATGCCCTTGATGAAAAGATCTTGTGATTGGAATGTTATTGTGTGAAACATTGTTTAAAGCATGCTTCATGTGGGGATAAAATGATTTATCGGGATTACATTATGACATGGTGGAATCATGAGCATATTGGCATAGTGTGACTCTTTGGACATGGCGTGAGTTGAGCATTTGGCATTGTGCATACTTGGATACTCAGGCCGTCGGGGAAGGTCCGTAAAGTGAGACATACTGGCTTACTCAGGCCATCGGGGAAGATCCGTAAAGTGAGACATACTGGCTTACTCAGGCCGTTGGGGAAGTTCTATAAAGTGAGACATACTGGATGCTCAGGCCGTCGGGGAAGGTCTGTAAAGTGAGACATACTTGGATGCTCAGGTCGTCGGGGAAGGTCCGTAAAGTGAGGCATGGGTGTGACATGGAGTTTGCATGGGTGTGTCATGCATATTTTTATTGCATTGCATTAATGAATTCCCGAATGTGTGATAAATCTTGTTAATGAATTGTATGGATGAATTGGATGGCATGTAGGTTATAATTGTTTTGAATCTTGTTAATGCATTATATGGATGAATGGGATGGCATGTAGGTTATCATTGTGCATGAAGATATAACTGTACACTCACACATGCCACGCCTTAGATTATATTAATGAGTTGGATGACATGTAGATTATTGCTAGTACATTGTATGCATGATGTTGAATGCCATGTAGATATAACTGTACACTTGCGCATACCACGCCCTTAATTTTGTTTCTTGCATTAGCATTATATTGTACCAGCAGTTGAGCTGACCAATTCGTGGGACAAACATTTCAGATGAGGCTCCCAGCACTTGAGACTTGAGGAAGTCTTACAGAGTGGAGGAGATATGAGCTTAGGAGGATATTTGGCCTATGAGGGCATATTTTGTGATGTAGGGCTTAAGCCCGAATGACATGTTGAATATTTTTATTGACTGTGCTTTATATGGATGTACATTGAAGGAAATGAATGTAAGTTTGGGTTGAATCCGTTAGATTGTCCTTTATTTCTTTATTTTATTTTATTTTCCTTTCGTCTCGTTAGTTGTGCCACGGGTTCGCTGAAAATTAATTAGAATTAATTATTGAATTTGATATCATATTACAGATGACGCCCCTGCTACATGAGATTTGATGAGATCTTGACAAAAGGAAGGGAAAAGGGTTTAGAAGTGTATTTGGCCCATGAGGCATATTTTTACATTGTACAAGGGCATAAGCCCTAGACTACGCATGTTTATTTGTACGTTGTGAAACTATGGGCAAGGCCCTATGGATTAGTATCAGAACATGAGTTGGGTTAATGTTTGGAATGCATGTAATTATCTTTAATGAATTGTAATTGTCCTTTATATTTTATTTATTATTCCCTTTATTGGTTGTGTTTTCCCTCGCGCCCCGAGTTCACAAAAATTCGGGGCGTGACAATAATTGGTGAATTAGGTTCTCAAAATAATTAAGATTTGGTTTGATAGTGTATAAGCTTAAATCCTAATTATTAATATCCAACTAGAAAGGGCGCACTACATATGTTCAGTGAATTTGATTTTTCTCCATTTCAACAATCAGAGCGCATTTTTGATTATTTAGTGAAATTAATTAGAATTAATTAGTCGTTACTTAATTAAGAGTTAATTAGAAATTAATGACTAATTGGAGCTAATTGTGTAGGACTCTAGATCTTTCATTTTTTCTTAATTTTGCAAACCCCATAACTATGTGATATAAGGAGGATAGACATACATAAGTTATTTATTACTTCCCTACATGAGAGAAAAAGAGGCAACCCACTCTCATCTTTTGTGCATGGCTTGCATAGAGGGAAAATAGGAGGAGACTAGGAGTAAAAGGACAATTGCATGATATTTTCAAGAAAGATTTTTCAACAACCAAGCTTATCAAGAACAATGTGATTTTAACTCCTTTTTTTTTTTTCAAGGTTGTATAGTTCAGGTAAAAAAATATCTAGATAGATTTTTGAAATCGTGGTTATGAACCCAACATCTCCACACGACTACATATATGTATATATATATAATTAAGTGAATCTAAACCCTACTAGGATACCTAATCCCACTCTATTAAGGTCACCTATTCTTGCTAAAACTCAACTAACCCATTCCAAAATGATTGACTAACCCAAAACATTCCAATTATTTATAGGACTCTACTAAATAAAAATAAGAAACTTTCTAAAATGTATTGGCTTGGTTTAATTGCCCACATTCCCTCTCTTAAATCAAGCTCGCCAAAGCACCTTTCAATATCTTCATGAGCAACAATCTTCAAGGAAAGTTTTGCCGTTGAAAGAAGCTTGTACAACATTAATTTGGAATAATCATCAGTCTTCATTTTCACACGTGTAGGTAATTGAATATGGTATTTGGCATACAACTTTTCAGCTTGTTCATCATGATAAAAGAATGAATCCATACTCGCTTATTTAGAATTAAAAAAAAAAAAAAAAACAATTATCTATGCTAATAAGTTCTCCATCGTAATGATGCAAAGCCCGCCAAAATTTCATAACACCAAAACCTTCTCCCTTTAACAAATTTTTTTGCGACCAAATTATTAAAATTCAATCTATTGTTGTAACCAAAGATGAGGAATTTATCTAGACCGATGAAATAACAAATTTCAACCAACTTTAACTTTTCAATTCCCAAACATTCTCGAAAATTATGAATACCCAACTTTCACAAAATCAAAAAAGTTTTTAAGTGATAAGATTTTCAGTACCAATAAGATCAACACACTTTGAATTAGAAAAATATTTAATCTCATCATGATTTGATTCTAAAGTTGTTCTTGTCAAATCAAACAAAGTAGTAAGGCCAAAATTTTCAAAGTCTTCAATTCTATCCATAGAAAATTTTTCCTCGATCTTAAATATTAAATTCTCAAATTGAGTAAGCTAAAAACATTCTTCAATATCTCCTAATTCTCCGAAAGAAATTTCTAGTAATTTCAAATTTTGATCTTCGTGAGCCGAAACTAAACTTTCAACTTAATAATAATTTCTTTAACTTTAACTTCCAAAATATTTTCTTTCTTCGCAATTAATATTTTCTTACTCAGAATTATTAACAAAACAATCAATATCATATGAATATAAATTTAGCACATTATATGAATCACCAAAAATTACATTAAATTCTAAAAAATAATTTTAATCCATAAATCACTTTAACTTCAACAAATTTATCTCTTTCAAAATTAACAACCAAATATCTATCTATCGATGGTTCAGGATGATTTTTTGGATTTTTATATGACCAATTAATATCAAACTAAAACTTATTTAGTGGTGGCTAGTCTTGTCTGCAAACTCAAGCATTCCAATAGGTCCAATATATTATTTCCCTTATTATTTGATAAAATTATTGAATTTTTTTCTTATAAACCTCTTTGAACAAATCCTTTAGTGCGATATTACATACAAAATTATAGACATCACAAGCTTTAAGATATAGTGTAATACAATGTGACCATTCATGAATATTATAATCACAAACCATCAAAATCTAAAACTTTTGTACATGAATCAAAACTATCTTCCTAAATTTAAATTAACAATTTCTTCAAATCATGGACCTGAACTTGGTCAAAATCTGATATTTCTTCTTTTATTTTTCTTGCTTCAATCCAAATAAGTTGGCTTTTCTGTCGATTAAGTCAAAACTTTCAGACTTTTTTTCTTCATAATTATTAGTGCGGCTACCACTGGGTCTTTTCCCAATTCAAACAACCATCGAATTTAGATCGAACGACTCTTCACAAAAAATCACTCAAGATTTCAACTTTCAGGAATGAGACTAAGTTTTGATTTTGTGCAAACTTTATAAAAAAAAAAAAAAAATTTCAGAGACAAGAATCTAATACCATTTGTTGAACCAAAAAATCTTTGATAATAATTGTTGAATCTAAAAAATACTCTTGATGGTAATTATAGAATATGAATCACTTATTGCTGGAATGAACGATCAAAGCATCCAAAACAATGTTGGAAGCTTGAATAAAAAATCAACCAGAATATATATAAATTGTCATCGGTAACCGTGTAAACAAATCTTGATTAAAATCAAAACTTCTCATTGATCTCAAGAAATACTATTGTTGCTGGCCGAGCACTTTCGCGCAGCTTGGCAACACCCAATTGGTTCGATCACACACACTATCACTCACGGCCGCCCCACTCTACGCTCTCACACAGCACACACACATGTATATACATACATATATATATATATATATAATATAGTAAACTCAAATCCTAAAAAGAAATCTAATTCCATTCTAATTACGACATCTATTCCTACTATAAACTCAGTTAACGTATTTCATATATAATTAAGAATATCACTGAGAATAAAAATAAAATTAGAAAACTTAATGATATGGTCCTGATTATCTTCTCTATGCAGCAACTCAAACTCAATAGCTAGCTCATAGTCAGATTCCACAATTAGTTGTTGGAAGCCCCTTGTTGCAGCCAAAGAAAGGTCTTCATAAATGCTCCAAATACGTGCTTTTGCCAATCTGTTGGATTTTCATTGAATCGGTTATATTTATGACTTTTTCTTGTAGAAAAATATACAATTATGGATATTGATGCTGCACTTTTTGACCCACATAAGATTTAAGCTCGGTTCCCTGCGAAACACTCGAAACAGAAGATCAGAGAACCACCGGGTTGGCTCCGGCGGTAGCCGCTCAGATGCTTAAGTCAATAAACTGAATTGAAGAACTGTAATGAAAGCCAATATAATGAGCATGAAAGTAAAGCGTACCTTTAGGGTTGAATTTATAGGCAATGGCTCTCCCATGTTGATTAGGATTTGGAGCCATGAATATAAGGATTGGATCGTTGGAGATATCAGTTACCTTGTTGAATATGGCAACACAGTGTGGCAGTTTCCTTGTTGGAGACTGTTTCCTTATTTCCTGCTCCGTGCTCATTGAGGCGGTGATAAGGTCTGATCATCGATGTGTCGTACTGAAGGCTTGCATCTATACATGTCAGCTTTGCAGGAGAGCAGTCCTGCTCTGATAGTGTGCGCTTGGACTCTATGGGTTATGCCTTTGATCGACCGAGGATGAGGTATACGACCAAGCATGAACTATATGGCCGAGCATGAATTATATGACCGAGCATGAGCTGAATGACTGTACATAAGCCGACCTGTAGTTACACGTGTCATGTAGTGATTTATGTGTCACATAGTGGTATATTAGTTTCTCCCCCCCTAAGCCTTAGTTTGAGCTCGGGGCATAACTAAGGTTTTATGAGTGCTTGAAAAGTTATGCGTTCTGTCTTCTCGTTTTCCTAGACGGCCGTTGGTACATCATTTATTGCGCAGTCGATTCTTGGGTTTCTCAAGTCATCATTGCTGCGATACTGTCGTGACGGTTCGCCTGGGTAGTCATTACTCTTCGAATGCATATAAAAGGGAGAAAAAGCCTTGTACAATTCTTTTACCGTCTTTTATATTTTGAAGAGAAAAATATATTCTGTCATTGTTGAACCAGCAAGCTAGCCTGTGAGGAGTTCCATTCATTTGAAGCCCTTTACTTTTATTCAGGTTCGGTTTTGGTCTTTTGTTCATTTTTTCACTATATTCTCTTCCCTTTTTGGTTATTTTGGAATGTCGACCTCTTCGGCATCTTCTGGTGTTGGTGATGGGTCGGGGAGCCTCCCAGAGGCTTATTCCCTGTCGCAAACCCTAGTTAGGGGTAGTAGTTCCTTGGGGACTAGGTCGGAAGAGACTCGTTCTAGTCCCTAAGTTAGGATTGTTGATGCCTTCTCAGAGTCTAAGGATAGAGAGGGTGAGGTCTCTGGTCGATATTCTCAAGGAGAGGAGATAAAGAGTATTGTAGCCTCTTCATGGTTGGATATAATAAGGGAGAGATATGACTTCCCTTCAAATGTTACCCTTAGGGCTACTGATGACCTAGATTACCCTTGGGATGTTAGGGAAGGGGAGATATGTGTTTACACTGCCTGGTTTGAGATGGGGCTATGCCTTCCTCTCCCTAAACTGCTTAGGGATTTCTTTTGCTGGTTTAACCTCTGCCCAGCCGACCTGCTTTTGAATAGTTGGAGACACCTATTAGGGTTTATGGTTCTGGGTCGTCTGAACGGTGTTGAGGTTTTTTTAGACCTGATCCATAGTAAAATGGATCTTAAGTACCTGAAGGTGGAGGGCCTCCACTATATGTCGTTTGACCAGGGTTTCCGACCTTTGTCTTACGTACCGTCCTCCAACAAATTTTGGAAAGATCAGTATTTCTTTGTTAGTGGAGAGTGGGAGGTGACCGACCTTGAGGACCAGATCTCCACGCTCCCCCAGAGCACGGGGTTTATGGGTGAGACCCCCTTTTCTTTTGTAACTTTGTTCTGTTCTTACCCCTGTGTTTCTGACTAACCATTGTCCCAAAATTCTTTGTACAGATAAGAGCATCAAGAGGAGGCCTCCCTTCACTCCTGCCCTAAAAGAGCAGTACAAGAGGCTCCTTCAGACTCCGAACAAAGACTACCGAGCTATCCTTCACTTTGGCGTCACAATGCCTCCCAAGGACAAGAACGTCATCGATGAAGTCCTCAAATCTGTTGCCGGCAAATGGGGCTCGGCGAAGAAGAAGAGGGTGGCGAGCAATCCTCCTCCTGCGGCGTCTTCTTCGAAAAAGAAGAGGACGACCGACCCGTCTACTTTTGCGCCTCCCAAAAAGGGGGCCGCCTCCTCTACTTCTCCCTCTTCTCTGCCTCCTTTGAGGGGCGTTGTGATCAGGGAGCCCTCTTCTGCCCCCCAGAAGGGGGTGGTGATCAGGGAGCCCTCTTTTGCCCCCCAGAAGGGGGTGGTGATCAGGGAGCCCTCTTCTGCCCCCTAGAGGGGCGCGGTGGCACCAAGGCCCGCCTCCTCCTCGACTCAGAGAGCTCAACCGAGGGGTAAGGCGAAAGTGGATGCTCGATTGGACCAGATGCCTAATAGATATAGGGCCGTCCATCAGGCCATAGAAGATTTATGGGCGGAGGCCCCACGAAAGGACTCCCCCTCCTGTAGTACCAGAAAAGGTACTGAGAAGACAGTGATCGGCGCTATGAGCACCCATTTGAAGGTAACGACCGACCTTTCTTCCTTGGTGTTTTCTTTTTTTTTTTTTTTTCTTTTTTCCTGATGTGCCATTTATTCTATTTTGCAGACTTTGCATAACTTGGCCGCCATGATGGAGGCCACAGTGGACCTGCAAGCCTTGGAAAGGCTGGAGGAAGAGCTGGATGAAGCTCGTCTGTAGCTTGGCATGACTCAATCTCAAGCCACCTCGGTCGAGGATGAGCTAAAGGAGGCGAGGAATTGCCTCTCAATTACGGAGTCCGAGAGGGATTCTATTAAGTATGAGAGGGATTCTCTTCATTCTGAACAGGACTCCCTTCTTCAGGACCTGACTAAGCTGAAGGAGGAGAGTAGTGCCCTTCAGGCCTCCATTGCTCAGAAGGTTGATGAGGCCAAGGTTGAGACCGAGGCCAGGCTGAAAACTGAGCTCGAGAAGATGGGTGATACAATTGCGCAGCTCGGTTATGAAAACTTTAAGTCCAAGCTTCTCGCCAAGTTCCCAGATATCGACCTGTCTGGGATTGACGATGATGATGAGGATGAAGATAGTGATGAGGACGATGGATCTACAAGCCCTTTAGTTTAGGGAAACTTTTGTAGTCCTGTTTCACTTTTTGTAACCGAGTATGCATTTTAATGAAAGTATCTTCTTTTTAGAGTTTTGTCTTCACTTTTCTTTGAATGTTGGCAATCTTTGTGTTTTACTATAGGCTTTGGCTTTTAAAATTTGTAATTCAACATAAGTAAACCTGCTCGGGGTCCGAAGTATTGTTCTTTGGGCAGTCACTAACCATGGGCTGTCTCCCGAACTTCCTGACTTGTGATGATCCCGGAGTAATGTGTAATAATAAGCAACTTGCGCCAAACTCTTGATATCGGAGGGGTTTTGAATCATGGATTTTCTTTAAGAAAGATAGTTAATATAATAATCAAATTAGAGCACTAATTACCGATCGTAAAGACTTGTATAAAACAGTTACTCTGACCACTTAGAGCAAAACCTGAGCTTGATTGCTGAACAAAAGGACTTGTATTGTAAGGATTCTTGATGGTTGGTGTGACTGAGCATTTAGAGTTATTCTGTCTGTTTGTAACTTTAGACACATAGTTTGGTGTACTGTGATGGATCAGACATCAGCCCTGTATATTAAGATGGACCAAACATGAGGTCAGTCTGTACATTAAGATGGACCAGACCTGAGGTCTGTACATTAAGATGGACCAGACATAAGGTCTGCGCATTAAGATGGACCAGACATAAGGTCTGTACATTAAGATGGACCAGACATAAGGTCTGTGCATTAAGATGGACCAGACCTGAGGTATGTGCATCAAGATGGACCAGACCTGAGGTCTGTGCATTAAGATGGACCAGACCTGAGGTCTGTACATTAAGATGGACCAGACTTGAAGTCTGTACATTAAGATGGACCAGACATAAGGTCTGTGCATTAAGATGGACCAGACCTGAGGTCTGTACATTAAGATGGACTAGACCTAAAGTCTGTACATTAAGATGGACCAGACATAAGGTCTGTGCATTAAGATGGACCAGACCTGAGGTCTGTACATTAAGATGGACCAGATATAAGGTCTGTACATTAAGATGGACCAGATATAAGGTCTATATATTAAGATGGATCAGACCTGAGGTCTGTACATGGGGGTATTTCACGGAATATTTGAAATGAAAAAATTACTTTATTGATAATACTTTCGTAAATGCTCCATGTTCCAAGGTCTGGGAACAAGTTTCCCATCCATGTTTTCCAACCAATACGTGGTCGGTCTTACTGTTTTGGTGATTCTGTAGGGGCCCTACTAGTTAGGTGATAACTTCCCCATGGTGGGATCCTTGGTGTTCTGGAACACCCTTCTTAGGACGAGGTCCCCAACTTGGAAGCTGGCAGGCCTAAGGCCAATTTTTGAGCGGCTAACTATCCTGCGCTGATATGCTTCCATTCTGATTACGGCTTGCTCTCTCCTCTCTTCAAGCAAATCCAAGTTTTCTGCGAGCTATTGGCCATTGGTCTCCTCGTTGAAAGCTTCAGTCCTTAGGGTAGGCATGCCGATCACAACATGGATTACTGCCTCGGTACCGTAGGTGAATGAGAAGGAAGTTTCTGATGTTGGAGTTCTCCTTGTTGTTCGGTAGGCCTAGAGTGCCCCAGGGAGTTCCTCGACCCATCTTCCCTTAGCTTCTTCTAATCTCTTCTTGGGAGCATCCAAGATTGTTCGGTTAGTGACCTCTGCTTGCCCGTTCGCTTGAGGATGACCAGGGGAGGAAAAGTGCTGGTTGATATTTAGGTCTTGGCAGAATTTCTTGAATACTTTTCCAGTAAATTGTGTGTTGTTGTCTGAGACGATCACGTGAGGTATGCCGAACCTGCAGATTATATTTTTCCAAGTAAAATTTTGGACCTCATTTTCGGTGATGCCAGTTAGTGGCTCTACTTCAGCCCATTTTGAGAAGTAGTCGATAGCCACCAATAGATATCTCCTGTTCAGTGTGGTTTTAGGCAATGGGCCTATGATGTCCATTCCCCATTACGCAAAGGGCCATGGGCTAGTGATGGGGTTGAGTTCATATCGTGGCTGATGTTGATAAGGGGTGAACCTCTAGCATTTGTCAAATTTTTGAGTGTATTCTTTTGCTTCCTTCAGCATTCCAGGCCAGTAGTAGCCTTGAGTTAGAGCTCGGTGTGCTATGGTTCTTCCTCCGTTATGATTTCCACAAATTCCTTCATGAATTTCTGCCAGGACGTACTGAGATTCCTCGGGTGCTAGGCACTTTAACAATGGTTGAGAGTAAGATCTTCGGTAGAGCCTTCCGTTAAGGACAAGGTACCGAGCTGCTCTGATGCGGATTCTTTTTACTTTATTTCTGTCTTCTAGGAGGAGTCCTTCTTCCAGGTACTGGAGTATAGGAGTCATCCAGTTCTGAGGCTGTTCTGTAATTTGGGCGACCTAGATCTCCTCGATGCTAGGCCTCGGCTGGTGAGAGAATTTTATCGTTGAATCCACTCCTGTCTTCATGTGGGATGCCATGTTTTCCAAGGCGTCAGCTCTGCTGTTTTGACCTCTTTCTATTTTTTAGATTGAGAATGCTCGGAAGGAATGTTTCAATAAATTGACCAGTTTCAAATATCGAAGCATTCTTTCATCCTTGACAGCGTATTCTCCTTGAACTTGGCTAACCACCAATTGGGAGTCAGAGAATACCTCGAGGTTCTGCACCTCGCACTCTTGAGCTAACTTCATCCCTAGGATAAGGGCCTCATACTCTGCTTCGTTGTTGGAGGCTCTGAACCCCAAGCTAATTGCCCTTTCGGTTGCAAGCCCATCAGGAGAATGTAGTACCAGCCCGGCTCCAGCACCTCGGTCGGTAGATGACCCATCAGTATACAGTTGCCATGTTCCCATGATGTCACAGAGTTGGGCTTTGCTCAGTAGTGCGGGAGTGAATTCTGCGACGAAGTCTGTCAAGGCCTGTCCTTTAATTGAGATCCATGGAACATAGGATAAGTCGAACTCCCCTAGTTCCACAGACCATTTGACTAGTCGTCCTGATACTTCTAGTTTTCTCAGGACTGTCTTCAGTGGGTAAACAGTTGGAATTTCTATGGGATGTGCTTGAAAGTAGGGTCTGAGCTTTCGTGCAGATACTATAAGTGCAAGGGCTAGTTTCTCAATCTTGGGGTACCTCTTCTCTGTGTCCAACAATGCCTTGCTGACATAGAAGATAGGCCTCTGCACGCTCCTGTCCTGTCTGACCAGTACTGAACTGACAGCGTTCTTAGAGACTGCAAGGTAGAGAAGTAGCCTTTCCCTTTGAATCGGCTTTGCCAAGAGCTCAGGCGAGGCTAGGTACCTTTTGAGTTCCTGAAAGGATTTTTCACATTCATCAGTCCATTGTAAAGATTTGTTACCTTTCAGAGCTTTGAAGAACGGTAAACAGCGATCCGTGGACTTGGAAATAAATCTGCTCAGAGTTGCTATCCTACCATTCAGAGCTTGAATGTCTTTTTTGGTCTTTGGGGACTTTAGTCCAATCAGAGCCCCGATTTGGGTCGGGTCTGCTTCTATACCTCTCTGAGAGACTATGTACCCCAGGAATTTCCCCTTTGTTACACCAAAGGTGCATTTCGAGGGATTGAGCTTCATCTTATACTGTCTGAGAATATCAAATGTTTGAGCTAGGTGCTGGAGATGACTGCTCTTCCGTAGGTTTTTGACCAGCATATCATCAATGTAGACTTCCACAGTACTGCCGATTAGAGGGCTGAACATCTTGTTAACAAGACGTTGGTATGTGGCTCCGACATTTTTTAGTCCGAACGGCATCACTCTATAGCAATAGAGACCTCGTTCTGTGATGAATGAAGTTTTCTCTTGGTCGGGGGGATGCATCTGTATTTGGTTGTACCCGGAATAGGCATCCATGAAGCTCATGAGCTCGTGTCCTGTAGTTGCACGACTAACTCATCTATCCTTGGAAGAGGGAAGCTATCTTTAGGGCATGCTTTGTTGAGATCTGTATAGTCGACACAGACTCTCCACTTGCCATTCTTCTTTTTGACCAGAACTGTGTTGGCCAGCCAATCAGGATAAAATACTTCTCGTATCATGTTGGCGTTAAAAAACCTTTGAACTTCATCGTTGATGACCTGATGTCGCTCTGAAGCGAGTGGCCTTCTCTTTTGTCTCACTGGTGAATGGTCCGAATCCACCATTAAGTTGTGTGTGATAAGGTCGGGATCTATCCCCTCCATATCCCTTGTTTCCCAGGCGAACACAGAGAGGTTTTTTTTTAAGAACTTAACCACCTTATCCTGCTCGGTATGTGTCAGGTTGGGACCTATCTACAGGTAACGCCCCTGATCTTCCGAGCTGACCAGGACTTTAATAGGTTCTCCTATAGGCTTGGCCCTACTATCCCTTCCTCTGGGGCTTAGTGGCTCGTCAATCTTGGAAGGGCAGTCTTTTGCCTCGTGACAGCAAGGGTGGACTGCATCCTTGCATTCACGGGCGTGCAGTAACTGCTATTTAGGGGCCTTGGCCTTGAGTGCGAGGGCATGGCATTCTCGGGAGGTCAGTTGGCATCCTCTGATAGAGTAGACGGTTTGATTGTGAACGTACTTCAAGCATTAGTGGAGAGTTGACGTGACTGCCCCTATCTCATGTAGCCAGGGCCTCCCAATTATGACGTTGTAGGGAGATTTGGCTTTTAAGACCATGTACTCAGCTATCGTGGTCTTTTGTCCGTCCCCTTCGCCTGCAGTGGTGGCCAGATCGACCCTTCCCAACAGAGTGTTGAGGTTCCCATCGAAGCCCGCCATGATTATACCAGTGGGCTTAATGTCATTGGGGTCGAGTTTCATATGCTTGAAAGGGTCGTAGAATAGAACGTTAGTTGAGCTCCCAGTGTCAACAAGGACTCTTCAGATTTCGAAGTTGGCGATCTTAAGGGAGATGACCAGGGCGTCACTGTGAGGACAATGTACTCCTATAAGGTCGTGATCCGTAAACTGGATTTCAAGCATAGGTTTTAACCTCTTCTCCAAGTTAGCGACCTGTACGATGTTGGGAGTAGACCTGGCCTTTCGAACGTTTCCTCGACCTGTTAGAAGTGCCCGTTGTAGGGGAATTTGCGTGTAGGACAAAGATCACCTGGTTGTTCTGTCGTAGGGGCTCGTTCCGCCCCTCCTTTTGTTCTTGCTTCTGGTCGGCCTTCCTCTGTTAGGGTCGTTCGTCACGGGGCTTCTGTCCTTCGTCCTGCTTGACGAACTCTTCTAGTCGTCTTCTCCTTATTAGCTGCTCAATCTCGTGTTTGAGAGCTTTGCAGGTATTGGTTGGTGCCCTCGGTCCTTGTGAAAATCACAATATTTGG
The DNA here is from genome assembly GCA_008638375.1 of Nyssa sinensis. Lineage (NCBI taxonomy): Eukaryota > Viridiplantae > Streptophyta > Magnoliopsida > Cornales > Nyssaceae > Nyssa > Nyssa sinensis. The sequence goes on along the minus strand of CM018037.1, from coordinate 11,657,333 downwards.
TTTGATCTCGGTAGCTGGGGGTCTCCTTTCAAAGGCTCTGGCCATCTCAGATTCTCTCAAGATCTTACTTGCTTCAGTATGTTGTACGGAGAGGTATTTAGAGGAGTAAAGTGGTTGAATTCCCTTAGCCCAGAATTGTAGGAGGTTCTGGGGGCCCCCCTTTTTTCTTGGTTTCTGGCTCTTTTCCTAGCCGGGCTGGTATCCTTCCTTTGGTCGTCTTTCTTCTGACTGTCTTTCTTCTGGTCGTCTTTCTGAGCTTGTTCCTTGACCTTTCTAGAAGTGTCACTGGCTTCCTCCAGGTTAATGTATTTCCTTGCGTGGTCCATAAGTGCTGCCATATCCGCAAGGGGATTTTTGGTCAAGGAGTCCCTAAAGCCTCATTGTGCAAGACCAGCGGCCAGAGCAACCACTAAGAAACTGGGGCTACAGTCTGTCACCTCGGTAAGCTCAGCGTTGAAACGCGCAATATACCCCCCGAGTGATTCTTTCCTTGTTTGCTTTATGTTTAGCAAGAATTCTGGACCCTTTTCTCAACCTTCTACTAGTCATGAATCTGTCCAGGAATCTCCTGCCGAGCTCATAGAAGCTAGACACTGAGTTTGGTGGGAGGTGGTGGAACCACTTCAGGGCGGTACCATTGAGGCTGGTCATGAATGTTCAGCATAGAAAAGCATCCGAAGTACCGTTCAAAGCCATGGTGTGCTGGTAGTGGGAGAGATGGTCCCCCGGGTCCCCTGTCCCATCATAAGGGGTGAATTTGGGGACGATGAATTTCTTGGGTCTTTCCTCAGTCATGATAGCATTAGTGAACGGGTTGGCCGACCTCCCGAGCAGTCTGGCCAGCTCGTCCTGTTCCGGATACTGGGCACCCCTTATAATGGCAGTGCGGTCCATTGATTCGGCAACTTCCTCAGCTCTTATTGACCCCCTTGGTAAGATGGGCTGGTGCGAGGCAGGTCTCGTGACTTCAGGCCTACATGAGTAGGCTGATCTTGGCCCATTACTAGGGGGTTGTTCTAATTCTCTTGTACTGGTGGTGCAGGAACCACTCAAGGTGGTGACTCTTGTGGTACGTGGTTCACTCCCGAGGCCCCAAGGATGGGGACTCGGGTGGTGCTTCGATAATGGACTTCTGGGATAAAGGTGGGAACTCCTCGACCGGCTACTGCCGACGGCTGGGGATCTCCATGAATATCGACAGCCATAGGAGGGTGCACCTCCCGAGTGTTTGTGGCAACGGGTGGATTTTGGAGATTGGTTTCATGATTCTGGGTGAACATCGCCAAGGTCCTAGACATGGTCAAGAACTGTTCCCGTAACAACTGGTTCTGTCGCTTGGTTTCGACAAGCTCCTGTTGTACGGGATCAGTCACTCGCCCCCTTCCTCGCCTAACAGGTGGTTGAGGATGAGGGTTTTGAGTATTCTTTCTGGGTCGCAAGTTGGGAGCCATGATCCTTTGATAAAAGGAGGATGAGCTTTGATTTAGTAGAGCACTTGGTGATTGTCGTTTCCCATAGACGGCGCCAAACTGATGCTGCACTTTTTGGCCCACGTAAGATTCAAGCTCGACTCCCTGCGAAACACTCGAAACAGAAGATCAGAGGACCACCAGGTTGGCTCCAGCGGTAGCCGCTCCGATGCTTAAGTCAATAAACTGAATTGAAGGACTGTAATGAAAGCCAATATAATGAGCATGAAAGTAAAGCGTACCTTTAGGGTTGAATTTATAGGCAGTAGCTCTCCCAAGTTGATTAGGATTTGGAGCCATGAATATAGGAATTGGATCGTTGGAGATATCAGTTACCTTGTTGAATATGGCAACACAGTGTGGCAGTTTCTTTGTTGAAGACTGTTCCCTTATTTCCTGCTCCGTGCTCATTGAGGCGGTGATGAGGTCTGATCATCGATGTGTCGTACTGAAGGCTTGCATCTATACATGTCAGCTTTGCAGGAGAGCAATCCTGTTCTGATAGTGTGAGCTCGGTCTCTATGGGTTATGCCTTTGATCGACCGAGGATGAGGTATACGACCGAGCATGAATTATATGACCGAGCATGAGCTGAATGACTGTACATAAGCCGACCTGTAGTTACACGTGTCAGATAGTGGTTGATGTGTCACATAGTGGTATACCAGATATAAAGAGAGTCAAGCATTATTTCAGGCGATTTAAAATGTGAATATTTATTTATTTGTTTGTTTGTTTATGTTTAAATTAGATAATTTAGTAAGATGTGATGTCTCTATAAATGATGATCGAGAAAGAATAATAGATTCCAAACCACTTGCCTTGACATGCGTTGCTATCTCACAATCAAGTGGCATGAGGACCACTTACTACCCTTATTTTGCGTGTTAATGATATTTGATTTTATAGTTCTTAATTATCTTATGGTCACATCTACCACATTAATAGCTTTCCATAAATGCGTGATTGATGTGAAATTAATGGTTAGCATGGATGCATGATGTTAAAAATACGTGGTCCTAAGATTTGAAAGAATTAAATGAATTATTAACACAACAACGGCATCTGGTTGGTAACTCATCAATTTTTTTTCTTGAGTTTTATCCTCACTCCCTAATTTATTTTCTTTTCTTCTAATTTTACGTTAAATTTTATCTCTGATTTTGTTACAATTTGTTGAGTTCTTGGGCTTCCTATTACAAAAATAAATTTAACTATTAACTCAAGGATGTTGACTAATTACTAAATATATATATATATATATTTGTATCTTTATTGATTTGAATACAGAATGGAGAGAGTTGAGCGATGAATTAAATAAAAAATTTAATTGATTCTAAAAATTATGTGATAAAAAATGATTAATATATTTAGATAAAAGAATGAGAATAATGTACAAAATATAAATAATTGTTGAGAATCTTTAAAAAATGTTGAGAATAAAAATAATAAAAAAAATGATACAATATATTTATAAAAGAAAATTGATCCGTTATAAATTTTAGTGTTTGAAAAAAATAGTAATATTTGTACCGCAACACTAATATTTGTACAGCACCAACAATTTTTTTACTGCTCCAACAGTTTTTTTTTTAAGAATATTTTATTATAATTTATCAATTTAGCGAGCGCATGACAGTCGGCAGAACAGCCAAATCCCAAGAAGACAGCAATTTTTGCTGCTTTCATTGCCAAGACGGTTGGATCATCATTTCTGAGGTGGCTCTCCAAACTAATGCCACGACTGACTTTGTCGAGGCTCTTGGATCTGCTTTAAGAGGCGTAAACCTTTTACAATTAAAAAGATGTTTAATTATACGGTTTGTCTTACGTCAATCTTTTACTTTCAAATTGAATTATGTCAATATTAATTAAATATAATATCATGTACATTTAATGTTTTATATATATATATATATATATAGTGCCATATTTAAATCTTGTACGCTACATCCTCATAAAAAAACTAATGCCCTGCCACAAGTTGCTTACACCAACTAAGTGGTTCCAACAATGTGTGGCTTTCAAATGATTCTGATAGTTAATTGTGTGACTTTCAATGGTTGGGGCTTGATCTTGAAAAGGGCATGTTATTAACCCCTTTAATTAAGTTTGTGAAATTATTTAAACAACTTTATAATTTTAGATAACTACTTAAATTGTCACCTGGCATCCTAAAAATGACACTGTCAATTTTTATATTATATTTGATATTGAAAATTGCTAATATCATTTTATGGCATTCTTAAAATACAACTTGTTAGGTAGTGTGGCGAATTTTTCTGAGTATTTTTTAACATTTCACATTATTTTACTAATGCCCTAATTCTATGTATTTATAGTTAACATTCTTAAAATACAACTTGTTGGATAGTGTGCCGAATTTTTGTAAGGTTATTTTTTTGGCATTTCACATTATTTCTCTAATGTCCTAATTTTATGTATTTTATAGTTGAAAATCCACATTTTATTGTAATTTGTAACTCTTTCAAATAATAGTGAAACCGTAACAGTCATGGACGTGGTCCTATTCTGGAGTGAACGACGTAAATCTTTGTGTTCTTTTGTGTATGTGTGACTTTAGATTCGTTTTCTTACTTGCTTTCACGTCTCACCGATCCTAATTAGGTGATTATATTCCTAACACAACTTACATATGTCAAACAAAGGCGGGTCCACGCTACTTTATAAGTAAATGTCAAACGGGTGTGAGGTTTATACTACTTTATCAAGAAAAAATAATTTGTTATGCTAAAAAATGACACTTTAACATTAGAACATAATTGACAAAATTTAATATTTTTATACTGTAACATGTCAAATTATAAAATTAACATATATTAAAAAATATTTAGTATTAAAGATGCTCTAACATATCATAATGTTCGTCTTTTTGGAGTTGGACTGTATAATACTCAAACCAAAATTGGTTCTGTATACTCCTTTTTGGAGGATTTAAAGAGGAAAATGATTTTACATGAAATTAGCTGCCATTTTCTTCTTCTTTTTTCCGATCTCTTGATTCTTAATGATGTTAAAAAAAATTAATGTTATTTTAAAAGAAAAGAAAATACGAGAAAAAATATTTTTCCTTTTTTCTCGTTCTCTCTCATTAAATAAAATAAAATGATTAGTCCATTACACGAGGCATTGTCATTGTCTCTGTCATTGTGAGACTTGAAAATAGTTAGAAGAAAAAATCGGTGACTTAAATAGTCTTAACTTTTGTAAAAAATAATAAAAAGGTTTATATTAAAAAAATTAAAACCAAGAATATTACTTGAGTAAGTCATGGCACATATATGTCTAACAAGGAAAATAAGACAATACAATGACAAGTTAGCTCGGGTGAGGCCTATAAATGAATGGGATAGAGATCATATTAGATGTGATTTGAATACAATCTATTAACAAAAAATCTGATCTTGTTCGATAATCTAAAAGATTATTTATTTATTGATTCAAAATCGAATATGTTAACTATCGAACACATAAATCAATATTTCAATCCGATTCTATAAATGAAATTTAACTAAAAAGTTCACGAAGAAGAAGAAGAAACTGAATAATTCATATCTTAACATATTAGGTATAAAATTATTCTGATCCTAATTATTGAACTCAAAACGCTTTGACACAAATTATTAGAACAAACTATAAGCAAACAAAACTAACAGACGAAGAAGAAGAAACTGAATAATTCACGAAGAATAGAAAAGGAACTTCTATTATATCATAAATTTAATCACAGAAAGTCATAATGCTCAATAGTAAAAGTGGAGTAGAAACACCTCGCAAACGACGCATATCAAATTAGTATAGAACTCTGATAAACAATCTCTTTGTGGCAGAGTCTCATGCCCTCTGCTCAATATCTCTCTCTAATTGCTGCTACTAATCACGGCTCACGGCTACTGCAATTCACTGACAGTACTTCAAATAATATTAAGATTTTATAAAACAAAATCGGAAGCTTACTACAATATATGTACTTAGTTTAATAGTTCCATATGCCATGTATATATAATCGGATATTATTTTATGTGAAGTGGCGACGCTATCTCACCAAATTTTAAATATTTTTTATATTTAAAATAGGTAACTATTTTATAAATTTAACGAGATGGTTGAATTTGTGAGTAACTGTCACTCCCTCATCAGAATGAGTTGTTCCATTTCTATTTATGATATAATTAACGAAATAATTGTGCCCTTTCTAGTGTACCTTGTAATTAGTGTGATTGGTTGAATGGTTGGGATTCAATATCACTTTCGTCACAAAAATTTACTGTGAACCAATTTAATTTCATCCAATCATATGAGTTTTATGAATGACAAGAAAACATAATTAGGATCCCAATGAACATCATCTCATTTATTTTTGATATAGGACAGATTTGGTACTTTAAAAATATAAAAAGTTATTTTAGAGTTGAATTAAGATTATTTAGTTTTTTATTTTAATTTATTCATAATTTCTCTAATTTCCTAGTTTTATTTGGATTAGTATAAAAAATATAAGAGTTAGTAGTTTCCTATTTGACTTACTAGTCTTTATTGTAATAGGATTAGTATAAAAATACGAGTTTTGATTTCCTAGTCAAAGTAGTAGTGTTTTAGCACTATAAATATGATGTAATAGATCTTTATGAAAAGTTTTTCATTAATATTAATTCAATTACGAATTTTGGAGATTTATTTTCTCTTGTTGGGTGAGGAGTCCCCATGTTATTTTGTTACTAAAAAATATTTTCAAAGAAGCAGGCGGTGTCCTACTTCTTTACAAGCTTCTGCTGCGTCAATTAGTATCAGAGCAGGCTTAATCCTGTTTAGATAGCGAACGCATGGAACGATGGCAAAATCCTTGACGGCGGTGACCGTGAGAAAAATATAGTTACGAGGGCTGAAGTTCGTGAACGTCATCCAGAGATTTCACGTAGGCAGCTAGCCTATGAGGATAACCTGAGTGAGGATGAGGAAGATGTTGAGGCCATACTTTAGGATAATTGGAGGAATTACCGAGAGCAGCCTGAAGACAGAACTATTCGCAATTACGAAAAACTTCCATATTTTAATGGTAACTTTTATTTTGAAAACTTTCATGATTGGATATATGATTTAGATGACTGTCTTTGTGATTTAAGACTATTAGAAGAAGAAAGATATTTTTGGGCTGAAGCTAAACTCATTGGATTTGCGAAAAGATGGTGGCTTAATTTACAGAGGCGTAGACAACTACAAAGAAAAAGATGTATTCGTTCATGGCCAAGAATGATGAAACTGCTTATGAATAGATTTTTGTCAAGAAATTATTTACAGATTCTAGAAGATAAATACAGGCCAACATGAAAAAGCACCAAGAAAAAAGTATAAGAAAAATCTGAAATAGTGCAGACGACTTTAACTAATAAGGTTCCAAATATTGAATCGCTCAAAGAAGTCAACATCCTTATAGAAGACTCTCTTGCCATAGAAAGCGAAGATCAAAGTCTTCCATGCGTTGAAGAATATCACAAAGAGTTGATAGAAAATAAAGTTAAATTTATTTTTATTGATGTTGTTGAAACAGTTGGTGCAGATGATAAAGAAGAAGTTGACCAAGAAAATCCCATTGAAGTTGTCAACACTAAAGATGATGAAGCTGAACCTGAATTCGTGAAAGATGATTCTAATACTTATAGTAAAATTGAAATTGCGGTAGATCAAGAAGATAATTTTTGTTTCATTACTAGAGCATTATTATCATCAGAAAAAGGGCCTAAAATTACCGACTCCATAGAAAATATGGTAGACGAACTCCTTGAATATTTAATTATTCTTCAAAAGATTCAATTATTAATACCCTGTTATGGATGACTTCGAGGTCGCATACATCCAGTAAACTCGAGGTCGAGTTGTTTTCAAGTGGGAAAGACTAATGTGGGACAGATTTGGTACCTTAAAAATATGAAAAGTTGTTTTAGAGTTGTATAGGATTGTTTAGCTTTTTATTTTAATTTATTCATAATTTCTCTAGTTTCCTAGTTTTACTTGGATTAGTATAGAAAATATAGGAATTAGTAGTTTCTTATTTGACTTACTAGTCTTTATTGTAATAGGATTAGTATAAAAATACGAGTTTTAGTTTTCTAGTCAAAGTAGTAGTGTTTTAGAACTATAAATATGAAGTAATAGGTCTTTATGGGAAGTTTTTCATTAATATTAATTCAATTACGAATTTTGGAGATTTATTTTCTCTTGTTGGGTGAGGAGTCCCCATGTTACTTTGTTACTAAAAAATATTTTCAAAGAAGCAGGCGGTATCCTACTTCTTTACAAGCTTCTGCTACGTCAATTTTCCCATAAGCAAATGTCATATTATTATTTTTAATTTTTAAATTATTTACGAATACTATTTTCTGGCACAACTAACACCCCACACAATTATCACAACTTACACTAATATTACTCTTATTAAGTCTGATTCATAGTTGTTACCCGTGGCTTCTTAGGCATCTAGGATTACTCCAATTTTTAGGTGGGTACTGTCCAAGTGAAAATAGGTTGGGTAGTAATCAAAGTGTTCGACGGATTCAGAAACTTTAGTTAGGGAGACCAAATTGAAGATATAAAAGTTTATGAGAATTTACATGAATATATCAAAAAAATTGGGGTAGTCAAGTCTTATTTTGTTAAAATATTCTAACAAAATTAAGGATAAAAAATATAATATTAAAATTTTTTTAGGAGGCAAGTCTTATTTTGTTAAAATGTTCTAATAAAATTAAGAATAAAAAATATAATATCAAAATTTTTTGAAGGGATCATGGCCCACCTCTTGTCCCGTGCATCCATCACTATCTCGCACCCAGGCTGTAAACTAAACTCATATATTTTAGCAAGTCTCCTAATTGTACCTTGTAGAGTGTTAGTAGTGTTTGAAGTATATGTGGATAGTTCTTATTATATCTGGAATGAACTAGTAGTATTCTAGTAAGTATAGATGTTTTAATTAGAGTAGATTTAATATTGAGAAGTCTTATTCATTGTAGGATTAGATATAATATATATATATATATATATGTGAATTTTTGTCACTTATATTACTTATAAAAGTATGAATCCACTTACAGTATTTTTTTTTTTTAAAGTGTTTTACAATTTTTGTTTACGAAAATATATATACCCTTTCCAACAAATTTTCCTCCATTTCTTATTTATTTTATTATTACGTTGCAACTCGAAGACGACTCTCTCTCTCCCCAAACAGAATGGCTTCTCTCTGTTCTTTCTACAAAGGACGTAGAGCGATCGAAAGAGAAGAAAATACTAAACCGTGGTTCGTCAATTTGATCTTTGCTTTCTCTTTTCACGACCAGGGTTCTTCAATCCTAGACCATGCGTCGGAGATTTGCATTGGAGATTTCTAATTTGATCTTGCTTTCTCTTTTCTAGGCCACGGTTCGTCAATCCAAGACCACGCGTCCTAGATTTCTAGAGTTTTCCAATTTGATATTCGCTTTCTCTTCTCGCAACTATGGTTCGTCAATCTCTGATAATGTTCTCATTTGGTTTAACATCTCTACAATCTGCACCAATTTTGTCTCATAGGAAAGGTTATCTTTTTCCCTAATTTTCTTTTAGTTATTTGATCAAGAATTTCAAAAAATACCAATATCATGTTGCATTAGGTTTATCCACAAACATTCAGAACTTGAGAAACCATGTCATTATAAAAAGGAAAACCAATCTTTTCCTAATTATCTTCCTTACTAAAGTATTGAAAGCAACGTTGTGTATTTATATTGTAGTTTCCATTGTTGTTGATTTCTAGACTATTTTGTTTTCAAGAGGCTACTTTGTGGGAAAGTTGGCAATTAGTTGGATATTAACTTAGAGTTCTTTTTATTGTTTGTTAGATTTGATGTTGGAATTTGTTTTTATAAAAAAAAATTAGTTCTCTTCTCGCGACTATGGTTCGTCAATCTCCGCTAATGTTCTCATTTGGTTTAACATCTCTACAATCTGCACCAATTTTGTCTCAGAGGAAAGGTTATCTTTGTTCCTAATTTTCTTTTAGTTATTTGATCAAGAATTTCGGAAAAATACCAATATAATTTTGCATTAGCTAGGTTTATCCACAAACATTCAGAACTTGAGAAACAATGTCATTATAAAAATGAAAACCAGTCTTTTCCTAATTATCTTCCTTACTAAAGTATTGCAAGCAACGTTGTGTGTTTATATTGTAGTTTCCATTGTTGTTGATTTCTAGACTATTTTGTTTTCAAGAGGCTGCTATGTGGGAAAGTTGGCAATTAGGTGGATATTAATTTAGAGTTTTCTCTATTGTCTGTCAGATTTGATGTTGGATTTTTTATTTTGTTTTATAAAAAAAACAGTTTGTTGCTGTTTGAACAAGTATAGCAGATCATGTCACAATATATGAATCTAATTGGACTGTGAGGTAACAACAGTGATATAATCTGTTCTACGAATTAATATAATGATGCTTGTTTTGATTGTTCTTTTAGACAGTGAAAAGTATATAATGAGTCTTATTGAGTTGATCATTATTTTATTTTTGAAGCTTATATATATATATATATACACACACACACACACATAAATATATAACTATGTATATGTAATTATATACATATATATAATAGTAAATGTGTGTGTATATTTATATATATCAAATTAGTATATATGTGTGAGCAGGGCTGTCATTATTTGATTCAAGATTTTTCAACTTTCATTCTTGCTATTGTTGAAACCTGCTCCCAACCAAGCAAAGAATTTACACACACACACACACACACACATATATATATTTATGATAACTTTTTTAAGAGCAAAGGAAAAGAATTTTATTGAAGTAGAAAAAAAAAAGGAAAATCCCAAAACACTTAACGAAAACAATCAAAAACAACCAAACAACCCAGCTTCCCCATCTTATACAAAAGTTGACCAGATATATATTTATGATAAGTAATAGCAAAGAAAATGGGTGGGATGTATTTTAACTTGCGCATTGATTGAGACATGTATGAAAAAATGTGCAGACACTTAACTTTCATTGTTTTATAATTGTATTATATTACAGAGGGCGCTATAGTTGCAGGGATTGCCATTAGTAATGGAGGTCGGCTTGTCTCTAAACACATTGGTTCGACTGCCATGTCCAGTGTTAACTCAGTTCTCATTATCCTTTCTTCAACTTCCATTTACTTCTACTGAATTACTTTGATGGGTTCGTAAAAGGTTATGTTCTTGGATTTAATTTGATAAAGTTTATCAATAGCTTTTGATGGGTATTCTTCAGTAATGATTAATGAACAACATCTTGAGTCCACCATTTCAAATTGCATGGGCTACAGATCTAAGGTAATGTTAGTAATTGGGTGTTGTTGCTCAACAATGACATATTTTCTTATTCATTTGATAAAACTTTGATTCTTTCAGGAAGAAGGCCTTATGGTCATGGTACATATAAATCATGTAGTAGGCTTTATAGTCATGGTACATATAAATCATGTATCAGACTTGCCATCTGGATTTCCAGCTACTACTAAGCATCCTTCATGATGTCAAATACTTATGAAAATCTTCAAAAATCTAGTATCATGTCATTTGATGACTTGTTTTTGGATAGGAATTGCTTTAATTCATCCTAAAACATGTTGAAGATAAGAATCTAGAAGCCCTTTTTAAGGTACGTGAAATTTTCTTCTAGGATCCCCTTAGTTGCCATTACACACTAACTTATTCTTAAAATTCATTTTAATTTAAACTCCTTATATTCAGGGATTGCTAGAGGCTTGTGAGGAGCTTAGGCCATTGCTTTTTCAATCGATGGTTTGTCTCAAAGATCTTTTATTGTTGGACATTGCCCTTGATACTATTGTTAGGACAACCAACCATCGAAAAGGGATACGAGAAGTTGAACAGCGCAAAACTAGAGGTTGTCAGTCCTTCTTAGTTCAGTCAATGTTTATGCATACTTTTAGTTTCATACTTTAAAATTATACCTTTGATTAGCCAGTTCATGTGTTTTGCAGAAAATTATATACTTCATCACTTTTGTTCTTGAAAACCTTGCGCTTTCTTCATATGATAATGAGGATCTCATCTACTACTTGAAGGTAATCAATAACTCTTTTAAATTATTTAATTACTTGCTTATTATTTTTATGGTCCACTGATTCTAAAGGACCTAATTTGACAAATTTTAATCGTAGAGATTCTAAACAAGCGACAACAGTGACAAATTTTTACAATATTTATAAATGGTACTTCGAAGGTCTATGGGTTCATGTAAAATTTCTACACACTATTTGATTCCAATACAATAGACTGGATTTTTGCATGTTCAAATATCTATCTATCTATCTATATCTATCTATCCATCTATAAAAGTACATATGAGCTTATGTGTTTTCTCAAAAACTACATTACACTTTTATTGCTTAAAATACCATTTATCATAAGTTCTGCCAATTTTTTAATCATTTATAATATTGGAAACTTACTTCTTGTAAAGAAGAGCCAATTTGGTAAATTGTTAATATGGTGAATTGAGTTCATGGAGACAGATGATTTGGTTCATCAAGACAACTAATATATCCCAAGAATCAGTCGTTGATGCCAAACGGCCTGTCATGCTCTGACAACGGTGAAGCCCAAGTGCCCAACAATGTTGTTGTGGAGCTATATAGAAGCAGGAAAGTGTGTGTTTTGTTTTTTTTGGTTTAGTTGAATTTAATTAATTGATGCAGTTTTTAAGTTTTGTTTTAATAGTCCATGGGCATCGCTTAATTTGATTGTCACCTTGGTATGAATACATGTATAATTTGAGCAGTTAAAGATTGAAATGACAAGGTTTACTTTGTCGATTCTATACTATAAGTGGATTTTAGATGTGTATTAGGTATGTTTGTGAAACTCTAACACCACTTGTTGGTGTTTCTACTATTGGAAATTAATCATTTAGTGAAATATTGGAAAAAATTTTGACATAAAAGAACCCTACCATGAACACATGGAATCAAGTGTTTCACACACGATAGGGCTACAGTTGAAAGTGAGTATGTTCAACAACTTGAATAATGGAGACTAAATGTACTTGGAATATTAAAAAAAAAACTCTCCAAAAATCACAAGGCGATGAGAAAACCAAGAGCACAAGCTCTTTCAATTAGATAAAAATTCTCAACAATGACGAAGGTTGCTATTTAGGCCAATTTTTCTATTGTATTGTTATAATTAGGGCATTTGTATGACTATAAGAGCTTTAATAAAGGTGTATTTTTTTATAAGTATTTGATTAGTCATAAAATTTGATTCATTTAATTGTGTTTCTTCTTGTTGTGAAATAAGTATCTTCTACATTAGTATGTGATTTTATCAATTTTTATTATTTTGTTTGATTTATACATGATTTTGTAGCTATTTGATTTGACTAAAATAGTCCCATTAATATATTTGAGTTTAAAGTTGGGATGAAAAGGATGTTGTAGGATTTTTACTTGTGTTTTTGTTTTTGGGTGCCTAGATGCCAACTTAGTGTGGGATGTCAGTCTCTCATCTTGATGCCCGGTGCATCTCCTCTCTTTCGTTTCTTTTGCTGATGTAGTGTAAATCTTGTATTTTCTTTACATCAATAAAAGCTCTTTATTTTTTGTTGATTGAAAGAAACAATTTGGGAATCAAATGAAGAAGGACAAGGGTGGGGGCTACTTATCAATCTTATAAATAGTAAAATGTTGTTGGAAGCTTTTTATTAAAACTAAACCTTTTGGCTCATATTGGAATGAAGATTTTTAGAAAAAGAGAGAATGGTATAGAAAGGCCTAATGATTAATTTATATGGAATGTTGGGAATATAGAGGGAGTACCATTCGTATAATTGAATCTATCTTTGTTTAAGGTCCTGCTAAGTACAAATCTAGCTCAATATTTTTTAATAATGCACAAGGGCCTTCCTTTGACTACACTTATTTCATCCCCTCAATTTGTTGCTCAATGAATTACACCACTATTGCCACCCTTCTTTTCTCATTTGAGCATTCCTGAAAGGCAAAATACTTGTCTTTGCATTATTCAAAAAGGGGGTTGAGACCTGAGAGAGATGCTTGTACGAGGACTTTAGTAGGCTTATTTTAGAATTTAATTGTCATAATTAGTTAGAACTTTCGTATACTATTTTTTGTAAAGACTTTCTAGATAACATATTTTTAGCCTTTTTTTTTTTGAAAAAAACAAATCCACTTGTAATGTTGGACCAATAGGTAATTCCATGTCTTGGTGTGGTAACTAAAAAAAATTCAATTACCTTGACTGTGAGAACTCGTACGTGAGTACCTCTCGTACACACGCTCAATTGCAATTTTGAATATTTGTAACAACATAATTAGGAGACAATGACAAAATGGTGCCAGAACTTGGAAAAATTATACCAAATAAAGTTGAATTAGCACCCATGCTTTTTACGGTTTTACTCACATACATTTAAATTGAACATTCTAGAAGTAACACCAATTTGTAATACTCCTAAGGTCCTAGGTTCAATTCCCACCCCAATGGCCACTTACCTATGAAAAAAGAGTAACACCAACTTAGTTGCAAATGCATGATCAATTCACAAACAACAACTTAGGCAAAGTGATTGACATGCAACCTGTACTTGTAACATAGTGCCCCAAAATTAAAGTGGGCCCATTGTAGGTGTTTTATTAGTTTTGGGTATCTAATTGATCATATAATCATAATGTTATTGTCCATTAATTTTGTAAAGTCTATCATCTAGAATGTGATATTGTATTCAATTTTTTCATTTATTTTAAAATTGTATTTTATGTATTAACATAATAGATAGTGGGGAAATGCAAACATAGGCATTTTTAGAGGTAATGAATATTTTGAAAGTTATCCTATTAATGAAGATGATTTCAATCCTCTCAAGCCTATTTCTAGATTCGTCTAAATGTAAATATAGTCAAACCCTTTTGTCTCCACACCACTGCAACAACCTTTTCTTCAACATTTCGTTCTCAGTGAACCAATAATTGTTTTGAATTTATTTTCATTCGAATCTTGTGGGTTTAGATTCACTTGTATATCTTATTTTGTTTTGATTTGTATGCTTATTGACTCGAATCTTCTGATTCTTTCTCAACTACTTTTGATTCAGTTGAAAATTGTTTGATATGGTATCAAACATCTAGTTGCTCAGTTCATGTGATTGGATTATGATAACCTATCAAAGCCTATATATCATATACATAAACTCACTTGGGACATAGGTTACTGTTTGAATGTGTTGTATTTGTCCTTTTGTTCTTATATCTTTATATTTGAGACTAATGTAAGACCATTATTCTATGGTTTCTTAAAGTACCTTTTTTATTTAAATCTTGTATACTATGTGTTGATTTTTTTACCTTCTGATGCATTTGCCTAGAATGAGAAGATGGAGAATGTTGGACCCGAAACTGAGGCATAATATCTCTCTATGCATCGCTTTTTTCCTCTGTCTCTTGGTCTCCCATCTCTTTGTTTTCTTCTTTTGGCTTCAATGGAAATTATATGTGGAGCCAACATCAAAAGGCGGGGGGGTAAGAGGTATGACTAGGGTTATCTTTTTCTAGGTTTATCCCTGAGGCATATATGAAATGGTCTATATAAAACTTCAATTGGTATAGGAAATTTTTTTTACATATTCTCACAAAAATGGAATTTTGTTTGATAGGACTTTGATGATGATTAACTTCCATTTGTTTTGGATGCTTTGATTGAGGTTCGAGTAATTGAATGTGGGCATATGTTTTAAATGATGCTAATGTAGACAACCTTTTCCTAGAGATGCTTTAATGTGACTATTGCTTAATTTTACTTATTGAAAAGAGAAATGGAAAGAAAAGAAAGCTTATTGCCATTTTTTCTAAATACAATTTTTTTTTATGACAACCAACATACAAGTGTAAAAATGACTAAATTGAAAAAATCATTTCACTACTTCACATTAAGACTCCAATTTTAGTAATTAATCGAGCTCAAAATAGGTTGCTTTATAGAGAGAGAGATATTGTATATGACAAACCTCGTAGGCCTTGTATGGAACAACAATATCGAGGCAGAGTGGGCTAGAAGGTAATGTAGAGAAGGAAGAATGATTCTTTCCATCTCTTGCTTCATTTTTAAAGGACATTTGACACACACACACACACATACATATATATATATGTAACTTTTTTTCATTGTTTTTTCTAATTGAATGCTATGTTATCCTAGAATATGCTCAATTTTATTGATAACTTTCTTTTACTTTCATTTTACTCTTCTTTTAATTTTTCTTGATAATGGTCATATGCAGGTTTATATCAAAAAAGGATATTAATAATGTGTCGTCACATATATTAATATGCTTGTTACTTTGTTAATAATTTTTTTCTACTTGTATTAATGGAGTATAATAGAACTACAGATGTAATTGAATATTTGATAATAACATTATGATCCATTACTAAATAGGTTTTAATGAATTTTAATTTTTTTTTTTAATGACAAAATTGGATACTGAAATGTTTTTGTTTATAATTTAAAAGGGAAAAACTAAATAA
Source organism: Nyssa sinensis (assembly GCA_008638375.1). Lineage (NCBI taxonomy): Eukaryota > Viridiplantae > Streptophyta > Magnoliopsida > Cornales > Nyssaceae > Nyssa > Nyssa sinensis. The sequence goes on along the minus strand of CM018037.1, from coordinate 11,641,261 downwards.
AAAAATGTTTCAAAATGCCACCTTCATCTTGGTGGATTGTGTCAAAAAAATTGTTACCTCTTTCACCAAATTTATTCCTCTATTTATTTTTTTCATCATTGTTCCATCTTTTCATCTTTGTTCTCTCTCTCTCTCTCTCTCTCTCTCTCTCTCTCTCTCTCTCTCTATATGACAGAATCATATCTTCCTAAAATTATGGATTGCATAAAATCAGGGATTTCTTATTTTTAGGCATTTGTTTTACTAGAATATTTTCCTTATTTGTAAATTTTCGTACTTAGTTTCATTGTACACCTATATATTTTGTAAAGCAGAATACAGAATCAATATATACAGAATTATTCAAAAATGTCTCCCTTGTTTCTTAACATGGTATCAGGCTAGAAAAATGTCTTGCAAAGCCATGGCTGAATCACCCAACCCTCCCTTTCCCTTATCTTTTTCATTCCTCAGATTCACCAAGCCTAACACTTGTCAATGGACTTCTAACTAGCGACAACTACCCCCAATGGCAAACAGCCATGACCTGAGCTCTCAATGCCATAAATAAACTTGGTTTTGTTGATGGAACCCTCAAACCGCCTGAACCTAACAAACCCGAATACACCTAATGGAACCAAACAAAGGATATGGTTCTTACCTGGATCCTCAATTCTATTAACCCCTCTCTTGTTAATTCTCTTGAATATCATACCGACCCACATGATGTTTGGGTTGATCTTTCCTCCCAATTTTCTCATGACAATAATGTTCGAATTTACCAACTCAAACGAGCCCTTTCTTCCCTACACCAAACCACCAATTCAGTCCATGATTACTACAACCAAATAAAACAAATTTGGGATGAACTCGGTCACCTCCAACAGAGCACTGACCTCAAAGCTTTACAACAGCAAGCCGATGATGAAAGGGTGTTCCAGTTCCTCCTCGGCCTCAATGATTCCTTTGCCTCCCTTCGCACTCAAATCTTGGCCATGGACCCACTTCCACCCATAAGCAAAGTATTCTCCATTTTGTTTCAGGAAGAACAACAAAGGATGCTCAACATTCAACCATCTTCATCGGAAACCATGGCCATGGCAGTTTGACCTGGTGGGTGCCCAAAACCTCCATTCAAGTGCACGGCTTGAGGCAAAGAAGGACACGACCGAGATCGTTGTTGGACCTTAGTGGGTTATCCTCCTAGTCGCAACCCGAGATCCAAGAACCAGCCCTCTATTCTCGGTCAGCCCCCATCAAGCATCAACCAGATTGCCGTGGCTCTGTCGTCCTCGAGTCCGGTACTAGGCTTGTCACCAAAGGTATACCAGAAGCTCCTTAGCTTGCTCGCGCCATCCCCATCTCCGATCGAGTCCTCCTCAGTCCACTTCATTGGTAACCTCTTCTCCCCTCAACTTGATTTTTCTTTCAATCAGCGCCTCCATTGGGTGGTAGACAGTGGCGCGAGCCACCATATCTGCCACCACAAGGACGCTTTCAACGATCTACAAACCCTAGCAACTCCCCATTCCATTCAGCTTCCCACGGGTCAGGATATCCTAGCCGAGGGTCTCGGCACTTGTATTCTCTCCTCATCTCTTACCCTAACTCAAGTCTATTTTGTTCTTCTTTTAACCTTTAATTTATTATCTGTTTCCCAAATTGCCCTTCAAAATTCTTGCATTATTACTTTTTCTTCTAATAATTGCTTATTTCAGGACCCACAATCGATGAAGCTGATTGGAGCGGGTGAACTATGCAATGGGCTTTACGTGTACTGTCCCGACCCCTCTATGGTTTTTGCTGCTCAATCCACTGCTAATAAGACTCTCTGGCATCAACGTCTAGGTCATCCCTCCCGTTTTACTATTCCTAATGTTTTCGATTCCCCTTGTATTCTTTCTAATTGTGATGTTTGTGCTCGTTCTAAGCACACAAGATTACCATTTCCAAATTTTGCTAATAAAAGTGTTTCTACTTTTAATAAGATTTTTTGTGATATTTGGGGTGGATATTATACTTCTTCCTTATGTGGAGCCCATTATTTTCTTACAATAGTGGATGATTTTTCCTGCACTACTTGGATATATTTAATGCGTTTTAAATCTGAAGCTTACACTCATTTAACGCATTTTTTTGCTCTTGTCAAAAATCAGTTTAACGTACCACTGTTAAAATCATTTGAACTGATAATGGACAAGAATTTCTCTCTCATCCATTTCAAACATATCCCCCTGACCATGGCATTATTCATGAACGTACCTGTGTTGAAACTCAACAAAATGGCATTGCGGAGCGTAAACACCGGCACCTTCTTAATGTTGGCCGCAGTTTACGTTTTCAAGCACACTTACCCCTTCCTTTTTGGGGTGATTTTGTTCTCACCACTGCATACCTCATCAATCGCACTCCCAGTCGTACTCTCCAAAATAAATCACCCTTTGAGGTTCTTTTCAACAAAACACCCAACTATGATCACCTCCGTGTGTTTGGGTGCCTCTGTTATGCATAAACTCTTCGTGCTCACCGTGACAAATTTCCCCCCCTTGCCACTAAATGTATCTTTCTCAGGTACCCCAGCACCCACAAAGCATACAAACTCTACAATCTTGATACACGATCAATTTTCTATTCTCATGACGTCACCTTTCATGAACAACAATTCCCTTTTCAGGATATTCTAGACACCTCCTCCTCTTCTTCTCCATCTCCAATTATTCTTCTTCCCATCCCTGAACCTGTTTTACCTACTTCCTGACCACCTCTTAACGCTCCTGAAACCCCACCTTCCCTCTTTCACCACCTTCCCCGCCTTCACCTCCACTCGTCTTTCGTCCTCGTCGCCACACTACACGGCCTACCTATCTCTAGGACTACATATGCCCCACATTACATACAAAGCCCATGGTGTCTTCACCTGCTACAACGACTTCAGGTACTGCTCATCACTTATCTGCCTTTCTTTCATATTCTCGATTTTCTCCCTCACATATTACTTATTTAAATGCTCTCACCTCTGGTATTGAACCTTCATGCTATTCTGATGCTATCCGACACCCTCATTGGCGCGAGGCAATGTCCGTTGAGCTTCGAGCCCTAGAAGATAACTCCACTTGGACTCTTGAGCACCTTCCACTTGGTAAGAAACCCATTCGATGTAAATGGGTTTTCAAAACCAAACTCAAAGCCAACGGATCCATTGAGAGGCACAAAGCTCGATTGGTTGCCAAGGGCTACACTCAAGTTGAAGGTCTTGACTATCATGAGACTTTTGCTTCTGTTGCCAAAATGACCATTGTCCGCTGCTTATTGGCAATCGCTGCAACAAAAAATTGGATCATTCCTCAACTGGACGTCAACAATGCCTTCTTGCATAGCGATCTTGATGAAGAAGTCTACATGACCCCACCACCCGGCTATTGCATTCAGGGGGAGACCCGTGTTTGTTGACTCAGAAAGTCCCTATATGGTCTTAAGCAAGCCTCCCGCAACTGGTTTCTCAAACTAACTACTGTGCTTCTTGATGCAGGTTTTCGCCAATCTCAGGCCGATCACTCATTATTCACTATTGTCAATCACACCAGCATCACTATTGTTCTTATATATGTTGACGACATCTTAGTTGCCGGCAATGCTCTACCCCAAATTCAGTATTTCAAGAATCTTCTCTCCATTCACTTCAAAACCAAGAATCTTGGCTCTCTAAAGTTCTTTCTTGGCCTTGAAGTTGCACGTTCTTCTACAGGCATTTTCTTGAGTCAACGAAAATATACTCTGGATATACTTTCTGAAAGTGGTCAACTTGGTGCCCGAACCACCTCCTTTCCAATGGAACAACATTTGAAGCTTTCTAATGACGATGGATCATTACTTCCTGATCCTAGCATTTATCGTCGTCTGGTTGGTCGTCTCATTTATTTGACCATCACTTAACCTGACATTATTTATGCCGTCAACATTCTTAGTCAGTTCAGGCATGCCCCTCGTGTTCCTCATATGACTGCTGCCACACATGTTCTCCGTTACATCAAAAGGAGTCCCAGCCAAGGCATTTTTTTCTCTTCCTCCAGCACCACACAAGTTACAGCTTATACTGATTCTGATTGGGCCAATTGTCCCACCATATTCCGTTCCACCACAGGTTACTTCATCCAGCTCGGTACCAGTCCGATTTCGTGGCATACAAAAAATTAAACTACCGTTGCCCGTTCTTCTGCTGAAACTGAATACCGTACCATAGTTGTCACCACTTGTGAGCTCACTTGGCTAAAGCAACTTCTCACTGGTCTTGGCATCCCTCATCCTGAGCCTTTCAACCTTTACTGTGACAATCAGTTTGCACTTCACATTGCCCACAATCCAGTGTTTCATGAACGTACTAAACACATTGAGATCGATTGCCACATCATTCGCGATAAAATTCGCTCCAATCTCCTCAAAGCAATTCACAATTCTTCACATGAGCAAATTGCAGATATCTTCACCAAAGCTTTAGGCCAGGCACTTTTCCATCATTTCTTACGCAAGTTGGGCATTACGGATCTCCATGCGCCAACTTGAGGGAGAGTATTGAAAAAATCATATCTTTCCAAAATTATGGATTGCATAAAATCAGGGATTTCTTATTTTTAGGCATCTGTTATAATAGAATATTTTCCTTATTTGTAAATTTTCATACGTAGTTTCATTGTATACCTATATATTTTGTAAAGCAGAATACAGAATCAATATATACAGAATTATTCAAACACGGCTCCCTTGTTTCTTAACACTCTCTGGAAAAGAATTCTTTTATGCTTGAATTATTTGCATTAATTTATAATGAATCTCTTTTATAGAGTTGTGATGCATGCTCACTGTTAGATAAAATTTAAATTCTTGTATTCAACTTTTTTGTTACTCCGTGTGTACTCAGTTTTTTATGCATTTTTTGTAATTTAATTTTTTTTTATTAACTGTTGCAGAAAAATAGCCCTCGATGCTTTCTGAAAAGCACTTTGCATTAGGCTTCCTGCCTCCCGAAAAATATGGCCCTAGTAAATTGAGGTTGTTTTTTTTTACCTTTAAGTACATTGTAACTTTCATATAAAATTTTTCGTGTCATAGGACTTCATCAATGTTGTGGAGTTTAGTATGTAGGTGATTGTATCACATATATTGGAAGTATCTACATATCCAATTATTTGGTAACAAATAAACATAATTTTTCTTTTTCTTTTTTTATACTTGATTCAGAATAAAAACATGTATACAAACTTTTTTTTTATGGGATGTGCCTTATCCATCACAAAACCATTGATTCTGTATGGTGCATCCCATCCTATCTATGTCATTATGTTGTATAATATGAGAATACAAATAGATGGTGCTAAAATGCTCTTAAATTACTTGAAAAAAGAAGAAGATTTGCATCTTTATGCTAAAGTCATTATTTTTAATTTCATTCCTGACAAATTTGTAGTTCAAATGCAAAAGTTACTTGATTGAAGGAAGTAGAATTTGAAGAAAAAATGAAATCACCACGTGAAGGTCTGCTATTGTCTTGCAAAGTAAGTTTAAAATTTTACATGATTTATTGAAATATTAAAATGATGACATTTTTTTTAACTGATGAACAAAGGAATGATTATATTAAAAAAAGTTATGGATGCCAGAAAAAGGAAGGCATCTACAAGAAGCAATGAGGAAAGCAAAATGATGATGTTAATTGTCAGATACAAGGACTGCTGAGTTATTTCTATTCACCCTTAAAGCTTCTGTGAATGTGGGCCATGTCAAATCCAAATAAATTCAAATAAACATGAAATTGGGTCATCTATGGATTTAAAAACTTAGCAAAATGTTAAAAACCTCTGGTCCCCTCTCCTTCTCTTCCTCCCTATTCTCTTTCTGGTCCCATGAATCCAAGCCAAGCTAATTAATAATTTTTATGGACTGGGATTTTTGAATCTACCTTGTTCATTTAAGAAGTTGAGCCTGAAAAAACTCATATTTGGTTTGGTGGACTTTTAAACAAGAATCTCAAGCATTGGGAAAAAGGTATAAATTGTAAGTATTTAAGCATCCTTAGACATTTTGGATGTCTAATATAAAAATAAAAAAACTAAAAGTAACTATTAGTAAAATTAGAATATCACCATTCCTTTTTCCCTCTTATTTTTTGTAACGTAGACAAATAAAACATGGAAGTAGTTGTTTCTTATTTCAGAACTTTGGTTCAATGAGAATTCTGCACATATGATGATCTTGACAAGCTGCTCTAACCTGAGCTTGAGCTGGTAGTGTATTTTTTCTAGCCAAACTTCAATTTAATATATTGTACCAAGCTTGACCAGAACTTGAACAAAACAGAAGCTATACCAAGTTGAGTTCAATTACACAATACTCAGCTTCTCAGCTTGTATGGGGCCTTCATAAACAAATTGAAAATCACAGTTATTGGGTGACCATTGCAATATAAATATTGTTCAATTGATATAAAAAAAGACACTCCTCTGTGTCTAAGTCTGGTAGCATGTAACTTGATACAGACTATTTTTATATAAAACAACTCCTCTGTGGTTTTTTTTTGAGAAATTCTTAAGTGAATCGGTCCACCATGTGGCTATCAACCCATCCAATAATAATATCACATTTGTATAATAAAAAGTTAACAAATATCAGCTATATTTCACATTAGATATGACATTTACAATTTTATTATACAAATGTCATGTTGTGATTGATTGGGTAGACCCACATGGTGGACCTAATCCACTTAAAGAATTCTCGGTGTTTTCAAGTTTCAGGTTTGACACCGTAACACTAAATTAAGACTTTAATTAAATATGTAATTGAAAAAAATTGAGCAAATTTTTTTAGGTCAAGCGATATGAATCTTATATATGTGAATTCAAATTGGACACAACACTTCTAGTTTCGTGAACTCCTAGTTCAACCAACTACACAAGGCAAACACATAACCCCGGGAATGTGTAGTTTGGCGTGACAGCAATTTCTGAAAGCATGTCAGAGTGTTTCTACCTGAAAAATAGAAGATTTATGAAAATTAATGACCTGGCTAGAAGCAGCACCATACAACTGAAGTAAACATCTCAGCATGACACACTGTTGGAGAGAAGCATGACAGAATCTCCGCATGTTGAAGTAAACTAGAAAAACCTTCAACACAAAAGAGATACAAATATGGAGAAAGTGAATCGCCTTGGCGCAGGCCACAAGTAGGAACCACGTTCCCTTTAGCCTCCCCATTAATCAACATAAGAGTATGAGACACTAGAAACACATTCCATAATCCATCCAACCCAAGTCTCATCAAAACCAAGCTTTAACATCATTGCCTTTAAAAAGCTCCATTTCACCTTATCATATGCCTTGCTCATATCTAACTTCAAGGTCATATAATACTTATTTCCTTTTCGTCTGGATTTTAAAGAATGGAATAATTCAAGGGCCACAACAATATTTCAATGATTTGCCTTCCCGGTACAAAAGTACTTTGATTAGCACTAATAACATCTGGTAAAACTCGAATTAATCTGTTAGCCGAAGTCTTAGCATAATTTTATACATAACTGTTATGACAATAGTATGAAATAAGGAGTTGTGATCTTGAGGCGTCTTTGGAATAATGTCTTTAAGGTATTAATTTCCCTCTTCAAAATGAGTTTGTTGTTGGTTCAGACAATATATCTCCAAGATACAACAAAGTCATCTATGTGCAGACAGCAACTCTGTAAATATTCTACAGAACTTTTCACTAATATTTGATTTGAAATAAAAGAAAAATAAAGGAGGAATGAATTCAAGGTTGAAGTATTTATGAAATCTGGATCACAATTGTTGTTTATAAAGATGAATTCTAACTAGTTACAACTCTTCATGAAAAGACACATTTTCATAACAATGTGTCTGTTTAATTAAAATAGGTACATTTTCATATATATATATATATATATATATATATATATATTATAGAGACAACTCTTCAATTTGGAGTTAATTTGAATACATACTATTCAATTTGAATTGGTATTCTTTCATATGTACATGATTGTTCAAGTCAATTTCTAGCTTCTGTATTTTCAAAAATTCATTATTTCATGAGAAAGAAATAACAATCAAGAGTTATGATCCAGTGCCACTTGATCCAATCATCCTTTAATATTGCAATCTACCTTCATTATAAAAATTCAACAATCCCCCACTTAGATTGTAATATTTAAATCTTCTAGTTAAATACAGATATTCTAATGAATACAAGAAAGTATCTCTCGATTTAAACTTTCAATTAGTCTAAGTATCTCAAATATCTAACGATGTCATTGGTGGCCTAAGCTTAAACCAAGACTCCTGTGTGTTAGATACAGAAAAACCACACGCATGATTTAATCTTATTTCAGTAAAAAGCTAACAAAATAATAATGTACAACATCCTGATTTTCATTAACATTTACAAAAGTAAACCCCAACTTTGCTAGAAGTCGTACCACTCCTTATGTCTATATAGGTGAAGTTTCTTTAGTGTCCCTGTTATTTCAGACACTTAATAAATCATTTATGAACTTCATTAAGAGTATATAACTCATCCTCAGTTTATTGTAATAGTCAGCACTTGAACATTCTGGAATGGATAATAAAAATAAAAATTCCAGTGCTATATCAGTCACTTATCCACAACTTGTTATTACCCATTAAACCTTAGATTAGTTTTGCCTAATATAAAGTTGGTGTCACATCCCGAACCCCACCCTACGCGGATGTCGAGGACGCGATGCCAGTCAGTCGCCATGCGACCAACCGAAGGCAATTTCTGAACTTTTCAGTGAATTGCACTCCGACTGTAGGGTCAGATGCAGCGGAATTTAAAAACTTTTTGTCAAGGGAATGCAACTCATGTATCCACCGTAGGATATGTATCACACAGAGCAAGTCTAAAATCCAACAGCTAACAATTCTAACCTCAGAGCATATCTATAATCCGACATATAACAACAGAGCAGAACTATAATCTTTAGAGTACCGTTTAAATCCATGAGCCATGTCTATATCTAGTACATATCAGTCAAGTCAGTCGTATTACATCACTCACCTGATTAAACAGATTCAATCCTCAGTAATCCAGTCTCCACAGATCAGTGCCATCAGATCCAACAGATATCATTCCTGAAAAATGTTAGGGAATGGGGTGAGCTTCGAAAAGCCCAATGAGTAACACAGGTTCCCTGTCATGGGTTTCAAAACCATTTCTTGTTTACAAAGCACAAGGGTAGTTCAGTTGTTTCTGAAATAGCAGTTTTATAAATCTACTTTAAATGCAGTTTCAGTTGAATAAAGCAGGACTGAACTAAACAGAACAACAAATCAGAACCGACGAAACAGTGCATGATGCCAATATCAATGAGAGTATAGGCAATTAATTCAAATATCAGAACAGATCAGTACTGGGCGGAACATAACAGGGCATAACAATAATATATCAGTTAGGCACGTAATCAAGCCTACTTATGCCAGACCGCTCATAATCAGAATGGTACCCAGAGTCAGACACATCATAGCAGAACAAAATCAGATAGACCATAAAACGGAACAAGACAGACCGAACAAAATAATAGTAGGACGGGACAAAATCATGCCGCGTACAATACAGTATAAGGTTTGCATTTAAAAACATGCATTCAGACAGTTTAACTTTTAAAACCGTACAGTGCATCAAAATACAATATCTATGCAGTAACTTATAAACCAAGTCAAGAATTCAGACAGATCATAACGGAACTGGACCATATATCAATCAAGACAGACAGATTATTGACGGACGGTACATAACGGGATCAGACGGAACAAAACACCAGATCAAGTCACAGGCATAATCAAGGACAGAGGATTAACAGGACGGATCATAACGGGACAAAACAGAGCAATACATCAATCAGAACAAGACATATCGGAACTGAACATGGCGGATCAAAACGGTACAATATCAATCAGGTCAAGTCATATCGGAACTGAACATGACGGAACAAAACGAAACAATATCAATCAGGATAAGTCATATCGGAACTGAACATGACGGAACAAAATGAAACGATATCAATCAGGACAAGTCATATCGGAACTGAACATGACAGAACAAAACGAAACGATATCAATCAGGACAAGTCATATCGGAACTGAACATGACGGAACAAAATGAAACAATATCAATCAGGACAAGTCATGTCGGAACTGAACATGACGGAACAAAATGAAACAATGTCAATCAGGACCAGTCATATCGGAACTGAACATGACGGAACAAAACGAAACAATATCAATCAGGACAAGTCATATCGGAACTGAATATGACGGAACAAAATGAAACGATATCAATCAGGACAAGTCATATCGGAGCTGAATATGACGGAAACAAACGAAACAATACATCAATCAGATCAAGACATATCGAAACTGAACATGTCGGAACAAAACGGAACAATACATCTATCAGAACAAGACATATCGGAACTGAACAGGACGGAACAAACGAAACAATACATCAATCAGATCAAGACATATCGAAACGGAACATGTCGGAACAAAACAGAACAATACATCTATCAGAACAAGACATATCGGAACTGAACAGGACGGAACAAACGAAACAATACATCAATCAGATCAAGACATATCGAAACGGAACATGTCGGAACAAAACAGAACAATACATCTATCAGAACAAGACATATCGGAACTGAACATGTCGGAACAAAACGGAACCATACATCTATCAGAACAAGACATATCGGAATTGAACAGGACGGAACAAACTGGTACAATATCAATCAGGACAAGGCATATGCTACTTTAAATATATGTTTTTCTTTTAAACAGTATAACGTTCAAAACAGTACAGTGCTTCAAAGTACAGTATCTAGACAGAACTTATACACTAATTCAGGAGTCAGGTTTACTCACAAGACGCAACAGTACAGAATAAAACCATGACAGACCATACAACAGAACAAGACAGACCCGAACTGAACAGGAGAACAGGACATTACAAAATCAGGTTACGTGTAATGTAGTATAAAAAGTATGCATTCAGACAGTACAGTATACAAAACAGTACAGTAAATCAAAATACAGTAACTAGACGGTGTACTTATACACCAAGTCAGAAGTTCCAGGTTACTCACAAACTGTTACGGTTATCTCCTTGCGCAAACAATCCGATAACCTCCAGATACGTCAGGCATCTCCATGTATATCCTGAACAATAATCATCAATCATATACAGATCAGAACTCATCCATTCAGGTCTCATTTGTCATCTTAGGTATCTATCGGTTTACCTAAGATAGCCTAGTAGCCTATCGCCCTCTCATCGGGTTTCATCCGGGGCTATTTTATTCTTAAATTAGGCTTAGCAGTCATCAAGATTATAACCCAAGTCATTTAGACTTCAATCGTTATCAGTCAATCACTTATTCAACCTTAGGGCAAAACGGTCATTTTATCACTCTTGCCCCGGGCCATGTCAAGGCCCTCCGAATAGTCTTTATATCTTAAATATAAAGTTCTACGTCTTTTAGACTCCAATAGGTATCAGTTAGGTTCTTATTTTAACCATAGGGGCAAAATGGTAATTTTGTTATTCTTGCCCCGGACCCAATCGTGGTTCTCAGAATATCCCATATATCGTATACATGAAGTTCTAACTCTTTTAGACTTGAATCGCTATCAGTTAAGTGCTTATTTAGCCTTAGGGGCAAAATGGTAATTTGTCCATTCTTGTCCCGGACCCTATCGTGGTCCTCAGAATAGTCCACATATCTTAGATATGATTTTTTAAGCCCTTTGGACTTCATTTGGTATCTGCTTTAGATCGTCGGGACACATCGGTCATTTCTCCTTTTACGCGTTGACTGTCTCGGAGTCTTATTTAGCCCTTCAGTGTTCATAATTATCCCTATGACAATTTATCAGATCAGTTTGACCTTTATTCCACCTCTACTTTGCACTTCATGTGCTCAGGGGTATTTTGGTCATTTTATGTTTCGTAAGATTTTGACTCCGAATCATTATTTAATCATGTTTACAGTCTCACCAGTATCTGGGCTTCTATCGCTATCAATTTCGTCCCAATCGGACTTCATTTGGGCTTCGTACAGTATCAGGGGTAATTTGGTAATTTCACGTGTCATATTTTTCGGCACGTCAGTTCATAAAATGGACCTCACCATTGGGTCCAGAGTGTCCGACATAATTAAGTTGGACTATCTGTTATGTTTAATTGACCCTAGGAATTATTAGGGGCAGTACGGTCATTTACACCTACGTGTCTGTATTTTTCAGTACATAATTTCCCAATTTGGACTGTACCATTGAGTCCAGAATACTTGAAATAGTGAAAATACACTATTTATTTGCTTTATTTGGACTCCGTTTGACATGATTAATGTCCAGGGGTAAAATCGTAATTTTACCTAATTAATAAAATAATTAAATAATTATTTTATTATTTAATTAATTTGGCAAGGGCTTAAATGTATAATTTTTCCAAAATCTGGGCCACTGTGCAATATTCAGAACTTTTGGGGCAGATCCGTAATTTTCAAAAAGTTTCAGGGTCAAAATATAATTTCATTAAATTAGGGTTCAAACCCTTTGGTTTTTGGGTTCAAAAATTGAACCAGTCCAAAACCTCCAAAAACCAACCGGTTCAGTTAGGCCAGAGAACCGGAATTACATATCCCCTTTATCCCCAATTTGGCCCCTATCCACGGTTAGGTTATCTAGTTCCCAATTTTAATTTGTTATCACCGTACCCAAACAGGCCGAATTTGATTTAAAACAAATCAGGTAAGCCCAAAACGGTGTAGTTTCAATTAAGCAGTGGCACGCTCATGCGTTGCCACGTGTATGAGTCGGTTGGGCATGACTCGGCCAACTCGGCCGAGTCGACTCCATCTTCCCCGTTTCTTCCAACTGTGTCGCCCTAGTTGCAGTCACGGTTTTCTCCAATTTCGTGGAGTTTCAAGTACATTCTTCAATCTGTTTTGATCCCAAATGGTTCCTGGTCGTCATGCCAACACTTTGGCACCGGTTTCATGAGTCGAATCAAGCTCAATAGCTTGATACATGGAGGAATAACAGAAAAGATATTTCGGCTATTAAATCCTCATTTCTCCACCAAACTTCATGCTTCTTGTCTCTTTGTGACCGTAGTAACAGGGGCTTCATTTTCCCATTCTCACGTTTCAGTTTGGAAGCCTATTTTAAAGTTTGGGTTCCAATGGCCGAGACAATAGGTTCGGTTTTGAGGGTCTTCCCATGCGATTTTGGATCGCGGTTTAGTGGTTTTTGAACCATTTTCGTGTCTTGATCAGTTCTAGACCATCAGGGGTTAGCTTGGTTGAGATCGTATCAGACCTGCAACTCATGGTCATTAATGGCAGTTTTACTACGGTTCTGTGTTTTTGGGGCAGTTCTATTGGTCCAAATGTGCACAATCAATCCAGATTTCATTGTCTAACTATGATACATGCAATGATACTCTCAAGAACATCAAAACAGTAGCTGAAATTTACAAAGGGAAATTCTCAAAATTTTTGATGGTTTACCTTTGTACAGTGGTCTCATCTCAGGTTTGTGTTCATGCATGTGGCTCCAGTGCAGTCGTGCCCCTCGGTTTGGTCACATAGTGCAGAGTTCTCCCCCTTCTTTGTGCATTTCCAATGGATGACATGCACACACACACCATGGACATACAAATTCTCACACCATTTCTCTCTTTCAATATCAGTTTACAGGATCATTTTTCAGGCCTGTTCTCCCTCCATTGCATATATGGAGATGTGTAAATGCAAATCTGATTTTTCTTGTTCAATACATCTCCCAACCTCATGATTAATTTGCATGTATTTTGGTTGGAGGAGAGGTCATCATGTGGTGTATAGGCATGATGATCTAGGGTGCATAGGCATGATGGCCTAGGGGCATAGGGTGATGCATGGATGAGGTGTTGCATGTTTGGTTATTGGTCACTTGGGGGGTGACCAAATCAGATTTATAGTTATATATATATATATATCTTTGTATATTTGTACACAAAGATACCCCTAGCCTAGTTGGTATTTTTTTGGATGAGGTTTCCTTTCACTCAAAGGTCAAGGGTTCAATTCCCTTGGCCTCCCCTTTGGCCATTTTTCCCATATTTTCAGTTAAGGCCACGTTTGGTTGCGCAGAAATTCAGTTTTCCATGTTTGCTACATAACTTTCATTCCGTAGCTCCTTTTTCGATGCGGTTTCTTCCGAGAGCTTCATAATTCAGTTCGCTTCAGTGTCAGAGGTTCCATGTCGTTTATTAATCATTCGGGATTTTCGGGGTTAACTAATTCGGATTTCGTTAGTGTTAAAGCAGTGTTATTTCGCCGAATTAGTCAGTAATTGGGTTCGGGTATTTTACCCTTTTCCTCCAGACATATTTAATTATTTTATCGATCTATCATGACCGCCGGGATTATGATTAATTCCCTTTACTATTCTGTAAGCCGGTATTAATTAATAATTAGATAATTAATCATTAATTATACAGGGTTGGGGTGTTACAGTTGGGTTTCTATTGTAGGTGACTTTAGAAAAAGGGTTTCAAGCCCATTCTAATAGATGTGTTTTTATCAAGTCTCTCGAAAGTTCCTTAATAAATGGATCCACCAAGTTGTTACTTGACTTAACATAAACTATGGTAACAATTGCATCCAAAATCAATTGTTTGACATACTGATGTCTCAAGCTAATATGTCTAGATTTACTATTATATATTTTGCTATATGCTCTAGACATAGTAGCTCCACTATCATAGCACAAAGAAATAGTTGGCATCGGTTGTGGCCACAACTTTATATCCAATAAAAGATTTCTCAGCCAATTTGCTTCTTTGTCTGCTGCTGCTAAGGAAATAAACTCATATTTCATTGTGGAATGTGAGATGCACGTCTATTTCTTTGAAGGCCATGATATAGCTCCACTAGCGAGAGTAAAAACCTATCCAGACGTTGACTTATTATCACTTGCACTAGTAATCCGACTAGCATCAGTATATCCTTCAAGTAATGCTAGAAAATTGGTATAAAATTGTAGAGATTCAAAAAAAAAAAAAAAAAAAATGAGGGTGAATTTTTCGTTTTTGCCGGTAGGATATTCCGCATGCATAGTTTTATCGGTTTTATTGGTAAAACATTTTTCTTGCAATTTCTCACCGAATGACATGTTTAGAGGCATTTTTGGAGGTTGCCATAGAAGAGAAATATGCTTAGAATATTGTGAGATAACTGCTGTACGAATTTGATCCAAAACGGAAATAGTTTCCAGAACTGGACAAAAAGGGCGTTCGGGTGGCCCAGGTGGAACGGGCCTAAACCAACCTCAAATGAAAATGTTTTCTTCTAAGAGTTTTCATTTAAAATAATTTTATGAATATTGGATAAAATGGAATCTCAAATTGAAGCGTTTAGGAATGAACTGTGGAGTAACGGAATTTTCGGGCTCATTAAGGGCAAAATGGTCATTTGCCCTTGCCCCCTTTGACCCCTCACTATAAATAGCAGTCTCAGTGAGCTGGAGATACAGAAATCATTCAGTATCTCCAGCCTTTCACGTTCTTATAGAGAGAGAGTGAGAAAAGCCTTAGAAATTCAAGAATTCAAGCTATCGAAACACATATTTTGAGCGGGATTTTGACCGAACTTCCTTCTGAGAAGTTGTTCATCTCCATGAGTACTATATCCTCACCAAAAATTTTTTCAGTCCAACAAACACAGCCACCGAAGTTCAAGAAAAACTGATTTTAGGTATGATATAGTGCTAAGCTAGCAATAGATTCAAGTTTCTTTGTGTTTTTACATGTATTTGAATTGCTGTAAATGTATATCTAAGGTTAGGAGATCACCTAGGAAGTAGCTCCTTTGAAAAGCCTAGAGTTGGTAGTTTAGGAGTATTTTTGTTCTTGTTGATTTTTGGTGATTTCTTGCTTTGTTTGGTGTGTATTTGATAGACAGAATTGTGCCATGAGATTTTCAACCCATGTAATTATTGACACACTTTTTGGTTGGGCCATGTAATGGTTTGATGCTTTTATATTTAATAGAATTCTATGCCCCTTATGAATTTGTTGAAAGTGTGAGACTTGTGCTTTACATATGTAGGGATATATTCAATTATGATGTATACATGTTGTGAGGGTGATGCCTTGAAGTTTAAATTTAACTTTCATGACATGAGTTATATGATTTGGGATAAGGGATACCATGTGTTCAATGCATTGCTACATTGAACTTGCATAATGAAAGCATGGCATTTTGACATGGTGTGATTCCTTGAGATCATGGTGTGAGTTGAGCACAAGGTGCTATGCATTATGAGGGTGTAGATCCTGTGGTGAAAAATCCAAAATTGGCCATTAGGTACTCGCATGCCTACGGGGTCCAAACTGTAAAGCGAGGCATATATTGGTACTTGCATGCCAACGGGGAAGAACCGTGAAGCGAGACATGAATGGCATAGAGTTGCATGTATGCGTCACGCATATAGATATTGCATGGCATTGGGGGAAAATGGGATTATACTTTTGAACTGTACACTTGCACATGCCATGCCCTTGAATTTGTTTCTAGTCTTAATGCTATATTATACCAGCAGTTGAGCTGACCCATTCGTGGGAATTATCTTTCAGATGAGGTCCCGGACACTTGAGACTTGTTTAAGTCTTGAAGAGTGGGAAGAAATGGATAGTGTTGAAGATTTAGCCCTTGGGGCATATGTTTTCTTTTCTTTTTGGAATGTATGGGCATAAGCCCAATTTGTTGTATTTACTTTTGAGAGGTGTATGAACAATAGGCCTTGGACTTTCCTTTTAAAATGTATGGGTGGTGACCCAATGAAAGCATGATGGTTATGGTTTAAAGGTGTATTCCAAAGAAGTATTGGAACTAGTGAATGCATGATGTTTTATTTAAATGTATACTACATTGATGTGTGTTGGATTATGAGGATTGTGGCCCTCAAGCGAGGGTGGATATTTATGAATTTATAACCATTTATATTGTGGAAATCAGGTGTGGGAAAACACTTAGAGAAACAAAGGAAACTATGTCCAAATTTTTGGAAAACTAAAGTGGGAAATAAATATGTAAAACACTATCTAAATGGTTGGGAAAAGTGTCCAAATTAGGAGGAAAATGTCCTTGGGAAATGGGCTAAAAAGTGGGAAAAAGTGGGCTTGAAAAACTTGGAAAAAAATTCAGAAATGAAAAATTAGGTTGTAGCCATAAACAGTGAAAAATTAGAAAACAACCCCTGACATGCCCCTGTAGTGCCCAGCCGCCTAGCCGTGCATGCGCGAGTGCCTCACCCCTGCGTGCGCGCTGCTTGTCATCCTGTGCCTTGCCCTGTCTGCCTGTCTCCCTCGCGCGCGCGCCTGCTACCTTGTTGCGCGACAACCTGCTGCCCACTTACTGTCCCGCCACTTTACGCCACCTTTTGGGCTACCTTTTTCAACCATTTTTGGGACACCATTTGAACCATATTTGGACATTATTTTGGGCCATGTTTGGGCCCCATTATGGATTCTTTTAGTATCCTTTTTGGGCCATGTTGGGCCACTAATATG
The DNA here is from genome assembly GCA_008638375.1 of Nyssa sinensis. NCBI lineage: Eukaryota > Viridiplantae > Streptophyta > Magnoliopsida > Cornales > Nyssaceae > Nyssa > Nyssa sinensis. The sequence continues at coordinate 11,623,632 of CM018037.1, read as the reverse complement.
GGCTGTGTTAGGCTTTCTTCCTTAGGCGATATTTGGTGGGTTTCTTGGCTCATTTATGGACCATGTCTTAGACTACTTTTGGGGCCATTTGAGACATCATTTTAGGGAAATATTTGGGGAATGATTTAAGACTGTTTTAAGGACCAATTTTGAATATGACTTAAATTAATTGGAACATTAATTGGGACAAGGACTTGGGCGACATTTGGGGATCGTTTTGAGTTCAAGTGGAATAGCAACTGTTTAATTTTAATCTTGGGGGAAAATTTGAGGAATAATGAGGGAGATTACAATTAAATTTACTGACTTGTCATTTCATTTCTTTTCTTTTATTTTGTTCAGTCGCTCCTTGGGTTCGTAGAAATCAGGGGCGTGACAAAAATAATCCCAGTCTAATAGTTCTTTTAAGATAACCAATGACTCTACCAATAACTTTCCAATGTTCCATTCTTGGATTACTTGTAGATCTGGAAAGTTTGCAAATTGCAAATAAAATATCAGGCTTTGTGCAATGCATTGCATACATCAATCTACCAATTGCACTAGCATATTGTAACTGTGCAACTGCCCTGTCAGAATTCTTTGTCAGTTTAAATAATGAATCATATGGGATATTTGCTTCTTTAATTCCCAAATACTGAAATTTAAGAAGCACTTTTTCAATATAATGAGATTGACTCGAGGCATAGCCCCCACTATGTTTCTTTACTTTGATCCCTAAAATAGTATCAACTTCGTTAAGATCTTTCATCTTAAATTTAGAAGTTAAATACTTTTTAGTTTCATTTACACCATCCATGCTAGTCCTAAATATAAGCACGTCATCTACATAAAAACAAATAATAACACTATAGCTATGGGCGAATTTAGAATAAATGCACTTATCAGAATTGTTATGTTTAAAACCATGGGACAAAATTACAGAATCAAGTTTCTCATGCCACTGCTTTGGAGCTTGTTTTAGTTCATATAATGATTTAACCAATTTGCAAACTTTCTTTTCATTTTTAGGTAGAACAAATCCTTTTGGTTGTTCCATGTACACCTCTTCATCTAGATCACTATTTAGAAAAGCAATTTTAATATCCTTTTGATGTATATATAAATTATAAATTGAAACTAGTGCTATAAGCACTCTAATGGATGTTAATCTAGCTACTCGAGCATATCTATCAAAGTAGTCTATAACTTCCTTTTGTTTGAAACCTTTGGCTACTAATCTAGCCTTAAAAGTTTGTATTGACCTATCTGTATTGAACTTTCTTCTAAATACCCATTTACATCCTATAGGTTTAGAACTAGAAAGAAAATCAACCAAAACCTAAGTATTATTTGATAATATTGAGTGCATTTCATCATTGATTGTCTCTTTCCAAAAGGCAGCATCTCTAGAAGCCATGACTTCACTGAATATTTTTTTATCTTCTTCTGTGTTTAAAATAATAGGCATTTCATTCAACACAGTTTCTCTATTTCCTTCTAAAATGAAAACAATGGCTTGAGATGATACAAAATCAGAATCCAAGTGTTTTTCTTTTCTAGGTCTTTGACTCCTCCTAGGTTCAGAAGATGTTTCAAGAATTTTTCTTTTGTTTCCAATAGATGAACTAGGATTTGAATCAATTGCTAGTGTTTGAGTAGGATTAAGAACAATGCTAGAATCTTTACAGAATTTATCTTCAATAAATTCTACATCTTTTGATTCCACTATGACATTAGAATTTAAATTTAATAGTCTATAAGCTTTGAAATTTTTAGTATATCCTACAAAAACACTTTTCAAAGCTCTTGGACCTAATTTTGTTCTCTTTAGGTCTGAAACTCTATAGAAGGCCAAACAACCCCATACCCTAAGGTAACTTAAAATAGATTTTCTACCTTTCCACAATTCATATAGTGACACTTGTCTTGTCCTAGAAAGAATTCTATTATGCACATGACAAGTAGTAAGTAACGCTTCACCCCATAAATTAAAAGGCAATTTTACATTAAAAAACATAGCATTTAACATGTCAACTAGTGTCCTATTTTTTCTTTATGCTAACCCATTTTGTTGTCGGGAGTAAGGTGCACTAGTTTGATGTATATATAATGCCATTATCTTCACGATATGAAGTGAATTCATTAGAAAAATATTCCCCACCTCTATCACTACAAGGAATCTTAATTTTCATTTTCTTTTGATTTTCAACAACAGATTTATAGCATTTACACATATTAAAGGCCTCATCTTTATTTTTCATTAAATATACATGTGTATATCTTGAAAAATCATTAATGAAAGTAATGAAATATCTATTGCCTCCTTTAGTTAAAATGCCATTTAATTCACAAATATTAGAATTTACAAGTTCTAATAATTGTGTTTCTCTATTGATTTTAGGAAAATGTTTCTTTGTCATCTTTGTTTGAATGAAAATTTCACACTTAGAATTATCATTATTATTTTATGCAATCAAACCATGTTTAGACATAAACTTTAAAGATTAAAAATTTAAATGTGCTAAACGAGTATGTCACGAATTACAAGACTCAAGAATATATAAGTAAAATCAGAATTTATTTTATTAATACTAAACTTGAACATTCCATCACAAGAGTATCCTTTTCCAATAAACATCCCACCCTTAAACAGAATGAGATTACCAGACTCAATGACAACTTTAATGCCATTATTACAAAGCAGATTTGTAGACACTACATTTTTCCTAATTTTTTAAACATGAAGAACATTCAGAAGTACAAGTTTCTTTCCAGAAATAAACTGGATTTCAACAATCACTTTCCCATAACCTTAGCAGAATTATGATTTCCTATAAGTACTTCTTGTCCATCCTCTACATCTTCATAATGTTTGAATTGAGACTTGTTGCATACATGTACAGTAGCACCAGAATCATTCCACCAATCAGAGAACTTGGTTGTTGTTTCCATATGTAATTCTGTAACCATACCAACATGCAATTTTGATATTAGGGAAACAATCTCATAAGTCTCATTTTCAACCATATTTTCATGATTGTGACCTTTGACTTCTTTTGTCTTCTGTTTCTTCAAGTATCTGCAATCTTTCTTTAAATGTCAATTCTTTCCACGATTATAACAAGCCTTATTCTTCTTATTATGATTGTCCCCAGAATTATTAGAGTTAGTGTGTTTTTGTGATTCTTATAATTATTGCCATTAATATAATTCACATTAGAGCCAGCATTTACCAAAAATTTGTTATCACGAATTCGAGTTTCCTCTTTAATTCAAAAATGTTTTTGAATCTGCTCTAAAGTGAAAATCCGTTATTGTATGCAATAATTTCTTTTTGTAATAATTCTAACTAGGGGAAAGTTTAGCAATTATAGCCCCCCACTTGTAATGATTTAGAAACCACAACTTTAAGATTACAAATTTTGTTCACTAAAACTTGTAAATCATGGACTCGGTCCATTAGAGAAATATTTTCTACCATGGAGAACTCGAAATATTTCATTATAAGAAATTTATCCCAACCTTATTTTTCTGTATTGTACTTGAATTCCAGTGTCTTTCATATTTCTCTTAGTGACTTTATTGATGTGAACAAATCATACAGACGATCGGAGAGTGTGTTCAGAATGTATCCTCGGAAGACCACTTCATCTTTTCCATGTTTCTTGCGTTGTCCCTTGACTTGTTCAGTATCATCTAACTTGGGTTCTAGAAGTGGTGCCAAAGTCGGATCAAGTAGGTAGGAGATCTTCAGAGCAGTAAGTTGGAATAAAATCAATTAATCACTTTGAAAAATCTGTCTAGTTTGACAAATTCTTGGTTCATCACTTTGAAAGCCACCATGTCGGATCTTGACTCTATTGCAATTAATACCTTAAAAATTGTTATGGCAGTAGTATGAAATTAGGATTTGTGACCTTGAGGCTTGTTTGGAACACTGTTTTTAAGATATTAATTGTCCTCACTGAAAATGAGTTTGCCACTAGATTCATGCAATATAGCTCTGAAATACAACAAAGTCACCTATCTGCAGACAGCAATTCTGTAGATATTCTACAGAACCTTTCACTGATATTTGACTTGAAATAAAATAGAAATAAAGAAGGAAGGAATTCAAGGTTGGAGTATATATGAAATATGGATCACAATTATTGTTTATATAGATGAATTCTGACTAGTCACAACTCATCATGAAAAGGCACATTTTCATAACAATGTGTTTGTTTAATTTAAATAGGTACATTTTCATATATATATATATATATATTATATTATATACTGACACAACTCTTCAATTCGAAGTTAACTTGAATACATGACTATTCAATTTGAATTGGTATCCTTTCATATATACATGACTATCCAATTCAATTTCTAACTTCTATATTTTCAAAAATTCATTATTTCATAAATAAGAAATAACAACCAAGAGTTATAGTCTAGTGCCACTTGATCCAATCAACCTTTAATATTACAATTTACCTTCAATATAAAAATTCAACAAACATTGCGGAGACTTATTGGCCGAACTTGACCCATATTCATGGGACTAGCCACCTTAGGAATGAGAGAGATTTCTGTGAAATTAATACTCTTAAAAAGCTCACCCGAATGGAAAAAACCTGAAAACTACCTCAATGATCTCCCTTCCTCCCCACCACATCCCAGTAAGTCTGGAAAAAAGCACCCGTCATACCATCCATTTTAAAGGGATTAATCGGAAAAGTTGCACCGCGAAAGTCTTGCGCAGTTGGATAAGATTGTTTGGCATTATTCTTTTAGTGGCCATTATTATGTTGAATCGGGACGTTCATTGGGTTTGACGAACTGCCCAATGCTAGTTTTGGATGATTATTCTACTTCCTCTTCTTTCTGGCTTGGCAATTGGAAGTTGGGTGTTCCGAAAAAATTACAATTATTTTTCTGAAACTGTGCTCATAACATCCTGCCAATTGGTTCTTCTTTGTAATGCAGAAATGTTACCTTGGCTATGGGTTGTCCTTTTTGTGATTTACGGGAAGAATCTTTTCTTCACTTGTTCAACTTCTGTATTTTTACTAAACAGGTGTGGTATGCACTTCCTTGCAAGTTATTGTCGATAGGCTTGACGGTAACTCTTTTATTGCTTCGTGGTGTTCCTTGATTTCTCATTGGGTGGTTTGAATTTTAAGGATGAGCTTATTCGTTTCGAAATTTTCCTTTCGTGGAATATTTGGAAGGCTTGAAATGAAAAAGTCTTCAACCACCGTTTGACTGATCCTATGGTTGTTGTTGGTTTAGCTCAACGCTCGTCCCTTGAGGTTGCTGGAGTGGATGAAGTGTCAGGCAGGGACGAGGCCAGCCCATGCTCATGCCCAGGGACAACTTCCTTCTCACTTTTTTATTTATTTGAATTTTTGTAAAAATATTTAAACATAATGAATGGAGTCCAAAGCTTTCGTTTTTCTGGTCGTTCAGGGAATACAGTTGCCCATGAGATCGTGATTATCGCATTTTCTTGCCACTGACCAAGTTGATATTTGATGTTTCTTGTTTGTCTATCATTTTAATAGAATCTTTCTTCCATTGGTACAAGAAAGTAATAAAAAAAAAAAAATTCCGTGAGCTTAATACATCAAATATTTAATAAATGATAAGTTATGCATTCACAGAATCGGACAAGCCGAACAATAGAAATAGTTTGGCATGAATGTCATTGATGAGGTACACATCCACAACTACAAGATGATGAAACGTGACACTAGGGAATAGAATTAAAAATCCTAAACCAATGAAATTTGACTTAATATTACAAATAGTTTTTTCATTGATTCGATTGATGTGAAGTTAATGGTTAGCACTATGTCTAAGTATACAATGTTATACATGGGGTCCTTGGAATTGAAAGCACTCAATTAATTATATGGTAGTGTAGCCCACAATAATTTAGTGGACAACCCTCACATTTGTGACATCATATTTTTTTTATTTATTCGATTATAACTATTTTAATTTCTTTTCCAAGAAAAATAACTAGTCATATTAAGATTATTGATATGTCATAAAGTGGCAGACCAATCTCTACACGACACATGTGCTTACCGAACACCCAAAATGCATCCACCCAGAGCAGGTGTAAACATATGACCTTTACAGCTCACGGGTCGGAAGCCCATGCAACCCTCAAACCCACCTTGAGCTCGGAAGGAACTATGAACACTCATAAGAGGGTTCTGAGCTTATTGCCGCCTTAAATACCCTACCGAGTTGAGGATAAAGAAACAGTATTCAACAAGAAAACTGCCATCCACGAAGCGCAGTGTCCAACATGGTAACTACTATTCTCTGATGATCAAATCTCTATTTTCACGACTCCAAATCCTAATCAACTTAGGAAATCCACAACCTATAAATAAAGCCTTAAGGTGCGCTTTTATTTCATACTCATTCAATTACTATTACTTTCAGTCTTTCAATTCAGTTTTATTGACTTCATCATCGGAGCGGCTACCACCGGAGCCAACCCGGTGGCCCTTTGATCATTTTCTTTGAGTGTTCCACAGGCGACGGTGAAACCCTCAGCCACCATCATGAGTGAAGCACCCAACGAGGAGATTTCTGTTGAGCAACCAGTGCATCCCTAAGACACCACTCATGTGGGAGGAAACCCTCAGCCATCAACCGCTGCCTGTAGAGGGATACCGGCCTTCAGCCCGGCTATCCATTACCAGAGTACGACGAGGGTCCCAACTCCGGTGGCTTCTGGGGCAAACGCAGCACCCTACGAATTCCAGCCTCAAGGAGCACCAGCTCCCCTAGTTCAAGAACACCGAAGTCCTTTTCCTACCATGGGTCATGGCTGTCTCATCTAGATGGGCATTGAAACTGAAAGGCAAGACTCGCAACAACCAATCCTGCCTAAAGACCCACGGAGGGCCGAAGAAGTTGCAAACTCTGTAGACCATACTATTGTTGCGAGAGACATTTGCATCCCTCCAGAGCAGGACGAGCTAGCCACGTTGCTTGAAAGGTTTTCCATGCCATTCACCCCCGCTATAATGGCCGAGGAGCTGCCAAAGAAATTTGTTGTCCCAAAGTTCACTCTTTATGATGGAACTAGGAACTTAGGGGGACCATCTTTCTCATTATCAGCACACCATGGCACTACATGGAGCCACTAACGCTTTCACGTGCTATACATTTGTAACCAGCCTCAAAGGCACTGCTCTAAAATGGTTCCACCACCTCTCCCAGAATTCAGTCGCCAGTTTTTACGAGCTTAGCAGGCGTTTTCTTGACAGATTCATGACAAGTAGAAGGTTAAGGAAGGGGCCAGAGTTCCTACTGAATATAAAATAGTCTTAAGGAGAGCCTCTCCAAGAGTACATTGCGCACTTCAATGCCGAGCTCATAGAGATCACAAATTACAGTCCGAGCTTTCTGGTTGCTGCCTTGACCTCGGGTCTTGCTCAGGGGGGTTTCCGGGATTCTTTAACAAAGAGCCCTTCCGCTGACATGACAGCACTCATGGAGCGAGTCATGAAGTATATAAATCTGGAGGAAGCAAAATAAACCTCCCAAAAGATTAAAGAACAAGCCTAGAAGGATGATTAGAAGAATGACTCCAGTACTACTAAGAAGAGGGTTAGGAGCTCAGACAAAAGAATGGCGTCCAAAACTCCAAACAACACTGGCCTAGGGGGGTTCGCCACCTTCACTCCCCTGAACGCCTCTTTAGCTCACATACTTCAACAGGTCCAAGCACGTGAAAACCTTAAGTGGCCAAAACCGTTAAAAGGCAATCCCAGCAACAGGGACCAGAATAAGTATTGCAATTTTCACAAAGACTATAGGCATACGACTGACGAATGCCGGGCTCTCAAACAGGAGATTGAGTAGCTCATTAGGAGAGGACGATTGCGGGAGTTCGTTAGGCAGGACGGGAGGCAAAACCCCCGTAATGACAAGTCCTAGCAGAGGAGGCAAGAACAGAGGCTAGAACAAAGGGATGGACGAAATGAGCCTCAACAACAAAACAATTAGGTCATCTTCATCCTTAGGGGCGACTGAAGGGTAAGGCCACTAAAGCCCTAGCTTTAGGCCCCCAATTTTTTAGGCCTCATATTTTTTTTTTATATTTTAAAAAAATATTTATTATAATAAAATAAATAAATCTTTTCGTCTTCTTAATTTGTCTCTTTTATTATATAGCTATCACCTAATAACTACTTTTTTTGTAATATTTATTATCTTCTCGCTTATCTCATTTTGTTTTTTCTAATAATTAAAGTTCTTATTTTTTATTTATAAAATTCTTTTTTAAGTCTAAAAAGAACTCTACAACCTAACAACCTGCTATATTTTCTGAAAAATACTCTGCGACCTGACATTTTGGTAACGGCTCCTGAGCTTCTCTCTTTTCTTCTTTTCTTTTTTCTTTTCCTCCTTTCTCTATTCTGCGCCCAGCCGCCTCTTTTCTTCTTTTTTTTTTTTTTTTCTTTTCCTCTTTTCTCTATTCAGCGCCCAGCCATCTCTTTTCTTTTTTTCTCTTTTCTTTTCTTTTCTTGGTTCCTGCTCTCTGCGCCCTTCTCTTCCCTTGTTTGCTTCAGCCGAGAGCCATCCCATCCTTTCTTCTTTATTTTATAATCCTTCTTTTCTCTTTTTTTTTTCTTGACCAAGGCGCCAGCCGTGCCGCCGCTTTATTTATTGGCTCTGTTTTGTTTACTATATTGGACTTTGGCGTTTTGCAAGTGAAATCATTTGGAGTTGGCGAGTTGTTGTGCGTGAGCCATGAAGTATTGAAAATTTTGATTAGCTCCTTTTATGTTTGCTGAATCTGAAGACTAAATTGCTCCATAATCAGGTTCTATTGTTCTAACTTTGAATTTTTTAATTTAAAATTTATATTATCTTTTAAGACATATATAATTAGATTACCTCTATTTTGTTTCCTGTAATTAGCTCATTGAATCTTTGATTATTAATTTTGTATTAACTATTAAAAATATATAAAATAATTGTTATAGAATAATGTTAACAATTTCCGTAACCGTTGCTTCGGCGGAAAGAAGTTTTTCAAAACTAAAATTAATAAAATCTTACTTAAGATCAATAATGTCTCAAGAAAGATTAAATGGATTGGCAATACTATCAATTGAAAAAGAAATGTTAGAATAAATTCATTATAAGAATTTAATTAGTAATTTTGCATATCAAAAAGCTAGAAAAATAAATTTTAAATAAAAAAATTATAAAATTTTGATAAATAAAAAAACCTCATTTTACAATTTTGCTTTAGGCTTCTGAATGTGTTGGGTCACCCCTGTTCGTCCTCCATGCAGACACCTCGACCATTGGGACATCCAACCGAGCAAGGAAGCGCTATGCTCGGGAGGCCAGAACTATTTCTAGCATCCTCTAGATCTCCACTGTTAAGAAGAGACTGAGGCGAGTACCTGAGATCCAGCTCTCAGATTAAGATCTTGCAGGGGTGCACTGTCCTCACAGTGACGCCCTGGTTATTTCTCTAAAAATTGCTAATTTTGAAATCTGGAGAGTTTTGGTGGACATAGAAAGCTCTGCCAATGTGTTGTTCTACAAACCCCTTAAACAGATAAAGTTCAACTCCAGCGACGTCAAGCTTACCGCTGCAATAATGGCAGGGTTTGAGGGGAACCTCAGTACTCCACTAGGGAAGATAGATCTTCCTACCACAGTAGGAGAGGGAGATGGACAAAAGACCACGATCTTAGAATATATGGTGCTAAATTCCAAATCCCCCTACAATACTATAATCGGAAGGCCTTGGCTCCACTAGATGGGTGCAGTCACCTTAACCCTTCATCAATGCCTGAAATATGTGCACAAGAATGTGGTCCACTCTATCAGTGGGTGCCAGCCAACTGCCTGAGAATGCTATACTCTCGCACTCAAGGAAAATGCTCCTAAATAGCAATTATTGCACTCTCATGAGGGTAGAGGCCCAGACCTTTTCCCCTATCATGAGACAGAAGACTGCCTATCTAAAATTGATGAGCCTCTAAGTCCTAGAGGAAGGGACAGTAGGGCCAAGCCCATGGGGGATCCTATCAAGGTGCTAGTCAGCTCGAAAGATCAAGGGCAGTACTTGCAAATAGGTCCAGACCTGACACCATCCGAGTAAGAAGAGATGGTAAAATTCCTAAAGAACAACCTTTTAGTGTTCGCTTGGGAAACTAAAGATATGGAGGGGATAGATCCATACCTCATCACCCACAAGTTAATGATAGACCCTGACCACTCTCTAGTAAGACAGAAAAGGAGGACGCTCGCTCCAGAGTGACAACAGACCATTAATGAAGAAGTATAGAGGTTGTTGGATGCCAAGATGATAAGAGAGGTATTCTATCTAGAATGGCTTGCCAATACTGTTCTGGTCAAGAAGAAAAATGGCAAGTGGAGGGTCTGTGTGGATTACACCGATCTCAACAAAGCCTGCCCTAAAGACAGCTTCCCAGTCCCGATGATAGACTAGCTAATCGATGCAACGGCAGGACACGAACTTATGAGCTTCATGGACGCCTACTCTGGATACAACTAGATCTAGACGTACCCTCTAGACCAGGAAAAAAAAACTTTCATAACCGAACGAGATCTCTATTGCTATCGAGTGATGCCGTTCAGTCTGAAAAATGATAGGCTAACATATCAACGTCTGGTCAATAAGATGTTCAGTCCTTGAATTGGCAGTACAATGGAAGTATACACAGATGACATGCTAGTCAAAAACCTACAGAAGAGCAACCACATCTAGCACTTACGCCAGACGTTCGATATCCTGAAACAACAAAAGATGAAATGAAACCCCTTAAAATGAATCTTTGGTGTAACCGAGGGAAAGTTCTTGGGTTACCTTGTTTCCTAGAGGGGTATTGAAGCAGATCCTACTCAGATTAAAGCTTTGATTGAGCTGGAATCACCGAGGACAAAAAAAGACATTCAGGCTCTGAACGGGAGAGTTGCAGCTCTGAATCGATTCATCTCCAAATCTACTGACCGCTGCTTACCGTTCTTCAAAGCCTTAAAGGGAAACAGAGCATTGTAGTGGTCCAAAGAATGTGAAAAATCCTTTCAAGAGCTGAAGAAGTACCTGGCTTCCCCTGAACTCTTATCAAAGCCAATCCTAGGGGAGAAATTACTTCTCTATCTTGCAGTCTCTGAAAATGCCGTCAATTCTGTACTGGTTAGGTAGGATAAGGGGGTTCAAAAGCCCATATTCTATGTAAGAAAGGCACTGTTGGACGCAAAGAAAAGGTATCCAGAGACTGAGAAACTAGCCTTTGCCCTAATAATCTCTGCACGGAAGCTTTGACCTTACTTCCAGGTGCATCCCATTGAGATCCCAACAGCCTATCCACTGAAGTCAGTACTATGGAAGCCTGAAGTCTTAGGGTGATTAGTTAAATGGTCTGTGGAATTGGGGAAACTTAACATATCCTACGTTCCACGGGCCTCCATTAAAGGGCAAGCATTAACAGATTTCGTTGCCGAGTTCACCCCAGCACTACATGATAAGGCACAACTTAGCAAGAGCTTTGCTACATGGCAACTCTATATTGATAGATCATCTACGGATTGTGGATCTGGAGTCGGCTTAGTGATACGATCCCCTGAGGGATCTATAGCCGAAAAGGCAATAAGCTTGGCGTTCAGAGCTTCTAACAATGAAATCGAGTATGAAGCCCTCATCCCTGGGATGAAATTAGCTATAGAGTGTGAAGCCCAAAACCTCGAAGTTTTCTCTGATTCCTAACTGGTGGTAAGCCAAGTTTTGGGAGAATTTTCCACCAAAAATGACAGAATGCTCCGGTATTCAGAACTGGTGGGTTTACTGAAGTGCTCATTCCTTGGATTCACTATCCAAAAAATTGAAAGAAGTCAAAATACCAAGGCCAACGCCTTGGCAAACATGGCCTCTCATCTCAAGGCAGAAGGAGATTCCATACTGAAGGTCTCTCACCAGCCAAGGCAAAGCATAGAAGAGGTTCAGACCTACCAGGTTATCGAACAGACCCAAAATTGGATGACTCCCACCCTCCAATATATAGAAAGAGGGTTGCTTCTAGAAGACAAAAACATGGCCCGAAGAATTTGAATCAGGGTAGCTCGGTACCTGGTCTCAAACGGGAAGATCTATCGCAGATCTTACTCTCAACCCTTACTGCAGTGCTTGACCCCAAAAGAATCTCAATATGTTCTGCCAAAAACACATGAGGGAATCTGTTGCAACCATAATAGGAGTAGAGCCATTGCCCATCGAGCTTTAACACAGGGCTACTATTGGCCCAGCATGTTGAAACAGGCCAAGGAGTACGTCCAGAAGTGTGACAAATGCCAACGATTTACTCCATACCAACACCAGCCCCACCATGAGCTCATTCCTATCGCCAACCCATAGCCTTTCTCTTAGTGGGGAATGGACATTGTAGGGCCATTATCGAAGGCCACTCCAAACAGAAGATACCTCTTGGTTACCATTGATTATTTATCCAAATGGGCAGAGGTCGAGCCCCTAACCCACATCACGAAGACAGAAGTAAAAAGTTTCACTTGGAGGAACATAGTCTGCAAGTTTGGCATACCGCGCGTTATCATTTCAGACAATAGTACGCAGTTTGCCGGGAAAGTTTTCAAGAAATTTTGCCAAGACCTGCACATCAAACACCATTTTGCCTCACTAGGGCACCCTCAAGCCAACGGGCAAGCAGAAGTCACCAACCGGACAATTCTTGATGCCCTGAAGAAGAGGTTAGAAGTGGCCGAAGGAAGGTGGGTTAAAGAACTCCTTAATGTGCTCTAGGCCTATAGAACCACAAGAAGAACACCACTTCTGAGACTCCATTCTCACTTGCTTATGGCTCGGAAGCAGTAATTCCTGTTGAAATCGGCATGCCTACCCTGAGGACGGAAGCTTTCGACCAAGGGGCTAATGATCAGCAGCTCGTAGAGAACTTTGACCTACTTGAAGAAAAGCGAGACCAAGCCAAAATCATGATGGAAACATATCAACAAAGGATGGCCAACAGTTTCAGACAAGGGATAAGGCCCCTCAGTCTCTATGTTGGGGATCTCGTCCTAAGAAGAGTGTTCCCAAACACTAAGGATCCCACTATGGGCAAACTGTCACCCAACTGGGAAGGCCCTTATAGGGTAACGAAGATTGTTAGACCTACCACATACTGGTTAGAAGACATAGCTAGGAAACTTATACCCAGGCCATGGAATGTAGAACACTTATAAAAATATTATCAATAAAGATTTTCTTTCTTCATCTCTACTAAGTGTTCTCGCCTCAATGTACAGACCCCTAAAAACCTTGCAGCTTATGCAAGAGTTATAGGTCTGGTCCATCTCAATGTACAGACCCCTAAAAACCTTGCAGCCTGTGCAAGAGTTATAAGTCTGGCCCATCTCAATATACAGACCCCTAAAAACCTTGCAGCTTGTGCAAGAGTTATAGGTCTGGTCCATCTTAACGTACAGACCCTTAAAAACCTTGCAGCCTGTGCAAGAGTTATAGGTCTGGTCCATCTCAATGTACAGACCCCTAAAAACCTTGCAGCCTGTGCAAGAGTTATAGGTCTGGCCCATCTCAACGTACAGACCCTTAGAAACTTTGCAGCCTGTGCAAGAATTATAGGTCTGGTCCATCTTAACGTACAGACCCCTAAAAACCTTGCATCCTGTGCAAGAGTTATAGCTCTGGTCCATTTTAATGTTCAGACCCCTAAAAACCTTGCAACCTGTGCAAGAGTTATAGGTCTGGTCCATCTTAATGTTCAGACCCCAAAAAACCTTGTAGCCAGTGCAAAAGTTATAGGTCTGGCTCATCTCAATGTACAGACCCCTAAAAACCTTGTGCCCTATGCAAAAGTTATAAGTCTAGCCCATCTCAATGTACAGACTCCTAAAAACCTTGCGCCCTGTGCAAGAGATATAGGTCTGGCCTATCTTAATGATCAGACCCCTAAAAACCTTACAGCCTGTGCAAAAGTTATAGGTCTAGTCCATCTCAGCATACTGACTGTTACAATCCCTGGAAATTATCTCAAGGATTACAGATTAGTAACCTCTGGAAGGTGACCTTGCGCCCAATACAAGCAATGAGGGCTTAGAGTATCTTACAAGGGGGATTAATTAGTATTGATTCCGGGGTTCAAATTAATCCTTCTCGAGTTATTACCAAATTCTGGTTCAATTATCATTACAAGTTTTCCAGTTCAGTTATTATGTCTTGAAGACAGAAGTGCTGATTATAGTGGATTTGTTCAATTATCATTACAAGTCTTTCTGTTCAGTTATTAATAGTCTTGGCGACTGAAGTTCTGATTAAAAGAGGTTTGTTCAGTTACAGTTATTCAACTCATGCTTATTTGGAAAATTGAAGGGAAGGTTTGAGGGGTGTCTAATTCCAGAACTTTTTTTCTTCATGAAATTAAAGTTTAAAGGGTTGGAGCCCAAGCTTATACTTCAGAGCAACAACGGGTTGAAACAGTGCTGAAGTCCATTTGGCATATTATTGACTCTAAAGAGACAAATCATAAAAATACTCTAAAAGAAGAAAGATTCATAAGTTTTAGAAAGAGATGATTTTCATTGATAAATAACAAAAGTACATCAGTTCAAGGAAAAAGAAGAAAAAGTGGTATAAACAAAAAACCATATACTTCTACTTCAGGGTTAGCTAGGGGCAAGCGCTCCTTCATCATCCTAGTTCTGAGCTGGAGGGACCTCAACGTCGTCAACCTTGGACAGATCAAGATCAAGGTACTTCACTAGGAGTTTGGCTTTGAAAGTCTTATAGCCATGATCCATCAGCTCCATATCCATCTCTTCGGCTTCAGCCTTCATTTCTGCTTCAGTTTGGGCCTTTACAGATTCAATGGCCTCTTGGGTCTTCTGAACAGAGCTGGCTTAAAAATCATCAAACTTTTTCTGAAGCTCCTCCAACTTTTGAGTGAGCGAATCCCTCTCAGATTCCATTATAGAAAGGGAGTTATTTGCCTCCCTCAGCTGCTCCTCTACAGCAGAAGCATTGGACTCAGCCGTCTCCAACTGAAGCCTGGCCTCATCCAGTTCATCCTAGAGGCCATTAACCACCTCTGGATTTATTACAGAATCCATGAGGGCAGCAAGCCGTGTATGGTCTGCAAAACAAGAAAATAAACAATTCAGAACAAATACAGTAACAAAAAAAAGGATAAAGAAAGAGAGCACGGGAGCTACCTTCAGTTGGAGAGACATTAGCTCTGTAATAGTCTTCCCCGCCTTCTGCCCCTTGTATCTGTCAGGGCTGGCCATCCAGAACTTGTCCAAGGCCTGCTTCGCGAGAAAGTACCCATTGGGCATTTGGGAGAGATCAAAGGCTGCCCTCTCCTTACCTTTTTTCAGCACTTCAGGCGTATGAGGAGGGGGGAGGCTGGGTAATGACAACCCCCTTTTTGGCCAGAGCCTGGGTAGGGGAGTCAGAGCGAAGCTTCCTCCTCTACGCTTGAGAAAAAGGCTCAACTGGGGAGGATTTCTCCCTCACTTCCTTCCTCCCAAGGGCCCACTTGGTGAGCCAGGACTTCTTCAAGTTCCCTGCTCGACCCTTGTTCTGATCGGCAGCCATCAGATTCTCTAGAGTAATGACGACTGTGTGATCCCGGTTGCTAGTCTGTAGGAGCTGGCGATACTTGTCCTGAAGATCAACCATGAAGATTGACCTCTTCCAAGCACTCTTGTCTGCACAAAAGATATGAACACAGTGGTTAGATAAGTAGTTTAGAAGTGAAACTATAAACATAAGCAGAATTGTTACAAAAAGAAGGGGGTCTCATCCTTGAACCCAGTACTCTGGGGGAATGTTGAGATCTGATCCTCAAAGTCCTCCATCTCCCATCCTCCTCTTATGAAGAAGTACCACTTCTTCCAAGTCTTGTTGGAAGTTGGCACTAAAGATAGGGGTCTGAATCCCTTGTCAAAAGACATGTAGAAGAGGTCTTCTGACCTTACGTACTTTAGATCCATATTGCTACGGATCAAGTCAAGGGTTACCTCGATACCATTCTGATGCCCTAAAACTATGAACCCTAGCAAATGCCTCCAAGTGTTAAGATTGAGGTCGGTAGGACAAATATTGAACCATTTGAAGAACTGGACAACTAAAGGAGGTAGAGGGAGTCTCAGCCCATCTCGACCATGCGTGATATACACAAATTTCACCCGCACGGACGTCAGAGGGGCGATCTATGGAACTATGAGCCCTAATTATGACATTTTTTGGGAAGTTAAAAGACTTCCTCAGACCATCTAACATGGCCGGAGTCACGACACTCTATCCTTCCTCCTTTTGGGAGGGCTTGCTAGAGGCCTCCCCCATTCTATTCCTAGGTTCAATAAAAGCGTCTACAATCCTAATGCCAGGGCTAGAAAGAGATCCTACTGGCCTAATTTCGGTACTACCAGAGGGACTACGGTCCAGTATGGGGGTTTGGGTTAGCACAGTCTACTCTAAAGAGCTTCCTGTGTCCTGGCCAACGCCTGACATTGCGTCAGAGGCCAACATTGCAAATAACAAACGACAAACAAAGGGGAAGAAGAGGAATCAAAGAGAAAAGAGGAAGAAAACAAACTAAAAGGAAGCAGACCAAACCTGAGGATGACTGGAGATGGGAGCTTCAGGCGACAGAGATCTTCTCAAATGCTCACTGGTTGCTCTAATTCAATGGTGGCACAATATTTGGAGTGAAATGATGAAGGGATGGGCATACATGTGCCCCTTCCCCCCCTTTATGTAGGTTCGCAGAAGGAGGGCCTAACTAGCCGAACCGTCATAGCGGTTGGAGGCAATGATGGCCTTGAAAGCCCAAACGACGAACTGCGTAATGAATGTCACATCAAATGGTGGTCTCGGGAAATGGAAAGACAAAATGCTTGGCTTTGAGGAAAACCGCAGCCCTAGTTACGCGTATTGCTAAACTAAGGCTCGGGGGAAGAGTAACTGATATGCCATAAAGTGACAGACCAATCTCTACATGACACGTGTGCCTACTGAGCACCCAAAGTGCATCCACCTAGAGCAGGTGTAAACATATGACCTTCACAGCTTACGGGTCGGAAGCCCATGCAACCCTCAGACCCAACTCGAGCTCGGAAGGAACTACGAACACTCACAAGACGGTTCCGATTTTATTGCCGCCTTAAACACCCTACCGAGCTGAGGATAAGGAAATAGTATTCAACAAGGAAACAGCCCTCCACAAAGCGCAGTGTCCAACATGGTAACTGCCATTCTCTGATGATCAAATCTCTATTTTCACAACTCCAAATCCTAATCAACTTAGGAGATCCATAGCCTATAAATAAAACCCTAAGGTACGCTTTTTATTTCATACTCATTCAATTACTATTACTTTCAGTTTTTCAATTCAGTTTTATTGACTTCATCATCGGAGCGGCTACCACCAGAACCAACTCGGTGGCCCTTTGATATTTTTCTTTGAGTGTTCTACAGGTAACGGAGATCAGAGCCCCTACCGACCAGAAAGTGCAACATCAATTATCTATGGTTATTATAATCGTGCCAATTACAAAAGAAATTAATGAAAAAATTCTCTCAATTCCTTCAACATATTTTTATTTATGTGTCACATAAAATCTTACTCATCCAAAAATGTATTAAAGAAACTCCTATGAAAAAATATAATATGGGATCTTATTTCTTATCTTATGAAATAACCCACCACATTTCAGTTTAAAAAATTTGGTCTTGCCTGCCCTTAAAAAAAATAAAAAATTACGAGAGAGTTAAAATATAGTACCTTCAATTTTTTTTTTTAAAAAACTTTTTTAATGACATCAACTGACCTTATAATACCTATGGGTGTTGCTAACTTGACGTCTTAATAGGAGACATTGTGTTTTGAATTTTCAAAAAGGAAAAAGAGTTAATTAAAGAAAATGCATGTATTGTCATCATTATTTTTGGGGAAAATTTCTTTTTAATATTTGATTATAAATTTGAAAATTTTTAAAAATTATAAAATATAATATTGCTTGATCATATTTTTGACAAGTAATTAAATTTATTGATATAAAAGAGTTTACAAATTACAAAAATGTTAAAAAAAAATAGGCAGTGAAGTCCAAAAAAAATTATAATATACAATTTTTTTTTTATACAAAAATGATTGTATACAAAATTCACCCTCCACTAAGCCTAAAAAAAAGTAACCTAGATTTTTTAGAGGGTAGAAGTGTTATTTATTCAACACATTTACAATTATGTCCCATAATTCTTCATATTTTAGAAACATTGCATGATAACTTCATTATCGATGCTATTAAATATATACATTTGAATAATATACAATTAAATTATTATTTATTTATTTGCATAATAGACTTTTCACAATATTCATAACAAAAAAATGTCTTGTCTCTTTTTCATTGGTACCGGATGAGAATGACTTTGAATGAGGTTGGGTGTCGGACATGTGAGAGATACGATACCGTTCTGAAGTGTACCCCAAATTTTTCTAAATTCGAATTTTATTGCTCCAATTTCATACAATTTGAAAATGTCGAACAAATTGTAAATCATAATGGAGTGAGGAGAAAGCCATTTGGTTATTTTATATATATATATATATATATTTATATATGAGAGGTGACGTTTACTCCACCTCACTTTCCCATGCACCACTCTCTTCTCGCTTTATCTGCCCCTTTTTGAGTAAGCCTTATCACCAACGACATGGATATATGAAGTCTCTCTCTCTCTCTCTCTCTGCCCTTCACAAGATTGTAAAAAGTCTGTGTGTCGCGAACATGGAAATAAGCTACAAGTTGATTGCAATCTCTTGTGTTATTGGTTTTCTAGTATGGGCATGGAGAGTCCTGAACTGGGCATGGTTAAGACCAAGGAAAGTAGAGAGGTGCCTCAGACAACAAGGCCTCAATGGAAACTCTTACAGACTGTTGTTTGGAGACATGAAAGAGAGCTCCATCATGTTCAAAGAAGCTAAATCCAGACCCATCCATGTCTCCGATGATATCGTGCCTCGTGTCATACCTTTCATTCATAAATCCATCAACAACTACGGTATGCATATTAATTGGACTTAGGATATATATATGCAAATTATTTGGTGTAGGAGAGTATCTATAGTTTTTGACCATTTTTACATGAAACTGAAAAAAAAAACCCATAATTTTTTATGAACTTATTAAAATCATTAGAATAAAATAATAAGTATAAAACCAAAAATAAGGAATTCGGCATCTTAATTTAGAATTTACTCGCTTTGAAAAATGGGTTTATGAAAACATTTGTAATTAATTAAGGAATTTGTTAATTTTTCTTTTAAAAGTAAGTGTTATAATTAGATTGCATATTGCAGGTAAAAAATCATTTACATGGGTTGGACCAACTGCAAGGGTGAATATCATGCAGCCAGAAGTGATAAGGGATATTTTGTCAAAGCATTTTCAGTTTCAGAAGCAGAAAACAAATCCAATGGTGAAGTTGCTAGTTGATGGACTAGCAACCCTTGAGGGTGAGCAATGGGCTAAACACAGAAAAATAATCAACCCAGCTTTCCATCTAGAGAAGTTGAAGGTAACTTCTTTTTCTCTCTCTATTTCGAATAGTTAATTTCTATTCGAATTTTGAAACAAAATTGTATTTCAATTCCATTACTGAATTTTGATTAATTAAAACTTTTCTTCCTTAGTTTTCCATAATAAGTGCTTACAAGTTACGGACATGCTAAAATTTTTTAATCCCAGAAATCCCTGGTCCTTGTAAAAATTGGAGATCAAATCTACATGTCATTAAATTTTTTTTTTCTAAGAATTTTTTCCCTTGAAATTATTATTCACACAATTAATGCAGCAGAATCTTATCATAATTTGATTTGTTATCATGGTGTGCATATTGCTAATTAATGATCTCTTTCTATTTTGAGTTTTAAGCATTGAACAAAGAACAAAGATTTTTAAACATTGAACAAACAGAGAGTTTCAAGCTAGGTAACAACGAGATGAATTAAAAACCCTAATTTTGATTTTGGGTTTCATGTGTATATATATATATATATATATATATATATGAGTACTGTTCTAGTTATTGAAAATCCAGATATTTTTTGTTTAGGAATTTCATATTGATAGTAGGTCTTCTTTTATAGATTTCGATTTTTAGAATCTAAATGGACTTTTGGGTTAAAAAATGGTCCTTCAGTCAAAAGTTCAAGAAAACTACTAATATTATTCATAGGTACAAGTCAAAAGAAAATTATTCAGAGATCCTTTAATTTTTTTTGTTACTAAAATACTCTTCAATGTATAAGACTTTTATGTCTAGTAACTAACACCTGTAAAACCTGGGAGTGTTATAAAAAAAAAAAAAACTTGGGAGTGTTTGAAAATTTTTTTTTTCAAATTCCAAAATTCAATGACTTACAAATTATAAATTATTTTTTAATAAAATTTATATAATTGGACTCTAAAAATTGAAATATATCAAACATGATATATAAATTTTAAAAAAAATTACTACAAAATAGTAAATTTCAGTTAGTTGAAAAATAGTAAAATTTTACAGTTTCATAAAATAGAATAAAACTCTCAATTTGTTACAAGTTTTATCTAGCTATTGAGCCACATTTTTGATGCTCAAACAGACTTTCATAGTAGTGAAAAATTGTAAAAAAAAAAAAAAATCACTATTTTTAAAGCCAACGATTAAAAACTCATTACTTGTGAATAGTAAAATTTTACTGTCTCCCGGATAGTAAAATTTTACTATTTTGCTTTTGATCCTCCACAAACTGTAAAAAAAAAAAAGAATAAAAAAAGGAACTACATTAAGCAATATAAATACAATATATATATAGACACAAACACAGATGTACACAAACAAACACACACTTGCTTATTGAATCAAAGCAAAACAATACAATTATATTTAAATCCTCTAATTTCGATTTCGAGTCTAGGTGCCCAATTCACATTGTGTATAAATAAAATTATATCAGAGCAAATAATACAATTATATTTGAATCCTTCTATATTGACACATATCAATTATATTCAATGATAAAGTTTCACACTTGTATCAAACTTTAACATTGAATCCGTCGTGGCAATTTTAGTACATGGCGACAACCTTTGTCATTAAGTGGGTTTATGATCTAAGATCCAATTTTATATCAAAGTGGGAGACCATCCATAGCAGCGATTGTGAGCGCACGAGGAAATCGTGGTGTGTGGGCTACATCATCAACAAATTGATTAATGAGAAATGGCTCACATGCAATAATATATGGCAATAGGTTGATGACGATGGTGCGAGATGATCCTTAGGAGCCACAATTGGGATGCCCTAACTGATTTGCAATTTTCATAACTAATTATAACAATAGAGAGAGAGAGAGAGAGAGAGAGAGAGAGGGCGAGATGGTGCTCGTATTCACTTTTAGTGGCAAAATTATCATTAGAAAATACACCTCGACAACATTGTCATTCATCCTAAATAAATACAAATTCAATGGACTTCTTGGGATAAAAAGTTTTACCTTAGTTAGATTCCCATCTTATGGAGGGACTTTTCACTATTTAACCCTAAAAAATTTTGGGTTCATGTTAATTTGAAAAAGGTGAAAGATGAGGGACCTTCGATTGAATGCTCCTTTTCATTTAAGGAAAAACGTCATCTATACTTTGAACTCTTTCTGTAGCAAACAACAAGAAAAGAATTGATTTTATATCATTTTCATCCATTTCCCTCTTTTAAATCATTTTCTAATGGGATTTGGTTGAAAGACAAGTTGCTTTTCTTGAACTAATTTCTTATCATGGTTAAATGCAACTTCAAGATACAATAAAAGTTTTTACACTACTAAGATGATTTTCATTCACACCCATATATACACATTTAACTAAAGAACTCCAGCAGGTCTAACTATATGTTATATACTAACACTGTCTTGGATTTTCCCCTTTTTTATTGTCTACTATAGCATATTCTACCAGCATTTTATTTGAGTTGTAGCGAGATGATGAGCAAATGGGAAACGATGGTCTCTTCAGAGAGCTCATGTGAGTTAGATGTGTGGCCTTATCTTGAAACTTTGTCCGGTGATGTGATATCTCGCACAGCATTTGGCAGTAGCTATGAAGAAGGAAGAAGGATATTCAAACTTCAAAAAGAACAAGCTCAACACATGATCCAGGTTCTACAATCTGTTTACATCCCAGGATGGAGGTAAAACTAATTAAAATCAACCTATGCACATTACCTTTATAGGATAAGTTCATATCAATTTAATTTCATATTTTATGTAATAAATCTAAAAAATAGACTTAAATGGAGTGAAAAAAGTATAAATCACCAAATGAAGATTTTCATAAATTTCCCATTTTGTATTTTTTTGTCTTTTAAGTTTAGTAATGAATTAAACTAATGTTACCCATAGGTTTTTGCCAACTAAAAGGAACAAGATGATGAAGAAAATTGACAAAGAAGTAAAAGTTTCACTAAAGGGTATCATCAACAAAAGAATTGAGGCAATGAAGGGAGGAGAAGCTAGTAATGATGATTTGTTAGGTATACTATTGGAATGTAATTTCAAAGAAATTCAGCACCATGGCAACAACAAGAATGTTGGGATGAGTATTAAAGAGGTCATTGAAGAGTGCAAGCTATTTTACTTTGCTGGGCAAGAGACCACCTCAGTGTTACTTGTGTGGACAATGATTTTGTTAAGTAGGCATTTAAACTGGCAACAACATGCAAGGGAAGAGGTTTTGCATGTATTTGGGAATGACAAACCAGACCTTGATGGGATAAACCGCATGAAAATCGTAAGTATTTTCATTACATTTTCTAGGAAATTTTGTCATAACATATATTGAACAAATAGAGTATAGGAATAAAATTTGTATCTTACAACACACATATTTTGCTACATTTTTTAATCTTTTTTTTAAAAAAATCTTTTCTCTTTCTTATCCATGGTCATGTAATTTCATGACCTAAAGACCTCAAGAATACTTGATTAACAACAAGAAGTGTAAGGTATAATTTGGTATGGCAATGAGGAGAAAGTGAATTGATTTTATTTTAGATTTACTATGTTATATGTCATGGATCAATAGTCCAACAGTGAAACTATATCACAGTGTTTGAGCTTTTTCTTCTTCTTTTTTTTTCTTTTTTGGTGTGGGGTATTTGAGAAATGTTTTTTACAATTTCTCTAGCACGAGATGGAATATACACATAATAAAGTTCAATGGGATCTCTAAAACTATGTCAGGTTTGGCTAGCTAGGTTCACCCTTAATTTTCAAGTTACACTCACCTCATTTTTATTCCCAAATGTCAATTTAAATTCATATTTTAATATGCACATCACATCAACTATAAATGATTCACCGTGAATATAAGAAACATTAAAGTATAGTGGACTTTCATATTTGAATGGTAGGACATAATTTAATTTTCTAAATCATGAAGTATAGCAAAATTGCATCGTGATATATTTTATGAGAAACTATAGTTTCATTTACTAAGCCAAAGCACAACAGCACATATATATATATATATATATATATATATATATCATAGTAAGGAAAAATAGCACTTCTATAAAATAATCATCCTCATTTAATTTGAATAATTGTTGCATGTCTTAATTACACTATCACTTTTGATAATAAGTTCTCAGTTTAACTTTTGAAATTTCTCTTCTCAGGTAACTATGATTTTGTATGAGGTTCTAAGGCTATACCCACCTGTAGCTTTCCTTACTCGAACCATTATTGAAGATACCAAACTAGGAGAATTATGGTTACCTGCTGGAGTGCAACTCTCATTACCAATAATCCTAGTTCATCACAACCATGAAATTTGGGGTGATGATGCAAAGGAGTTCAAACCGGAGCGCTTTTCTGAAGGAGTGTCAAAGGCAACAAAGAGCCAAGTCTCATTTTTCCCATTTGGATGGGGGTCTCGGATATGCATTGGACAAAATTTTGCAATGTTAGAAGCAAAAATGGCCTTGGCTATGATTCTACAACGCTTCTCATTTGAGCTTTCACCATCTTATGCGCATGCTCCATTGACTATCATAACTCTTCAACCTCAATATGGCGCTCACTTGATTTTAAACAAACTCTAGAAATTATTAATTAGGACTTATACTTGATTTGTTATGGGATTAGCTTTTAATATGAACATTTTTCAAGTCTCCAATTTTAACATTTTGTTCTGTGCAATTTTTATATGTGTACTATAACTTTTGTTCCTTTAAATCCAAAATTCTCTCTTTCTCTCTCTCTCTCTAGTTTCTCAACATCATATGCAAATCATTTTTTTTTTTTATCGTCAAAAGAAAGATAATTTATTAATGTAACCAAACGAGTGCAAATCATACAACTCAATTACATCAATAAACTAATTTTAGTGTAAAGAGCATCAATTTTTTCAAGACTCCATCCAAACCAAGTTGGCACCAAGTCAAAAACCAATCATATGCCAGCACCAAAATCAAAAGAGAAGAAAATAAAAAAAAAATGTTTGTCAAGGTATCAACTCAAGGGAACCTCCTACACACAGAATGCCAAAACCTAAAAGCCACTTGAAAAAGAAATAGAAACAAAGACAACGTCCATTCTAGTAATCTTAGAAAGCAAACCATTCTATTACAACTCTAAAATATTTTTTCTTATTTTTAGGGTGTCAAATCTGTCCTACATCAGTCTCTCACAATTGAAAAGAACTCGTCCTCTAGTTGACTGGATGTATACGACGACGAACTCGTCCATAAACTGGTGTCAATGGTTGAATCTTTTTTAGGACAATGAAAGACTCAAAAAAATTTTCTTTCACATCCTCCATGAAGTCTTTGATTTTTGGCTCTTGTTTTGATGTCAATATTGTTCCTGTAATAAAACAAAATTTATCATCTTGTTCTACTATAATTTCAATCTTCTTATAATCATCAAAATTATCTTTCGTTAATTCAAGTTCAGTTTTATCTTTCATATTAACAACTACCATGGAAATGTTTGCTTTCTCTTCTATAAAAGAATTTGTAGAATCTACTAAGTCTAAATTTTCTTCTTCTTTCTCCACGATAGATCTCTCAATGAATTCCTCTTCTTTTTCCATTACACCAACAATTTTAGCAACATCAATAGAAATAAATTCAATTTTATTTTCTATTGACTCATTGTGTTCATCTTCAATAGGTGAAATAACTTGATCTGCGTCTTCTATGATAAGAGGTCCTTCTAAAAGAACATTGACTTCTTTCAACGGTTCAATATATGCAACCTTATCAGTCAAAGTTATTTCAACAATTTCATATTTTACTTATTCTTTTTTCTTGGTACTTTCCCATGATGGCCTATATTTATCTTCTAAAATTTGCAAATAATTTATTGACAAAAATCTATTCATAAGCAATTTCATCATTCTTGGCCATGAATGAACGCATCTTTTTCTTTGCAACTATCTATGACTTTGTAAATCAAGCCACCATCTTTTCGTCAATCCAATGAGTTTATTTTCTGTCCAAAAATATTATTTTTCTTTTGAAAGTCTCAAATCATTAAGACAATCATCCAAATCATATACCCAATTATGAAAGTCTTCAAAATAAAAATTACCATCAAAATTTAAAAGTCTTTCGTAATTGCGAATAGCTCTATCTTCAAGCTCACCTTAGGCAAATTCTCTGGCATAGTTCCTGTCAACTGGAGAGTCTCTAGGGGCATTAAAATTGAGTCGCATGAGCATTTGTTGTATAAAACCAAGCCGTTCATTGATGTGAGCTAACTGTTACCCATGTTCTTCCATTGCTACCCATGCATCCTCCATCCCATGACGAACATCAATGCGATTTGGGTTTTTGACTCTGTCGTTGGCTATTGAGCCAGGAAAATCCTCATTCTGATACCAAATGATACGGAACGAAAACGTGGAAAGGAGAATCGAACACGTCGAATTCCTTAATAATAAAGTAACATGGAGACTCCTCTCCCAAAAAGAAAAAATAATTCTCCAAAATTCGTAATTAATATTTATTGATAAAAAAATAATCAGAAAGACATATTACATCATATATATATATATATATATATATATATATATATATATAGACGAAGACTACTACTAATCTAAATAGGAAATAAAAGCTCCTATTTTTAGACTAATCCTACTATAATAAAGACTATTAATTTGAATAGGAAACTACTAATTCCTATATTTTCTATACTAATACTAATACTAATAAAACTAAGAAACTAGATAAATTAATAATAAATTAAAAAAGGAAACTAAACAATCATAGTATCACTCTAAAATAACTTTCCTTATTTTTAGGATACCAAATCTGTCCTACATTAATATATAATGAAATTATCTTGGATTACAAAGATTGTTAAGTATTTTGGAGGTTGAAGGTTAAAGTAAATTTGATAGAAGAAATGAAAATGAAATATTGAGGACTTGGGTTTAAATGTGTTGGGGTTGGTCTCCGTTCGGCTTCGAATCGTAAACTTACGTGAGTGGTCGTATATTTCCATCAGCTTAGTAATCCGTAAAGCACACTTGCCTTCTAGTGGCCCTTGTATATCTTATCGATATTGGACATTTTGGGAAGTTGAGTGTGGTATTCGTGGCAATATAGGACTTGGTTGAGATGATGTTTGAGTGGTTTAGTTTAGATCATGAGAGGTAAAGTGTGTAAGTATAATAATTTCTTCGGAAACTTTTTTCAATGTGTATTGGTTGCTTTAAATTAAATATTTGAAATTATGTCTATTATATGAGATATTGAATGACATTTAGTGCATCACTTTAGTGGTACAAGCATACACCTTGCACCATGTATTTTTTCTTTTTGTTAGATTTTTCTACGGGGTTATTATTCTAACCCCTACCAAGTGTAGGAAATGTCAAGAACCAAGACCTCGGTGGATGACATGCACTGAAGTTGTTGGACCAATCTTTCGGAAATGCCATAGCTTATAAATTGTCACTCTTGTATTGATTGTCTCATGGGTCTTGTTTTTGTGCCTTCATGACTTAATATGATATACTCATGTATTGAACTACATATTGAAAACTTAAGACAAATGTCTAAATCATATATATATATATATATATATATAAACTTGGTATGGACTTAAATCGGCAAGCCCATGACATGCCATGTTTTTGGAATTCTAAGTGTACATACGTTAGAGCAATGGAGAAGTTTATGCTTTGAGTGTAGTCTTGTTCCTAAATGATGTGTATAACTTATTTGAAGAATAGGAAAAATGATGAAATTTAGTTGGTCCAGGGATGGTAAGGTTTTGGAATAATGAGAGATATGTTAGGCATGAAACTAAATAAATTATTTAAACTTTGATGCTCTTTTAAGTCTTATATTTATTTTAAATCCTTAGACATCCATATGTTAAAATTATTGTATTGGATGTAAACATCCATTAGAGATATAAAGGATTTAGAGAAGTAGTATAAAACACCTCAGCGACCCAACAAAGCATTGGTCAGCCGGAAGCCTCTTTCCGGTCAGTCGAAAACCCTTTTCCGGGGTCAGTCGGTAGTGATTGTCTCATAGAAATTGGCCAACTTACAAAATTCATAATAAATTCATTTCAAGTCTGATTTAGGTGGAATTTGTGTCCAAATCGAAGGTTTTCGAGCCTAGTTTTTTTTTAAAACTAGTTTCAGGTTCAAATTCATTCTAGAAAAATAATTATAAATTTTATAATAAAGGGAGGTCAAATGTAAAGTTCTAGACGAATGATAAAATCAAAGGTTGTTTTCAAGGGATCATAAGTAACTCATTTCGAAACTAACTTGTGGCCAAAATGAACTCCCCGGAGCCTAATTTTCATTTAAAAATTGGTCCCTATTAAGGATATAATTGGTTAGGGAACTTGAAACTTGTGAAGTTGACTTGGTTTATTTAAGGATTGAAAATGGATAAAGGAAGATAAAATTATAGGTTTTGAGTAAAATAAATGAATCGAGTACTCTAGTGGAACTATTCTAACCCACCAAAATTTTTTAGTTTTTAATTTTTAAGGTTACTACTAACACTCATATAATGAACGCCAATGAAATTACTTTACAAATGGTCATAGTAGACCAAATGTATTGATAAGACTATTATTAATTCAGGAAACTAGAATAATAAATGAATCCATTTAATTGCCACTAAAAGAATTCCTTAATTTAATCTAATGACCCATATTAGAGTTTGGGTCACCCTCGAGTCCTTGGGGCCTAGGTCGTGACTGAGGGTGGAGCCAAATTTTTTTTTTTTTTTTTTTCAGGGTGGCTAAATAAATTTTAGTGAAAAAAATTTGAGTTAGGCCAAAATTTTAGAATGCATTAAGATTTTGGGATGAGAGATGAAAGATAAATTAAGATAAAAATTGTGGATTTTTATGAAATTTTGGAATAAAAAATGAGAAATGATAGATAACACTTGGGTTGGACCAAAATTTCGAAGTGGGCTGAATTAAAAAAAATCAAAATTTTACATGTAAAAATATTTTTTTTTTAATTTTGGGGGGCTACAATCCACCCCAGGTTGCCCCTAGATCCTTCTTGAGTGTGACATCTTATCAATATAATATATGCTCTTGTATGAATAGCCCGTGGGCTCCCTATGTCCAAAATAAAAATATTTAATTTATGTATGACATTTTGTTCACTGAGTCAATAATGGGAAGACTATATTATATTTATGCTATGAAATTCATTGAGTTATTTATTGTATTCAAAAGTTTAATAGAAATTCTATTTCTAAATGTGTATACAAAATATTTTAGTTATGTTTGATTTTCATGGTACACTTAAAATTGCTTTGATATAAAAATACATGACATGGCACTAGTATTATTCACTTCAGTCTACTTTATTTTATATCAACTTTTCAGGTGACAGAAACATATGTTGGGGAGTGAGCTTCCGATGAGAAACATAGTAAGATAACATGTTATGTTTGGCACCACAAAATTAGAGCCCAATGAATTGGAATTGGTTAGAATTAGAAGAAATTTTGCTTAAATTTTAAACCAAATTATCTGTAATTACAACCCATTGTAATTTTATGAATCTAACTTTACAATACCAAACATGGCATTAGTAACATTAAAAAATAATTTCCATCAAGGTTCGCTACAAGAAAATAAGTGCAACAGTTAAATCCCCATCGTCTCCAAGAGACTTGTTGAGGGATCAATGTAAAAATTCTAGAACTGCAAACAAAGAAATCAACACAGGAAGGGACACCATCGTTCCAATGATTACCCTGAAATTGAAGAGCAAATCAATTAAGGGTCAATTTTTATTTTTCAATATTTGTTTTTAAGAATAAGACTTGTTAATATAAGATATATATACATAATACTATATTGAAGTATTTTTTATTTATTTAAGTAAGAAAAATAACATTTCCTTTACATCAAAAAGCAATTTTACTTTTATATACTTATAAATCTCTTCTTGTACACCTATACATATTTACATATCTTTTTAATTTGTTCGTATATGATATTAGTATGCATACAAATTTACTTTTATATACATTATATATATATATATATTTATACATATTTTGTACTTATCCAGCTAACATCTATCTTTTTTATTTGAAGAATAATTTTAATAGGTTTATAAAAAAAATTAAAATTGCTTTTAAGATATAGTTATCAATTGTATTCTTTTTTTTTAACAATTAAATTTCTAATCAAAGAGAAAATATTAAAGAAGCAACTTATAAGAAAAAAATATCAAAGGCTTCCAAAGATATTTAATAATAGATTTTAGTAAACTTACCCAGTGCTAAGTACAGTTGCATGCAATCCATACTCTTTGGCGATTACGAAGGAGCTGATTGCATGTGGCAATGCTGCCTGCAACAAAAATAAAAATAAAAAATTGATACCACAATCTCAACCAAAAGTTGGTTCAGCATGATTAGTCTCAACTGCAGCCAAAGATCTTTTCATCAAATACTTGTTAAAAAAACCATTTGAAAAAAAAATTACTATATTAATCTTTTCACATTAAACTCTACTATTTTCTGCTCCGTTAATCTTTTCAATGAAATTCCTTCTTATTGTTCCAACGTACAAGCTAGAGTATATTTTATATTTTCATAAGTTCTTGGAAAATATAATAAATTACATTTTTTTTTTTTTATTCTTTCAAATGTTTATAATTTCTTTTTTTTTTTTGGAATGACTTTCTGAAACTGCTTTTGATTTTTAAAAATTGAAATAAAATGACCCATAAACACAATTGGTAAGGTTAGAGTGTCAATGGAACAAGTTTTTGTGCGTAGCTTATCTCATCCGTTGCTAATGGGACACTTTTGGGAGGTTTAAACCTGTTCAACTTGAATTATATAATGAAATTATTTAAATATTTTCTATATATTTTAAAGATAAAAACTATTCATCTCAAACTTTTAGGTCAAAAGTAATTCAGTGTGTGCCATTTAAGACTAAGACACCCACAAAACTCTTAGTCGCACTACATCATAATTCCATGCCATATATGTGGATTGGAGAAAATAAAGTTCAACAGTTAGCACCGAGGAATTTCATGATGATACAAAAGATTTTGATATCACGATGATACTATAATTTAAAAAATACATAACATATCTTATGTGGATAAGTTTTCAGTTATCTCGTATATCAATTACTAAGTCAATTAATTTTTATCATGTGTATCTACCGTTTGGGAAAAAAATTATTATTGCTTACTTATAATAAAATAATTCACGGGATTTATTGACTTAATTAATGAACACCCTTCAACTAAAAATTTCTCATATCAGCACTACAAACACCCAAGCATGATTAAAGAATTAATGGACATTATTTGCCTTCAAATTAGCTATGAGAAATCTTTTCATAATCAAATGCATGTTACATACATCTTCGCATGAATATTATGTGATTATTTAATTTTAATTAAATATATATATATATATATATATATATATAAATATTACGTAGATGACAAACTGTGATTAAGAATTGTATCTAAAATAGAAAAAAAAAATTCCCATCTAATCTAAAATTAAGTATTGTTGTTAAAGAATCAAGTACCTGGATGATAGAAATACGTAAGACATCACCACGCAAACCCACGGAGAAAGCACCGAGAGCCATTGTAGCTGGTCCCACAATAAACCTCAAAAACATCCCGTATACGGTTAGAGTAGGTCCACAAGCAATTACTTTCTCCTGCAATGCCATGAATAATCCTGCAGGCATGCACGCATAAAAGTTTTACTTCAAGCTTGTTGAGCGAAAACATGTGCATGGTGTTAATGGTGATGATAGTAATCTTACCCATACTGAACATGGCAGTCCCTGTCCCAGCTCTTGACATGATCAATATTGATCCTTCCATGATACTAGGCATTTGAAAATGCCACCTAAAATCATTCATTGGGAGATAAAATCCTCATATTAGTAGTCATCCATATATATATATATATAGTCATGATTATATTAGTTACCTGTTCGCTAAGAAAGCCCAAATGATTCCAACAATACAAGCATAAGAGTTAGGATTCTTAGCGAGTTTCAGCCACACAACCTTCATCAAATACCAGAAAGAGCCCCTAGTAGTAGTACTTGCTGCCACAATAATCTGGTTTCCTTCCAAATCTTTCCCAGCTGGTTCAACTGAAAGGAAACTTGAATCCCCAACAGTGGTGGTTGAAGAGAAATCAGTCCCACTCCTTCTGAACTCTAGCATTAACAAAAGAATGGTGAACCATACGGTAAACTGCACCACAGATGACTGGACAACGAGGTCCACGCCCATCTGCCCATACATGGCTTTCATCAGAGGCACACCTACCACCAAAGTATTATTTAAAGTAGAGAGAGAAAAGCTTGTTATGAACCAACAATAGCTTCCCTTGCTACTGCACTTGGCCCATAAGGCAAGCAGTAGCACAATAATAAGCTTGGCAATGACATCGGCACCCATGAAGGGATAGTTCATCTGAAAAGGATCAACATGGGCAATGAATTCAAAGCCGAAGAGAGGGAGGGTGAAGTAGTAAACGAGGCTGTTTATTGCATTGCACTGTTCTGGCATAATTATGCGCCACCACTTCACAGAACCATACCCTAAACCTAGAGCTACATAAAGTGGAACCATGGCAACAACCACCTTGTAAACATCATCCCATCCTATCATTCTGAAGTTTTTTTTTGGGTAATAAAAAATAGACCAACTCCTTAAAAAAAGAAAAGGGGCTACTTACCTTCTTAGTTTAGAATTGAAAAGATGTAGCTAGCGTGTTGTTGAATGGAATGGGTTAGGGGTATTTATATGCATGTAGAGAATGGAATGGGTTAGGGGTATTTATATGCATGTAGAGACGAAGCAGCTTGAGTTGGATGTGATACATGGTGGCAATACATGGTGCGTGCTTATCATTCTATGAAGTGGATTTTAAAAAGTTGACAGAAGGTTTTCTGGTGGGTGCATGCTTAGGATTCTATGCCGTGGATTATTTAAAAGGTGACACAAGGTTTTCTTTGTGGGTGCATGGAAAGTCAGTGATGCTTTCACCAACGGTGGTGGAGATTTGTCCAGCAATTCTTCCACCCAACCTTCCCAACAGTTTGTTGGTTTTGTTTTAAATATGTAAAAGCTTTTTATGTTTGTCGGGTTGAGACAGCGACACCAAAAAAATTCTTGTATGGACTTAATTAATTGGTGAACTTGGTTCACGCTAATTATCATTTTATTTGTAAATGAGTTCACTAATTTTATTAATGGATTATAAGTCAATGAACCCATCCACTAAAAAATTACTACTCATGATGTGATATATTAGACAAACATGAAAGATCAATAACGGATGATCAGATACTGATAGAGTAAAACTGCCACATTATTTCAGAGTCTCTTTTCAATTAATTATTTTAAGTATTTCGCGTGCGGGGGGACTAGTGGCATGGATGTGGCATTCACCATAATAAACTGTAGAATACATTCCATTCTCAAATAATTGTATGCAGACTTAAAATCAACATTAGTACAATATATTTCAAAGATGCAGCTTCTGGGAACTCATACTCCACTAATTATATTTGTAATACCCCGATCCAATTATCGGGTAATGTGACACGCATTACGAGGTAACAAGCCATAGTTAAAAATTAACTACGAATAAATCAAGGGTTGAAAGGTACCAAATTTACTTATTTATCTATATGCATTATATTATGTGTATAGTATACATACATATGATTATGATATGCATATAATAATAAGCAAATACACACACTAAGTGTGTGTTTGGTAAATATGATTTAAAGTATATATATATATATATACACATGGAAAAATATATATATATATATATATATATATATAAGTATATAAAATACATGTGCATAAATATGTGTGTACTGAATGGTGTATCGGTGTGTGTTAGTGTCTGCTGTGTGTGTGTGTCCAAGTGTGTATGTTATATTATATGTATATATATGCAAAAATACCATGAAAAATTAAATGAAAAGCTGAAAGTGAAAAAAGCATAATTAAATGGTGTAAGAAAAATTGATGAGAAGTGAAAGATGGAGGCTGAGGTCGTGTAGAAAGAGAGAGAGAGTGGAAGAGAAAGAGAGAGAGGGCAGTGGAAATGGCTATAAGTGCAAGTGCATGCACTGCATGCTTTCTCTTTAAGAAAGAAATCAAGAGGAAAGGAACCAAGAAGCTAAGGAAGAAAATCAAAGGTAGAAGGAAGGGAATAACACTGTAAATAGGTAAAAACACATAATTTTCATGTTTTCTCTCTCTAGAATTTTACATACGTATAAATTGTTTAAGCCTTGGGTTACGTATATATGATGCTTAGGATGTATTGAAGTTTAACCAGACATGAAAAATGAACTCTAAAACACTTAAAAAACACATGACCCACAAGAAACGGCCATGGGAGGACCTTGCTTGGAGCAGGTCTGAAATCAGGTGAACCAAACCATGTTTGGTGTAATGGAACCTCATCTAGAACCTCTAAGTGTTTTAAAAACACTAGACCGCGATCGAAAAGACCCAAGAAAACCCTAAAAAACTTGAGTTGCAAGTTTGGGTTTTGAAACCCAACCCCACAAACATGCACTTAAACCCGCTATTAAGAGGGAAAGATGAAACCCCATGAAGAGGAGACCAAAACAAAAGCAATCCCAAGAGGAATGGTCAAGAAATAAGCGCAAACAGCCGAGTTGCAGGTTTGATTATCAAGGCTTCAACTAAACACTTGAGCTCGATTTGAACTCTAAAATGAATGCAAAGATAATCCTAGATGTCTCAGAAATGGTTTGGAGTAGAAACAGTAAGGAATCACTGAGCCAAACTTCATGAAATTGAAGAGAAAGAAAACCAGGATTTAGGGCTACAATGGGTTGGTTGATGAAGAAGACGATGAGTCAACTCGCCAACTCGATTCGAGTTAAGCGTGTTGACTCGGACACGTGTTGTGAAGCGGAGGGGACCACCGCATAAATGGAACGGTGCCGTTTTGTACTTAAGGGTTTAAAACCCTGATATGGCTTGTTTGGTTACGCGTTTGAGGCCCAATTTAATGAACTGTACATAGGGGTGCAAACGAACAGAGCCGTTCATGAACAGTTCAAGCTCGGCTTGATTATGGCTCATTCAAACTCAGTTCAATTAATACACGAACCGAGTTCGAGCTCAAAATAGGGCTCGTTTATTAAACGAGCTGAGCCGAGCCAAAAGGAGGCTCGACTCGTCAGGCTCGTGAACAAGCTCGTATAAGCTTAGATAGTGGCTCGACTCGTGACTCTTTTATGTTTTTAGTATAAATACTTTATTTTTTAGGTAGGGTTTCTAATTCTGCTCCTCCACTGCGGCTGCTCTGCTCCTCCACTGCGGCTGCCCTTCGGCCTTCTCCCTCTCTCAAACTCCCGCTTCACGCCCCTTCTCCCTCTGCCCCTTTTCAAGGGTTTCTTCAAGCACGATTCAAGGTGAAAACTCAGTTCTTCTCTTTAGACTATTTTTCTCTTTAGATTAACCATTTTTCACGCGGCTCGTGATTTTTTTTTTTTTCAACTTTCACAGCTGGGTTTCAATTCTTTTTTCCTCTCATCTTCAATTTTTTGTTTGCAGATCTGCAAGTCTGGTTCACTGGTCTTTTATTATCATCAGTTAGCACATCATTGGTCAGTGTCCAGGGAAATTTTTTTCCATTTTGGTAGTTCTGCAACTTTGACATGGTCATTATCTCCCTGTTGAACTTCTTGTATGTGTTAATGCATCTCTGGTTTAGGTTATATCACTATTAGGTTTTCTCGTTTGGTTGATAGGGAAACATTTCCCTTCATGATGCTTACCTTCACCATAACACACTAGAAAAAAAAAAGCCTATATGTTTTCTTGCCGTTTTGAACTCTTGAAGGCTAGGCTTTGGGTTTTGTTTTTCAGGCATTTGATAGCCTTTTTGATTTGATGTTAATTTAATTGGGATGAAGCTTGGGAGGCTTGGACTTCTACTCTTTGGGTATGCCACTATGTATTCCTTGATCAATAATAGTTTTTATTTTAATGAACATAAAAAAGGGTAGAAGGAGCTGGTGCCGCTTTCTTTTATAACAAAGCCATTATTCACGGTGGCGGTGGGCATAGAAATCTCTCAGGCGAGTAAAAGAGATGCATTTATTTCATGAAAAAAAAGAGTCATCAACCTCAATATAAAATGCTTTTTTTAAATATATTATTACGAGTATAAGACCATCTTTAATTTGAGACAGTAAATGTGTCCATTGCTACTTAAAATTTATTATTTATTTTTACTAGTATTGATATTTTCAAGAGAGGCCGTCGAACCGGTATCCAATTACTTTATTAACAAGTCATGTATGAAACTTTTGCTCCATAAACTCTGCATCGGTCAGTCTTCAACTTGTCGATTTGTAGAAAAGTTGTAGAGCCAAACCCAAACCTGTTGGATAACTAATTTCTTTATAATATTTATTCACTCTCCCCAACGTTTACACAATAAAAATCACATAATTCTTAAATTTCTCTGAATATGGTCTTAAATTCATGTCATGTATTTGTTATTTAATTAATAATGTAACTTGTATTTAAAATACCTTGAGCACAATTAAAGAGCAAGTAACGAGAAAGAGTCATGTCCTGATAGAATAAAATAAATTGATACTTAATGTTGGCCCAAAAGATGCTTAACAGGACTAATTTTCAGAAGAAAAAAATAATAATAAGTGACTTGGGGGAACTGGTGGTTGAGTGTAATGCAGCTCCTTTCGGGAGAACAATGTCTAATGCCATGAAAAATCACATACATTATCTTCTTTCTACTTCACTAGGTTCAGGTGGAATGTGTTTTCTTAGAGAGGTGGATAATGGTGAATTACCACTCTCAAGTTATTCTAGAAATTTATGTAATAGTTTTTTATGGACTTAGATGATTGTTTCATAACATCATGGACCTGTGGTAAATGCACTTATATAACATCATTGAATGGGTATAAGCTGTCTGAGGCTTGTAGATCTCATCCTTGAAGTTTATGTAACACTGGAGGCCGATGAATTGTTGAAGCAGAATTTCTGTGTGTGATGGTTGGGAACATTGGCTAATGGTTTGTAAAATTGGCATTGACATGAGGGTTTTTGCTTCAAAAGATGGCCTAGCAGTGGCTCTCAATATCCATAGCTGAGGCTCTGATTTTGGTGGAACATCTCACGTTTGATTGCATTTAGAAGAAGTCAAAATGGTGAGAAGTCTGTTTAGTGGTACATCTTCATGAACAACGACCTGAAAAGTCCAGTTCCAGTGCTTATAGGAAGA
The DNA here is from genome assembly GCA_008638375.1 of Nyssa sinensis. Taxonomy (NCBI): domain Eukaryota; kingdom Viridiplantae; phylum Streptophyta; class Magnoliopsida; order Cornales; family Nyssaceae; genus Nyssa; species Nyssa sinensis. The sequence goes on along the minus strand of CM018037.1, from coordinate 11,586,746 downwards.
GGAAGATGGGTCAATTTGTTTACAGAATAATGATTCAATTTGTAATATTATTTTTTCTCTATGATGAGTTATTTTAGTTTATCACTGGCTTGTTGATGCAAGGTTTTCTATTTGTTTAATTTCTAGACTCTATATAGCTATGTGGTATTGGTATATAATGGATTTTTTTCTTAAAAAAAATTATATTAAAATTTTAAAGTTGTGTAGATTTATTCAGTGAGTTATATTTTTTTTTTATTATGCGAAAATAACATAATTTCCATTCAGTTAAACACAAAAAAGAAAAATTGAAAAATTGTGTAACTCCAGTTCGAGCTCGAGCTCGAATGAGGCTTGTTTATTTTTTGAGCCGAGTCGAGTTCAAGCTTGAGCTTGACAAGCCATTCACGAGCCGAGTTCGAGCTTGAATGAGGCTTGTTTATTTTTTCGAGCCGAGTCGAGTTCGAGCTCGAGCTTGACAAGCCATTCACGAGCCGAGTTCGATCAGAAATTTGAGCTCGAGTCGAGTTTCGAGCCGAGTCGAGCCAGACTAGATTTTTTCGCGAGTCAAGCCCAAACATTAGATACTCGACTCGACTCGGCTCGTTTGCACCCCTAACTGTACACGAACGGGGATAGCTTTTCCGATTTAAGGGCGTTATCCGCCGTTTGGTTTCAAAAAAATTAGAAAAGAAGAAGGGCCCTTGGGACTCGAACAGGGAATCAGGAGGAAGAAACCAAGCGTGCGAACCAGTTTAGACAAGCATCGCCCATGCCAAACTAACGCACAAAAATATATATAATATATATATATATTACATTAAATTAATTAAATTAATTAATTAAATTAAATAATGACGAAATGGTCCGGTATCCAAATAAGACAAGTTAATAGTGTATTCTTACTATCACAGACTTGCTGAGTCCAATGGTGAGGTCCGCGTCGTGAGACGGGGTCCCGAAAAATTAAGACACGTAAAAAAGTAAAATTACCATTTTGTCCTTAGTACCCCTAAACCGAAACGGAAGTCCGCGAAAGCCTAAATCGACTTTCTTTGACGTTCCAGACTCAACGGTAAAGTCTATTTGACCAAAAGAGATACTTAAAATTAAAAGACATAAAATTTGATGAATAACATTAATTCAAGCAACTTTAGACTGAAACACCTTTCGATTTTGTGAAGTCAATAATAGGCCCGCATTTCGAATAAGGCACGGAAAGGCACGACACGTAAACATGTAAAATAGTAAAATTTAATTTAAAATTAATGGAGCTACCAGAAGAGTATAGTTTGAAATAAAATTTATTCCTAACACATTAAAATTGTGTTTTAGGTTAAAGTACGAGTAAGTTATAATGGATAAAACATAATAAGACTTTATGGACGAACTCTTATGGCAACATAAGGTGATCAGCCGAAAGATAAGGATAGCTAGGACATGCCAAATCGTCTCTATCATGCCGTTCATATACAAAGCCCCTATACTTCCAATGGGGAGATTAATGAAAGAAGCTGCAGCAGGGAGACTTGCTGAGGAAAAATTAAAAGAAGAAAAAGAGCGAGAAAATACGGAGATGCTAAATGACATGCGTCGCAGGTAATATCTATTAAAAATAAGTATATATGTGTAAGTAAATAGGCCTGAGATTTAATAGTGAAACAAATTGAATTAGTCAATTCTTAAAGATAAACCTATTATAGAAAGTAGGCTTACACGATCTAAAAATAAGAAATATCACAAGTTAATTTAGTATATGTGGGATTTATGAAATTTCTATAAATTGTTTTAGGTTAAGAAAAGGCAAGGGAAAGGCACCTCAATAGAGCTGGCCCAGACATTAAGGTGAGTAACCCTGTGCTTGGAATGGAGATTTAACTCCATGGATTTGAAAAGGGTTTTAAGTTCAAAAGATATAAAGTGTTTAAATTTCAAATTCAGTATCTAAATGATCCAGTTCTAAATTGCTCTGTTCTTATAAACTCTATTGTTACATGCTCAGTGAATAGTTTTTACTATAGTTTCCTTAAAATATAATTCAGCATGTCTAAGTTAAAATGCCAAAATTTTATAAAGTATTCTGAATTTGCATATTCCAAGTATTTAAAATCCTATCATGAAATCATGAACATTTTGTTTTAAATGCTTATGAAAAGTATCTATTGACACAATTATGTGTAAACGTATGTGATTTGTAAGCTAAACAGTGCATAAGCACATAGACAGGATTTTGGGTTCTTCAGAACTCACTAGACCTGTAATATGATAGGATTTTGGGTTCCTCGGAATTCAATTGACCTGTAAACTGCCAAGTAGCAGGATCTAATCCCCCAAGCACAAGATATCTTCATGTATAAATAAAATGGGAGTTTGGTTCGAAACGAATTCTGCTAATGAAAGTGATAAGATGTTATGTTTGAAAATGAAAGCAGGTTTTACCCTAATTTTCATTATGCATATCTACATGTTTTAAAGTTATATGTATATGTTTAGCTTAAATACTTTAAATGTTTCAAAGCTATAAGTTTTAAGGAATGCATATATTCTGTTTTCAAAGAATATGAACAATTGGTAGTGATTGTTTGACAAACTCTAATGTGCTAAACTACTGCCAATTGAAACCCCATGACAAACACTAGAATTACTCACAAGCTTAGATTATCTTACCGGATTTTTATCTGATCCCCCCCTTCAGGTGACTGACAGCAATCTTGACACGATGATATTGACGTTTAAAGCTTTGCCTATTTTGAGGAAGGGCGTAAGCAGCTATTTTCAAGACTAGCAGTTTTTTTGGAAAGACTTATGAAACTTTAACTAATCAATTTTGTATTAGTAAGAGAGTACACTGCTATGTATTAAGTTCCAAGGGGCAACTAAAACGTAATTGTAATTATAAAGTCTTTAAGTTTTTATTTTGCTCTGGATGTATAACCATGTGTACTATTTTGAAAGCGGCAGTACCGGACGGATGTGCATAAATTTAAAATAAGAAAAGAAAAGAAAAAGTTTTTCACGCTTCCGCAAACACAGGTCGCACCCCTGTCCGATACCGTTGTTTATGTTGAGCCTTGCCCGAAGGCCCCCAGGCCTGAAAGCGGCGGTCGCGATTTAGAGATCCGCACAGGGTGGGTTTTGGGTCATGACAACATGGTATCAGAGCTTTAGGTTGACTTAAACCAACTTGGTAACATTAGAAGATTAGAAATAAGACTATGAGTTAGGTAGGTTCTAGGCTACCTAAATATGTGAAGTACATGACTAGAAGTAAAGGCGGGGTATGGGACCAGTATTTCATGAAATAGATATGTAAAGTATATAACATAATGTGAAGGCAGGGTATGGGACCCGCATAATATGAAGTAAATGTGTGAAGTATGTGATATGATGTAAGGGCAAAGTATAGGATCTGCACTAGAATAAGTAAGTAATTAGGAGTACGTATACGATAAGAAGATGGGGTATAGGACTCGTAGTTAAAAAGAAGTAGTAAAACGAAAATGAAATGTAAGTGTGGACTATGGAACCACTACGAACATCAAGAAAAATAAAATATTAAACCTTGAAAACACGAAATAAGTAAATGTGAACCTCAGGTGATAAACATATGATGAAAAACTAAAAGACACTTGTTTTTCAGCGACAATGGTAAACACGAGAGGGAATGCGAGAAACCATGACGACCGACTAGACCGAGTCGAGCACATTTTGGAAACAAGGGCTCGAAACGTGATAGGTGTCCAAGCTCAGGGCAAAGCACCACAACAAGTGCAAAACCCCGGGCCACGACAAAATCAGGGACAATCCGCTGAAGCAATGATCACATCAAGTTATAAAACATTTCAGAGCTTCAAGCCTCCTAGATTTGATGGACTAGACACTAGGATCGACGTCGAGGCGTGGGTCCAAGAGATGGAACGCATATTTATAGTTTTTCCTGCACCAAGGAACAAAAAGTCTCATATGCTGCCTTCACCTTTAAGGATGCAGTGTATGGTTGATGGCTTTTGGAAAAGGAAAGAGAGCTGCCTATGACTTGGGAAAGATTTTTGGAAGTATTTTATGATAAGCATTTCCTAAGGTCACTGAAAAACCAAAAGGTAGCAGAGTTTGCGACTCTAACCCAAGGAACTATGACAGGATTTTGGGTTCTTCAGAACTCACTTGACCTATAATAAGACAGGATTTTGGGTTCGTCAGAATTCAAATGACCTGTAAACTGCCAGGTAGCAGGATCTAATCCCCCAGGCACAAGATATCTTCATGTATAAGTAAAATGAGAGTCTGGTTCAAAACAGATTCCACTAATGAAAGTGATAAGATGTTATGTTTGAAAATGAAAGCAGGTTTTACCCTAATTTTCATTATGCATATCTATATGTTTTAAAGTTATATGTATATGTTTAGCTTGAATACTTTAAATGTTTCAAAGCTATATGTTTTAAGGAATGCATATATTCTGTGTTCAAAGAATATGAACAATTGGTAGTGATTGTTTGACAAACTCTAATGTGCTAAACTACTGCCAATTGAAACCCCATGAAAAACACTAGGATTACTCACAAGCTTAGATTATCTTACCAGATTTTTATCCGATCCCCCCCTTCAGGTGACTGACAGCAGTCTTGACATGATGATATTAATGTTTAAAGCTTTGCCTATTTTGAGGAAGGGCGTAAACAGCTATTTTCAAGACTAGTAGTATTTTTGGTAGGACTTATGTAACTTTAACTTATCACTTTTGTATTAGTAAGAGAGTACACTGTTATGTATTAAGCTCCAAGGGGCAACTAAAACATGATTGTAATTATAAAGTCTTTAAGTTTTATTTTGCTCTGAATGTATAACCATGTGTACCATTTTGAATAGCAGCAGTACCGGACGGATGTGCGTAAATTTAAAATAAGAAAAGAAAAGAAAATTTTTTTCACGCTTCCGCAAACACAGGTCGCACCCCTGTCCGATACCGCTGTTTATGTTGAGCCTCGCCCGAAGCCCCCCAGGCCTGAAGGCGGCAGTCGCGATTCGAAGATCTGCACAAGGTGGGTTTCGAGTCGTGACAATAGTCATTGATGAATATATATATATATATATAGTTACTCAAGAAACAATAATTTAAAAAGGATGAGGCTCTTTTAATCGTGGCTAATACAATATAATTTGGTATGGGCAGAGAGAAACAACAGAATTTAAGGGGCCGGGAAGGAGGAAAGAGATGGACTCTAACTTTATCCATCTCTACAAATAAATAGATCCATCCACTACTCCACCTGGAGGAAGGTTCCTAGCTAATACAAAGGAGAATTTGGTTAAGTCTAGTGCAATATTAATCAAACCAGACTAAGAATAAGAAGGTACAGAAAAGTGAATGATCAGAGAATCAAGTTGCAAAGAAGATTGATGATAGTCATAGTCATGTACTGTTTGTAGTGCTATTGATCATCTGACAACCAGAAGTCAAGTTTGATAGGTCTGGGCCCCTTTTATTCAACAATTGTTCATTAATGCTGGTATTGATCATTTAAGAAAATATACCAATTAAATACTTTGTTATTATTGCTTCTCATTTCTCTGTGATGTTTTACGGTGTTTTTAGTCTTAGCATAGCACCTATGTTTCTTTCTGTTGAGCTTTAATTTGTTGCTGTTATTGCTTGTATGCACACGGGTTGTTTTAAGTTATATTCGTTCATGCCAAATACTTTTCTGTCATGTTTAGGATAAATTATACTTATTTCTCTTAAAATTTTTGATAATTACACTAACTTCTTTTAAAATTTTTGAAATTACATTGACTTCTCTTATTTTACCTAACAATATGCAATTACCCCTTGAGTCAAAATACTTTTTTCAAAATAACAAAATTACCACTTTTATTTATTTATTGTTGTATTATTTCAATTTTGACCTAATTTTTCTAATTTTTTTAAAGTTTTTTTTTAATTATTTTATCTTAAATTTATTTTATATAAAAATAAATTTATAGTTTTTATTAATACTTATTTGGAAAATGAAAAGAATTTGGTCAAAATTTAAAAAATTGAAAAAAAAGATATGAAATGGGCAATTTGGTCATTTCGAAGAAGAAAAAATTGACTGGGAGAGGTGATTGGTGCAAAACTGCAAGTGCACAGTATCGTAGTTTTATAGTAAAGTGATAAGAAGAGTATCGTCCTCAGGGATTGGTAACTTACTTTTGACAAATACCGAAATTATGCTAATCTCGACTTTATTTAAAAAAGTTTCTAAGATTTTTGTAACTGCAATTTAAAATAAAATCAATTCAAAGAAAATACTCAAAGGAAAAGAAAGGTGTTGTTTGAGAATCAAATTAATGGGAAAGAAAACTTCTAGGAAATCGATTTCACCTCATCCCTCACGATACTTTACTCATCCAACTAAATGAATTTAATTCTCTATGTTTGTTAGCAAATCTCCAATTCATCCAAAAGCCTCTTTCGACAGTCAATTGGAAACTATTTTTGTTCATTATTTCACACAAGAGTATGCAAATTAATAAAGCAGGAAATCATTAAGACCAATGATTTTTTATACTACATAGGTTCATACAAGTCTTTCGATCTCTTGATTTACCTATGCCAAAATATCCGAGATCCATCCTATAATTCCCTCTTTCGACAACAAATCACATGATTAAAATCATCTAATTAGTGGCTAGTTAATTAGAAGCAATAAGCTCAGAATAAATCAGACAAACATGAAAAGAATTACTTCAAATTAGCATAGAAAAAAAGCATAGTTCGAGACTAGACTACATCGTTTTCCTAGAATAAAGAAATTTAGTTCATGCTAAAAATTAAATTCAACATAAACGAATTCACCATATTTTTTCTGAGAATAATGGAAGAAAAAGAACTCTAGAAAAGAATATTCTCTTTCTGCGCAGCCAAACTCCAAGCCAAGGCGCACGTCCTGTTTCTTTTTTGTTTTTTTCTCTTACAAGTCGAAGCCTCTCTTTTTCCAAAAACAGGAAAGGTTTTCCAGCCGATTCCCCTTTTTCTCCCAATCTCTTTTTGCGCAGCCATACTTCAGCCGCTAAGCCAAGTCTAACAGCCGCATTTTGTGACTTTTTTCTTTATCTGCTTTTTGCCTAGCCACTTTGTCTTATTCTTTCTATCTTCATGCGCCGCTACTGCTGTTCTTTCTTTTCTAAATTTCTGCCGCCTTTTTTTTTTCTTTTATTTTTTTTTCCTTTGCGCCCTAGCTACCTTTTTATAATACAGCTGTAGCCCCTTTCAACCAACAGAACCCCTTTAAAGCCCAACACGAAGGATGCCGCCCCAGGTTCCAGCGCTGCTGCAGGGCTTTTTTCTTTTTCTCCAGCCGCTTGTCTCTCAATTTAGCCGTAGCATTTTTTTTTCTTGGGATTTTGCTGGACTGCCCAAGTATCCAATTTAGATCAGTCCTCGAGGTGAGGAACTCACGGGCCTAATTATCAGGTTGTTTGGCCCAAGTAGTCATGGGCTGCTTCAATTTCTTCAAATTTGAAATACAATTTAAATGATGACAATGAAGCCTAAAATCACCCAGAAAATAAATAAAATCAGACTAATGTTTAAAGTTAAAAGGTGATAAAATATTCTAAATTATGCAAGTCATTAAACACCCCCAAACTTAGAACTTTGTTTGTCCTCAAACAAAAAGAAAATAAGATAAACAATATGGACAATATCAACTAGACCCCATAGAAAAATCTCATCACTCACCAAGCCATGATCTGAAATTAGATTTCATCACTAGCATCTTACTCTTTTAACATCAAAGATAGTAAGAAAATCAATCAAAAATTTAGCAATTTGTCAAGCAAGAGTTAAGTGTTTACTTCAACCTAAAGCTAAGACCTTAAGTGTGTGTGATATAGTCAATTTCACTCCAAATGACCTGCAAACTCAGATAAAAGTAGAACAACTGAAACCAGAAGAATTCTCTCAAAACTTAACACCATAAGTCCAATTTTTAGAAATCCTCTCCACTAATGTAGTCAACACCAAATCAGAGATCAAGAGGTCTTTAATTAGGTTGTGATGACAGCCACAAGGTGAGGGCTAAGAAAGAAATGGATATGGAAATTCAAAGCAAACTGGAAAAATACTTGGTGGAAAGAACACTAAAATAGATTTCCACAGGATTCAAACCAAAGCTCTTTCTCGATAATATGCTCAGACTCTATTTTTTTTTCTCAACCATGATGGATAAATCACCTCTGCATAAAGGACAAACCCAGCAAAAATACCTTCTCTTTTTTTTTTTTTTTTTTGAAGAGACTTTCTTTTCTTTTCACACTTTGATCAAACAGAGCAAACATAATATGGATAAATCCATTTGAACTAACTTTCTCTTCAAGTGTACATTTCCACCAAAGTATCTTATCAAACCGTGAAAGGTAAATTCATGATTTTTCAGGCTTAGAATAGGAATGGTTTATGTAGTTAAAAGAAAAAATAGAGGCTGATGACACATAAGGCTCAAGGGGGCTGACTATGGAAATACACCATGTAATGATGGCATGATAACTAGGACGGCTGGAAAGGCTTTTTGGTTATGAAAAAGAAAATTGCCTAGATCATTTCTCTAATATTTGGTATCAACTAGGATTTCGCCTCAAGGATTCATCAACGGATTCTAGATCGAGGAAAGCAAGATTGAACTTCCCTGACCCAGCTAATTCAACTCCTTCTCTTCATAAGCAAAATGGAATAAAAAAAATGACTATGTGCTCAATTATGTTCAAGGACAAAGATTTAAATTAAAGTACTCACAAAACTCTACTTGACATAAAAGAAATTTTTGAAAATTCTTCTCAGTCCCATCCTCAATCACAAATTTTAGAGTCAGAGAGAATTCAATTATACTCAAATGCATGTTTGGTAAGAGAATCCAACAACTCAAGACTCATAACCAACAATCAAGAAGACAAAATAACTATAGGAGTTTACACTCCCAAACTTAAACTAAACAATGTCCTCATTGTAATTCAAAACTGAGAAAGAGTAAAGAAATGAAAGGAACTTTCCTAGTTTCATGGTGAATCCGTCGTAGTTTGTAATTTTTAGCTCTTTATTCATGCTAACTAAACCTACATCAAAATCCAAATTATTAAAAAAAAATAAAAATAAAAAAAAGTTCTATGGGTTGCCTCCCATAAGCGCTTGTTTTAAAGTCTACAGCCAGACTTTTCAATCTTTATCAATTAGGATCTCCAAGAGGAATAAATGCACAGTTCCTCTCCACTTGTTCTCCATAATAGTGCTTCAATCTCTGACCGTTAACTCTGAATATATTCCCTATCTTGTCCTTTAAGTCTATTGTTCCAAAAGAAGAAACTTTGTCAATTGTATAAGGACCTGTCCATCTTGATTTTAACTTACCCGAGAAGAGTTTGAGTCGTGAATTGAAGAGTAAATCCTACTGTCCTGGAACAAACTCACGTCTAAGAATATGTTTGTCATGCCATTTCTTCGTTCGTTCTTTGTAGATCTTTGCATTTTCATAAGCATCATTCTGTAACTCATCCATCTCATTCAATTGAAGAAGTCGCTTTTCCCCTAATGCCTTCAAATCAAAATTAAACCTTTTTACAGCCCAATAAGCTTTATGCTCCAACTCAACAGGGAGATGACATGCTTTCCCAAACACTAATCGGTAAGGAGACATCCTGATAGGTGTTTTAAAAGCTGTACGGTATGCCCACAAAGCATCATTAAGCTTTTTTGCCCAGTCCTTTCTATTGGTGTTGACCGTCTTCTCAAGGATGTTCTTGATTTCTCAATTTGAAATTTCAGCTTGGCCATTAGTTTGAGGATGGTAGCCAAGTGCTATCTTGTGCTTCACACCATATTTAGAATGAAGGTTGTCAAACAACTTGCTGCAAAAGTGGGTCCTTTCGTCACTAATAATAGCCCGTGGAGTGCCAAATCTTGTGAATATATTCTTATACAAAAATTTGAGCACTACCTTTGCATCATTTGTTGTTGTAGCAATTGCTTCCACCTATTTTGACACATAATCAACTGCTAACAAGATATAAACACAGCCAAAAGAAGGACGAAAAGGACCCATAAAATCTATTCCCCAAACATCAAATAACTCAGCCTCTAAGATATTTTTCAATGGTAGCTCCTGATGCCTTGAAATATTTCCCATATGTTGGCACCGGTCACTAGTTTTCACCAAAGTATAACTATCACGAAAAATAGAAGGCCAATAAAAACCACTTTGAAGTACCTTAGTTGCTGTTCGTGTTTCTCCAAAGTGTCTTCCATATGATGAGGAACGACAATGATGGAGAATGGCTTGCATCTCTTCTTCTGGCACACATCTTCGAATGATTTGATCAGGGCATCTTTTGAATAGCAAAGGCTCATCCCAAAGATAATATTTCACATCATGCAGAAACTTCTTGCGTTGGTGGTAAGTGAGATCTGGTGGCAATACTTTACAAGCTAGGTAGTTTACAATATCAGCATGCCAAGAAAGCTTGATCTCATATGCAAACAACTGCTCATCAGGGAATGCTTCTTGGATCACTGAATCTGGTTTTACTTCTTCTTGCTCCAACCGAGAGAGATAATTAGCAACTGAATTTTCACTTCCTTTCTTATCTCGAACCTCCAAATCAAATTCTTGAATAACCAGGATCCAACGAATCAACCTAGGCTTAGCATCCTTCTTGCCAAATAAATAACGAAGTGCTGCATGATCGGTGAACATTATCACCTTTGAACCAATGAGGTAAGCCCGAAATTTGTCACAAGAAAACACCACAACAAGCATCTCCTTCTCAGTTGTTGTATAATTCAATTGAGCTTCATTCAATGTCTGGCTTTCTTAATATATGGCCCTAAACAGTTTGTCTCGCCTTTGTCCTAACACTGCTCCAATTGCAAAGTCACTTTCATCACACATGACTTCAAAAGGTTGACTCCAATCAGGTATAGTCATAACTGGTGCTGATATTAGTTTCTCCTTGATTGCATTAAAGGCCTGCAAACAATCATCATCAAAGTCAAATGCAAAATTTTTTTCAAGAAGATTACATAAAAGTTTAGAGAGTTTAGAAAAATCTTTTATAAATCTTCTATAAAATCTCGCATGTCTCAAAAAACTTCTGATTCCCTTCACATTCTTTGGAGGCAGTAGTTTTCCTATAGTTGTAATTTTAGCTCGATCAACCTTAATTCCTTTATATAACACTTTATGGTCAAGCACGATCCCTTCTTGAACCATAAAATGACACTTCTTCTAGTTTAGGACTAGATTTTTATCTTCATATCTCTGCAAAACAAGAGCTAAATTATGCAAACAATGATTAAAATATGTACCAAAAACTGAAAAGTCATCCATAAAAATTTCCAATATATATTGCACCATATCAGAAAAGATAGCCATCATGCAACGTTGAAATGTCGCTAGGGCATTGCACAATCTGAAAGGCATCCTCCTAAAAGCAAATGTTCCATAGGGGCATGTGAATGTAGTTTTCTCCTGATCTTTGGGGGCTATGGCAATCTGGTTATACCTCGAATAACTATCTAAGAAGCAATAATAGGAATACCCGACCAATCGACCCAACATTTGATCAATGAAGGGAAGTGGAAATCCATACATACACGCCAACCCATGACTGATCTTGTAGGAATAAGCTCATTGTTGTCATTTTTCACCACCGTGATTCCACCCTTTTTTGGTACAACCTGCATTGGACTTACCCATGAGTTGTCTGAAATAGCATAAATAATTCCAACATTGAGGAGCTTCAAAATTTCAACTCTCACGACTTCCTTCATTGCTGGATTTAATCTTCTTTGGTGCTCGATCGACTGTTTGTAAAGTTCCTCTATTAAAATCTTGTGCATGAAAATTGTAAAGACTCGAAATAATTTTTTTTTCTGGAATGGAATTTTTTTTTTTAAATAAATGTATATTGTGTGCATGTGGATATATATAGTGGAACACACACACACACACACACATATATATATAAATATTATATATGTAAGTTATGTGTATGTACATATATATATATATATATTTAATACACTTAAATATATATATATATATATGTGGGCCCCAAGGTGTGTGTGTGTGTGTGCAGCATCACACCTATGTGTGTGTGTAGGGTCGGGTGTGTGTGTGTGTGGTTAAAATAATATATATATATATATATATATATATAATATATTAGGTGAAGTGTAATTGTGGGAGTGCAGAATAGGAGGAGTGTGTAAGTGAGCAAAACAGATGGGTTGAGTGTGTGTGCAGGTCTATCGTGAAGAGAGAAATAGTAGAGAGAGAGAGAGGGGCTACTGTAATGGTGATGTATATACATGTGGGTTTGTTGGGTTAGAAAGAAAGACAGAAAAAAAGAGAGTGAAGTGGGAAAACTGAGAAGGTGGAGAGAGGTTTAAAAGTTAAGGCAGAAAGGAGAAGGAGAAGCTGCAACAAGGAGAAACCCGAAAATAGGTATGCCCAGGCTTAGCTGTTGTTTTAACTTTTAAAAGCATAATATTAGTTTTAAACTATTGGGGCTTGTTAAGCATGAAAAATGAAAAATACTGTAAAAAGAATGAATGAAAAAGATGCAGAAATGGGGTAGAAATATCAAGTTGCAAGTTTGGGGTGGTGATCGGGTTATAGGGTTTTAGATGCTTTAAATTAGTTTAAAGGATAGGGAAATCATGGCATGAGGTGCAGGAACAACTTGGTATTCAAATAGGGTCAAAACAATGGGTGATTTATCATGAAATTGGAAGAGTTCAGTTGGCCGAAAAAATGGCTAGAGATGAAAATCTCCCTGTTCGAACGGTTATGGTGGTCCAAATTTTAAACTGGTAATGGAACTAAAACCTACGCATAAAATAGAAGAAAATAGTGTTTAAAAAGGGATGAAACTGGATCAGAAAAGACCTGCTGTCGCCGGAGATGGCGACAGAAAACCTAGGGTGACATATCGAAAAATCGAGTGAGGGAGATGACCTTGTTGGGCCGGACTTTGGGTCGGGTCGGGTCGGAATCCGACCAAACACAAAACAGGTACTGCAGCTACGTCGTTTTGAAGGAATATGTTTTTAAAATTTAGGGCTGACATCAGCATGACATGTTAAACCGATCAGACCGGTTGGTCCAGCGAGACCTTGGACTGGTTCACTTAAAACTAAAATAAACCCACCAGTTCAATGTTAAATTTTAAAAAATAAATAAACCAAAACTTTCAAAAAATTTCATTTGGACCCCAGAAAATTCTGGAATTCCATTTTAGCCCCAAACAGTTTTGTAGAATTATATTTTGGCCCAATTTTTAGAATTTTTATGCAAATGCACCCTTGAAAAATAATAAAATAATTTATTTAATTACTTTATTAATTGGATAAAATTACTATTTTACTCTTGGACCTTAAATAGGCCAAACGAAGTCCAAATAAAATAAATGAAAAGTGTATTTTTACTAATTCAGGCATTCCGAACTCAATGGTGGAGTCCGATTTGGGAGAACAAGCCCCGAAAAGTAAAGACACGCAAATGGTGAATGACTGTATTGCCCTTAATGATACTTAGGGCTAATTAAACATAAAAGATAGTCCAATTTAACTATCTCGACCATTCTGAACCCAACGGTGAGGTCCGTAACGCAAGACGTGATCCCAAAAAATAAAAGACCCGTGGGAACATTTAAAATTATCAAAATGCCCCTAAGTTAAAATGCAGCCAAACGAACTCCGATTAAAGTAAAAAAATAGTGAATCCTTATTATTTCGAGCATTCCAGACCCAATCGTGGAGTCCGATTTGTGAAAAAAAGTCTCGGGATGTAAGAACCCATAAAAGTGCAAAATGATTGTTTTACCCTTTTTAGCTCAAATGTCCAAATTGAATTCTGCAAAAGCCTAAACCAACTTTGTTCGATGTTCCGGATCCAATGGTAGAGTTTATTTTAGCAAAATAGAAACTCATAAAATAAAGACATAAAATTTGATGATAGCATAATTCAAGTGGTAATAGACTGAGTTACATTTTATGATTTTAGGGACATCGAGAAGTAAGGAGAAGGTGGTCTGACCTTCTACATTATCACTATTAGTTCAGCTACATCACGAGGACGATTCCTTAGGGTTGAGACCAACCCATCAGGTATGATATTTTGCTAAGTAAGGAATAGGATTAAGTTTAGGAATGATTTTCATGTTGATTGAATGAATCATATGTTTATTTGACATTAAAAGATCACATAGGGAATGTTTGCTTTGAAACAACACCTAGAGTTGATTGAATTGATATTTGTGTGTTTCTTATTATTCCTTGGAGTAATGATTTATTCCATGTGTTGGTGCTGTACGTGATTTATGTTCTTGATGAGTTGTTAAGATTGTGAATACATGACTTGAGTATGCGTTTACATTGATTATGTATTGCATACATTCATGTGGAAGAGGTTTTATAATTTAGATGCTGTCACATCCCGAACCCCACCCTACGCGGATGTCGAGGACGTGATGCCAGTCAGCCACCACGCGACCAACCGAAGGAAATTTCTGAACTTTCCAGTGAATTGCACTCCGACTGTAGGGTCAGATGCAACGGAATTTAAACTTTTTTTTTTTTTTTTTGTCAAGGGAATGCAACTCATGTATTCACCGTAAGGTTATGTCACACAGAGCAAGTCTAAAATCCAACAGCTAACAATTCTAACCTCAGAGCATATCTATAATCCGACATATAACAACAGAGCAGAACTATAATCTCTAGAGTACCGTTTAAATCCATGAGCCATGTCTATATTTAGTACATGTCGGTCAAGTCAGTCATATTACATCACTCACCTGATTAAACAGATTCAATCCTCAATAATCCAGTCTCCACAGATCAGTGCCATCAGATCCAACAGATATCATTCCTGAAAAATGTTAGGGAATGAGGTGAGCTTCGAAAAGCCCAATGAGTAACACAGGTTCCCTGTCATGGGTTTCAAACCATTGTTGTTTACAAAGCACAAGGGTAGTTCAGTTGTTTCTGAAATAGCAGTTTTATGAATCTACTTTAAATGCAGTTTTAGTAGAATAAAGCAGGACTGATCAAAATAAAACAACAGATCAGAACGGACAGAACATAACATACCATATCAAGTATAACCGTACAGAACAGAACACAACAGGTCAGGACGGAGCAGAACCGAGCAGAGCAGGACATAACAAATCAGAACAGGATGAAGCAAAGCACAACAAATCAGAACAGAATAGTAAATAATGCCAATATATCAATCAGAGACAAACAGGTCAGAATGGAACGGGTCAGAATAGAACAGATCGGGATAGAACAGGTCAGAACGGATCACAATAAAACATAATAGAACGGAACGGAACAGAACATAACAAATCATAACCGAACAGAACGGAACAGGACATAGCGAATCATAACCGAACAGAACGGAATAAAACATAACGAATCAGAATAAAACAAAACAGAACATAACATAACAGAACGGAGCGGAAACAATATGTCAACCAGAGATACAGGTATATCATCAACAGAACGGAACAAGACAAAACTGAGTGGAAACAGTATATCAATCAAGGATACATGCATATTATAATGAAATGGTACAAGACAGAGCGAGAATAATATATCAATCAGAATACAAGCAGATCATCAACGGGATGGAACATAACCCATCAGAGACAAGGCATATAAATCAAGGAACAGGACAGATCAGTATGGAGCAGAACAGGACGGGACGGAATAGAACAGAACAGATCGAAACAGAGCAAATAGGTCACGACAGAACAGATCCATCATAACAAATCAGGACATACCAGAACTGAACGGATCAGGCAGATCAGACAAAGCAGGTCAGGACAGATCAAACATAATGGGTCAGACAGATCAAACAGAACAGGTCAGGACAGATCAAACAGAACAGGTCAGGACAGATCAAACAGAACAGGTCAGGACAGATCAAACAGAACAGGTCAGGACAGATCAAACAAAACATGTCAGACAGATTAAACAGAACAGGTCAGGACAGATCAAACAGAACAGGTTAGGACAGATCAAACAGAACAGTCAGTGTTGAGCGGAACAGGACAAAACAGATCAGTTAAAACATCAGAGTAACAGAACAGATCAGAGTAACATAACAGATCAGTTAAAACATCAGAGTAACAGAACAGATCAGAGTAACAGAATAGATCAGTTAAAACATCAGAGTAACAGAACAGATCAGTTAAAACATCAGAGTAACAGAACAGTTCAGTTAAAACGTCAGAGTAACAGAACAGATCAGTAATGAGCAGAGCAGAACAATATAACAGAATAGACAGTACAGTATGCACAGATTAAACAGTGCAGTATGCTCATATAGTGCTCAAGACTGAGGTGGTACCAAGAGTCAGTTGTTCTTTTCAGAACCAGTTAAAAACAGCGGTTTCTTTCAGTACAGAGTAGAGAAGCCAGACAGAGTAAAAATCATGCATTGAGTAAAAGCATGTAATCAGTGAATCAGACAGAACAGTACAGTACAATATTTTTAAAATACAGTAACTAGGCGGTGTGCTTATACACCAATTCAGGAGTCAGGGTTACTCACAAGACGCAACAGTACAGAACAAAACCAGGACAGACCATACAACGGAACAGGACAGACCCGAACTGAATAGGAGAGCAGGACAGTACAAAATCATGTCACGTGTAATACATTATAAAAGAGTATGCATTTAAAAACATGTATTTAAACAATACGGCAGATAAAACAGTACAGTGAATCAAAATACAGTAACTAGACGGTGTACTTATACACCAAGCTAGAAGTTCCAAGTTACTCACAAACTGTTACGGTTATCTCCTTGCACAAACAATCCGATAACCTCTAGATACGTCAGGCATCTCCATGTATATCCTGAACAATAATCATCAATCATATACAGATCAGAACTCATCGATTCAGGTCTCATTTGTCATCTTAGGTATCTATCGGATCACCTAAGACAGCCTAGTAGCCTATCGCCCTTTCACTGGGTCTCACCCTAGGCTATTTCATTCTTTAATTAGGCTTAGCAGTCATCAGGATTATGATTTAAGTCATTTGGACTTCAATCATTATCAGTTAAGCACTTATTTGGCCTTAGGGGCAAAATGGTAATTTTGCCATGCTTGCCTCGGACTCTGTCATGGTCCTCAGAATGTCCCATATATCTTATATGTGAATTTTCAAGTCCTTTGGACTTCGTTTGGTATCTGCTTTAGATCATCGGGACACATCAGTCATTTCTCGTTTTACGTGTTGATTGTCTCGGAGTCTTATTTAGCCCTTCAGTGTTCATAATTATCCCTATGATAATTTATCAGATCAGTTTGACCTTTATTTGACCTCTACTTTGCACTTACTGTGCTCAAGGGTATTTTGGTCATTTTACGTTTCGTAAGATTCTGACCCCGGTTCGTCATTTATTCGGGTATACAGTTTCACCAGTGTTCGGGTTTCTATCGGTATCAGTTTCGTCTCAATCGGACTTCATTTGGGCTTTGTACAGTATCAGGGGTAATTTGGTAATTTCATGTGTCGTATTTTTCGGCACGTCAGTTCATAAAATGGACCTTACCATTGGGTCCAGAGTGTCCGACATAGTTAACTTGGACTACCTTTTATGTTTAATTGGCCCTGGGTATCACTAGGGGCAGTTCAGTCATTTTACAATTTATGTGTTTGTATTTTTCGGGACTTCAGTTCATTAAACGGACTTCACCGTTGAGTTCAGAATGCCCGACATAATCAGAATAGACTGTCTTTTATTTTTATTTGGGCCTGGGTACCCTCAGGGGTAGTACAGTCATTTGTCACTTACAGGTCTGTATTTTTCGGTACATAATTCCCTAATTTGGACTGTACCATTGAGTCCGGAATATTTGAATTAGTGAAAATATACTATTCATTTAATTTATTTGGACTCCGTTTGACATATTTAATGTCCAGGGGTAAAATCGTAATTTTACCTATTTAATAAAATAATAAAATAATAATTTTATTATTTAATTAATTCTTCAGGGGCTTAATTGTATAATTTTTCCAAAATTTGGGCCACTGTGCAATATTCAGAACTGTTGGGGCAAATCCGTAATTTTCAGAACCTTCAGGGGTCAAAACATAATTCAATAAACTAAAGGTTCAGACTGTTTGGCTTTAGGGTTCAGAAACTGAACCGGTCCAGAACTCCAGTGAACTAATAGGTTCACTGACCCTCAGAAAACCGGAATTAAATATTCCTGTTATCCCCTAATTGGCCCTTATCCAGGTTCAGGATTAGCCCAATTCCGAATTTTAATTTGTTATCACCGTAACCAAACAGGTGGAACTGATTTTTAAAATAAAACAGTTTGCCCCAGAACGGTGCCGTTCCATTAAAACGGTGGCACAGTCGTTGGCCGACACGTGTCTGGGCCAACTCAGTATGACTCGGCCAACTTGGCCGAGTCGACTCCATTTTCCCCAATGCGCAGGGCGCTGTTGCCCTAATACCAGTCCCGATTTTTCTCTATTTCGTGCCATTTCAAGCACGTTTTCCAACTGCTTTTGGTTCCAATCAGTCCCTAGGTGTCATGTTAATATTTTGGCATCCATTTCATGCATCGAAGCCATGCATGGGGTGCTGTTTGGCCGATTATCGCACAGAGTTTCAGTTCGGTCGTACAGCCTCATTTCTCAACCAAATCTCTTGAGGTTTGGTTCTTTGTGACCCTTAGAACAGGGGCTTCAATTCCCCATTTACAAATTTCAGTTTAGGTGTTCATTTCAGATTTTGGGTTCCATGGCCGAGACCCATAGGTTCGGTTTCGAGGGTCCAAATTAGTGTTCTAGGGTCGCGGGTTGGTGTATTTGGGACCCTGTCAGTATCTAGATCATTTCTAGACCATCAAAACTTGGTTTTAGGGAGGTCGAATCAGACCTATTACAAGAAGGCCGTTAATGGCGGTTTTGTTACAGTTTTGGGTTTCTAGGCTTATCCGACTGTCCCAATTGATTCAGAACAATTCCAAGGTCTCACAGGAACATATATATACCGTTCATATAGCTTAAAAATATCAGAAACAATTCCAGATTTAAACAGAAAAATTATAGCAGTTTGGTTGGTTTACCTTAGTTCGGTGGCTTCCTTTCTTCGTGGCTTGGTTTAAGCGAGACCTCACTGGTTGCCTCAATTCAGTCAGAATGCTCAGTCCTCCTCTTCCTCCATAAGGCGTCTCCATGGCCACACACACATGGACATGCACATATGCATACACTTGGTTTGGCAGTCTCTCTCTCTAACCCAATCTCTCTTTAGCAGATCTCATGCACCCATTTCTGATTCCTCCCTCCTCCAATACACATATGGAGACTTGTAAATACATCTCCCAACCTCATGATAAATCTGCATGTATTTTGGTTGGAGCAGAGGTCATCATGGCTGAAGTAGGGTGATGATGAGCTAGGGAGCATAGGGGTGATGCAAGGGTGTGGTGTTGCATGGATGGCCATTGGCCAGTTTTGGTGGCAGATTAGGATAATTCAGGGTTATATACATTTCTGTTGTATATATGGACACAAAGATAATAGTAGCCCAGTTGGTAATTTTTGGATGAGGTTTCTTTTCACTCAAAGGTCAAGGGTTCAATTCCCTTGGCCTCCCATTTGGCCATTTTTTCCATATTTTCGGTTAAGGCCACGTTTAGTTGCGCAGTAATTCAGTTTCAGTGTTTCCTTCGTAACTTTCATTCCGTAACTCATTTTTCGACGCGGTTTGTTCTGAGAGTTCCGTATTTCAGTATTCTTTAGTGTCAGAGGTTCCGTGTCATTTATTAATCACCCGAGATTTCCCGGGTTAGCTAATTCGGGTTCCATTAGTGTTAAAACGGCATTATTTTACCGATTGAACCAGTAATTGGGTTTGAGTATCATACCCTTTTCCCCCAGACATATTTGATTATTTAATCGGTCCATGGCGACCGTTGGGATCATAATTAATTCCCTAATCATTCTATAAGCCGGTTATTAATTAATAATTAACACTAATTATTAATTACGCAAAGTCGGGGTGTTACAGATGCTGTGGTTGCTTTAAGTGGATTGGGTTATTCAAAGCATACTCCATGTGTTGGAATTGTCACACCCCGAATTCCAACGAACTCGAGGCGCGAGTAACGAGACAAAAAGGAAAATAAAATAATAAGGAAATAAAGGACAATCAAGTACAGATCAATACTAATTTGATTCACCATTCTGATACAATACATGAAGCCTGGTCCCTGAGTTCACAACATACAATGACAGGAAATAGTCTAGGGCTTATGCCCTTGTACAATATCAAATACGCCCCGCGGGCCAAATATAATCCTCACATCAAAGCATCTCTAAGTCTCGTATAGCTGGAGTGTCATCTGAAATATTTGTCCCACGAATGGGTTAGATCAACTGCTGGTACAATATAATGCTAATGGAAGAAACAAAATTAAGGGCGTGGCATGTGCAAGTGTACATTTATATCTACATGACATTCAATATCATCAATGCAGCATTTGAAGAGTATGCGTGACATACCCATGCAACTCTATGCCACCATGTCTCGTCTTATAGTCCTTCCCCGATAGCCCGAGTACTAATATATGTCTCGCTTCACGGTCCGGAACCCGTCAGGCATGCGAGTACCTAATGGCCGATTTTGGGTTTTTCACCACAAGATCTGCACCCTCATAATGCACAGCACCACGTGATCAACTCACACCATGCCCAAGGAATCACACTATGCCAATATGCTCTGATTCATTCACGCCACAATGTAATCTCAATGATGCATCTCATTCACACATGAAGCATGCTTTCAATCACATATTTCATAGTCTCAACAGTTCTCAAAGAATATAATCCACACACTATACTAACACATGCGATATATACATAATCATCATCCACATTATCACCCAACTTTCAGCAAGATAGTATGAAGCACATAAGCATGTGAACAATCAAACAAACATGTGAATCATCAAGTCAACAGAGCAGTTATTCCTAAACTCAATTCTATTTCTTACTTAGCACAATATATCATACCTGGTGTGTCAGTCTCAACTCAGAAAAATGTACTTGTAAGGTAGCGGAACTAGCGGTAGAATGCAGAAGGTTAGATCACCTTCTTCTTGCCCTTCCGTGTCCTTAAAATCATAACATGTGACTCAGTCCATTTGTTACTTGAATTTTGCTATTCAACAAATTTTATGTCTTTATTTTATAAGTTTCTATTTTGCTAAATTAAACCCTACTATTGAGTCCAGAACGTCGAAGAAAATAAGTTTAGGTTTTCGTGGAATTCAATTTGGACATTTGAGCTAAAAAGGGCAAAACATTCATTTTGCACTTTTCACAGGTCCTTACATCCTGAGACCTCTTTTCATAAGTCGGACCCCACGGTTGAGTCCAGAATGCTCGAAATAATAAAGTTTCACTAATTGTTTACTTAATTTGAAGTTCGTTTGACTGTGTTTTAATTCAGGGGTATTTTGGTAATTTTAAATGTTATTATGGGTCTTTTATTTTTTGAAACCCCGTCTTGTAAAACGGACCTCACCGTTGGCCTCAGAATGGTCGAGATAGTCAAAATACACTAATAACTTGCCTCACTTGGACTCCGGACTATTTTGTGACATTTAAATAATTTAATTAATTTAATTAATATTTTATTCTGGTAGGGTCAGATCATAATTTCTCAAAAGTTTAGGGGTCAAAGTGTAATTTTTGAAAGTTCTAGGGTCAAACTTAATTTCTAAAAAGTCTAGGGGTAAATTTGTAAATTTTAAATCTCTTATTCTTAATTCGGATAGCGAAACAGTGGCTAATCCAAAACAGGGATATGATATCCCTGCTTCCCAATTTAATTCCAATTTCTAATTTTATAACCTTGTAGCCAAACAACCTCTAACCCATTTTTAATTTAAAACATAAAGCCGACACGTGGCAGGGGTGGGTCGGCCTTGGCCCGACCCGAACCCGGACCTGACCCGAGTGCACAGTGCTTTCTTCCCCGTTTTTTCGGTAGGGCTCCGGTGAGGTTCCGGCGCCTTCTCCGACGCCGGCGACAATTTTTCGATGGATTTTCACCTTTTAAAAAATGCGGTTCTCTTCATTTTCTCCCAAGGATTCCATATATAAGTTCGGTTTTGGATTTAAGCCACTAGATTTTCACGAATAGGGGGTCAAACATCTCGGTCAACTCTCCGGCCGATCCTTCTCTTTCATTTTCGTGACTGTTTGGTCACTGTTTGGACTCCCCCTTTAACCCAATGTGTTTCTGTACTCATGGGAATCATTTTCCCAACATCCAAACAAGGTTTTAAACAACTTCTTATAGCCAACCGATTATTCACCCTCACCTGCAACTCACTATTTCTACTTCATTTCCTAATCATTTCGGTTGGTTTCTTTTGCAAAATGATCCATATTTTGTACACTATAAGGCCCTAGAATTAAACCAATTTAATGTGCAAGGAAATGGAAAATCAGAAATGAACCACTTACCACTTTTTTGGGTTTCTCTCTCTAGCCGTGTGTCTCCTTCACCTTCTTGACTCCAAGCTTGATTCAAGCTCCAAGATCTCCTTCCCCTTTCCAGAACTCCCTCTCTCACTCTCTTGCTCTCTGTCTCTCTTTTCTTTCTTTTTTTCCAACCGACCGAGGTATATACACATATACATGGCCACTCTCTCACGTAACCACCTGCACAGCCCACTATTCTTGACCTTTCCTCTCTGTTCAAGCCACCGTAGTTCCCAACAAGGCAGCTTTGCATTTAATGCAAAGCTGACCTATATATATATATATATCTATATACTTCCACTCAAATACACACACCCGTAGACACACACACACTCACACGACACCCCACATCAGATATATATATATATATATCTACATCTATATATATATATATGCATACACAACAGTTCACACACACATACAATTATACACACGTACACACACATCATCCATGCATTGATAATATAACAATAACAATAACAATAATAAATATAACAACAACAACAACAACAACAACAACAACAACAACAACAACAACAACAATAATAATAATAATAATAATAATAATAATAATAATAATAACAATTATAAAAACTGAAATTTTTTCTTAAATTTTTTTTTTTCCAGGTTTTACATCCTTCCCTCCTTAAAGAAATTTCGTCCCGAAATTTAAAATAAAATACATCAAAGATCAAACAACTCGGGATACCTAGCCCGAACCTCAGCCTCACGCTCCCAAGTAGCCTCCTCAACCCTATGATGGTTCCAACGAACCTTGACCAAAGGGATGGTCCTGCCTCGCAAAACCTGGTCCCTCGAGTCCAATATCTCTACGGGTCTCTGGTCATAAGAAGCGTCGCCCTCTAGCTGAAGATCTACCCAATCTAATACATGGGAGGGGTCAGGCTCGTACTTCCTCAACATCGATACATGAAAGACATCATGAACTACAGATAGCTGCGGTGGTAATGCCAGCTTATAGGCCACCTCACCAACCCTTCCAAGAATCTCAAAGGGGCCTATAAATCGTGGCGACAGCTTCCCACTACGCCCAAATCTCCTCAAACCTCGTTGGGGAGATATCTTGAGGAACACATGGTCCCCAACCTCGAATGACAAGGGCCGTCGCCTCCTATCTGCATAACTCTTCTGGCGACTCTGGGTTGTCAACAAGCGCTGCCGATCACTTGTATCTTGTCCATGGTCTCAGGGACTATATTGGGCCCCAAGGCAGCTGTCTTTCCCACCTCAGTCCAACACACCGGGGAACGGCACGACCTACCATACAACGCCTCAAATGGTGCCATCTTAATATTGGACTGATAGCTGTTGTTGTAGGCAAACTCGACTAAGGCAAAGTGATCCTCCAAGCTACCCCTGAAATCCATGACACAAGCCCTAAGCATGTCCTCAAGGATCTGAATGGTACGCTCTGACATGGCCATCGGTCTGGGGGTGAAAGGCAGTACTAAACTGGAGCTGAGTCCCTAAGGCTGTCTGGAAGCTCTGCCAAAACCGGGCAGTGAAACGTAGTTCCCTGTCTGAAACAATGGATACTGGAACCCCATGTAGTCGTACTATCTCTCGAATGTATAACCTACTGAGAGCATCTGATGAGTCGGTCGCTCTGATAGGTAAGAAATGGGCGAACTTCATCAACCTGTCCACAATAACCCAAACCGCATCATGACCCCTAGGCGACTTCGGAAGGCCCATCACAAAATCCATGGTAACATGTTCCCACTTCCACTTAGCTACCAGCAATGGCTGCAACAACCCTCCAGGTCTCTAGTGCTCAGCCTTCACCTGCTGGCACGCGAGGCATCTCGACACGAACTGCGCTACGTCTCTCTTCATCCCTGTCCACCAATATTGACGGCGCAGATCGTGATACATCTTAGTGCCCCCTAGGTGCACTACCAGACGTGACTGATGGAACTCCCTAAGGACATCAGCCCTGAGAGACTCTGGGACAAAAAGTCTACCCAAGTACCTCAGGCTAAGGTCAGAATGCACTGTCCATCCCTCAAATCCCTCAGGACTAGCAATCCGTGCTCTAATTTGATCTGCCTCAGCATCCAATAGCTGTGCCTCTATGACTCTAGTCAAAAGGGTGGGCTGCACACACAAGCTGAATAGAGTGGCATGTCCCTCAAACTCAGCAAGATCTAGATCAAACTCACCAATATCCCCCATCATCTCCCACTCCCTGATGGCAATACTGGCAATAGTACCCTTCGACCTCCTACTGAGTGCATCTGCCACTACATTGGCCCTCCCTAGGTGGTACTGAAGGTCAAAATCGTAATCCTCCATGTACTCCATCCACCTCCTCTGCCTAAGGTTCAGGTCCTTCTGTGTGAAGATATACCTGAAGCTCTTGTGGTCAGAGAAAACCTCGAATCTCTTCCCGTATAAGTAGTGTCGCCAACTCTTAAGTGCAAAGATGACGGCAGCTAACTCCAAATCATGTGTGGGGTAGTTCCGCTCATGGTTCTTCAACTGGCGAGAACCGTAGGCTACCACTCTACCCTCCTGCATCAGCACACAACCTAATCCCTCTCGGGAAGCATCACAGTACACAGTATAACCCACTCCCCTCTCAAGTATGATCAAAACAGGCGTTGAAGTCAGTCTCTTCTTCAGCTCCTGAAAAGACTGCTCACAGTCATCTGTCCATAGAAATCTGATGCCCTTGCGCGTTAGACGAGTCATCGGCATGGCAAAATGGGAGAAACCCTCCACAAATCGTCGGTAATATCCAGCTAACCCCAGAAAACTCCGAATCTCAAATACACTACTCGGTCTCTCCCAACTCATGACAGCCTCAATCTTGGAGGGATCTACAGATACCCCTCCACTGGACACTACATGGCCTAAGAACTGTACCTCCCGAAGCCAAAACTCGGATTTCGAGAACTTGGCAAATAGGCGGTGCTCTCTCAAGATTTGCAATACAGTCCTCAAATGAAAGGCATGTACATCCTCAGCAGGCGAATATACCAAGATATCATCCACAAATACCACCACAAACTGATCTAAGTAAGGACTAAAAATGCAGTGCATCAAGTCCATGAATGCCACTAGGGCATTTGTCACACCAAAAAGGCATAACCACAAACTCATAATGACCATAGCGAGTGCGGAAAGCTGTCTTCGCTATGTCCTCCTCCCTGACCCTCAACTGGTGGTACCCTGATCTAAGATCAATCTTCGAGAAGCATCTCGAACCTCTCAACTGATCAAATAAATCATCAATCCTTGGCAATGGGTACTTATTCTTGATAGTAACCCGGTTTAGCCTCCTGTAATCCATACATAACCACAGTGTCCCATCCTTCTTCTTCATAAACAGTGCCGAGGCACCCCACGGAAAAGTGCTAGGACGGATAAACCCCTTACGCTGTAGGTCAGTCAACTGCTCCCTCAGCTCTCTCAACTCAGCTGGAGCCATGCGGTAAGGTGGTATGGAAATGGGTGTAGTGCTAGGAATGAGCTCTATGGTGAACTCGATCTCTCGTCTAGGGGGTAGACTAGTCAAGTCACTAGGAAAGACGTCAGGGAACTCATCCACCACTAGGGGTAACACAATTTCTGTGGTCTCACAGTCACCTGCAATCAAACTAGCCAGCATATAACTGTGGCCTCCCCAACTCCTAGAATCGCGCAACGGTGGGACCAAGAAATCCCCACGATCCTCTGTGAAATAAAAATAGTCTCCCTCAGGAGTGTACATGGTCACTCTCCCCCTGTAGCAGTTTATACTCGCCCGGTAGGTGAACAACCAATCCATCCCCAAAATCACATCAAACCCGGTCATGTCAAGTACAATAAAATCAAAGCAAAGGACACAATCAGCTATCTCAATCGAGCAATCTCTACAGATCCTCATCAATACTACACTACCCCCAACTGGCGTACCAACATGCAACAGGGGGATCCAACCGATCTATATCCAAACCCAATGACATAGCAAGTATAGTGGAAATGAATGAATGTGATGCACCTGAATCTATCAACACACTGGCCTATGAACTGAATACAAGGAATGTACCTCTGACTACTGATGGCCCGGCAGTAGAGGTCTCTAGGGTGGCTACTGCATAGACTTAGCCCTGAGTGGTCTGGCCCTGCCTGCCTCCCCCTCTCTGTGCCTGCTGGCCTCCTCCCCTAGATACTGGAGCTCTGACACTCTGTACGAAAGATGCAGACTGATGATAGGGTGCTGGGAGTCCCTGGACTGACTGTGGCTGGGGCAAAGGCACCTGTGTATGCTGGTAATAATGGGGCCTCGGCGTGCTCTGTGAGGTCTGCCCCTGAGGGCAGTTGGCCCTAACATGGCCAGGCTGGTGACAGGTGTAACAAACCAGTGGGGCTTTCTGACTCGGTGCTGGTAGAGGTGGTGGAAGTGACCCCTGACTGGATTCGGCACCCTGTACAAAGCTGGGTCCCCTCAAAGGACAATCGGCCCTCCTATGGCCAGGCTGTCCGCATGTATAACACGAAAGAGGTCGCTGTGATCCTCCTCCCATAGAAGTGGATGGCAAGGCAGGTCGAGGACCTACTGAATGGAGGGGTCCTGCTGGTGGCTGTGTGGAAGAAGTACTAGCTCGGTACCTCTTCTACGATCTATAGGTCGGGGCAGGTGTAGAGGTCTGCACTGTGGATGCCCTGCCCTAAGCTTTGGTCTCTCTGATCCCCCTAAGATCGGCTAGCTCTCTCTCCACCTTGGAGGCCCTGATCACTGCCTCCTCATATGTCTCTATGATGTGACCAGCCAACCTGTCTTTAATAGAGGTCTTTAACCCCTTGAGAAAATTGTACACCCTCAATTCCTCCCGCTCGATGATATGTGGGGCAAACCTCCCCAAAGCAGTGAATCGAGACTCATACTAGGCCACTATCATATCCCTCTGGAGAAGCACCTCGAACTCCTCCCTAAACCCCACCCTAGCAGATACTGGAAAGTAGTGGTCATTGAACATGGCCACAAACGCCTCCCATCCCTCACCGAACTAGTGCAATCTATCAGCGGCTACCTCCCACCACTGACTGGCCAGGTTTGTGAACTGAAATGTGGCACATCTGATCCTCAAATGGGGAACAGTAATCCCTTGTGAGTCTAGGATCCGGGTGATCTGCCTCAACCACTCCTCGACAACTAGTGGGTTTGGCTGTCCAACAAAAGTAGGGGGTCTCATCCTCTAGAATACCTTCATCACGAAAGTATCCCTAGTCTCACCGCCGGTGGTCCGGGCCTCCATCATAGTACGGAGACACTCTTGTAAAAAGGCTGCCATATCTCTAGCACTGACTGTCTGCTCTACCTCTTCCACTAGAGCAGGCACTGGGGCAGGTGCAAGAGCAGAAGTAGGTGCAGGAGCAACTGCCTCCTCGGCTGCACTACGGTCTGGGGAATCAACTGGGGCTACAACCTCCTCAACGGTATCATGAGTTGGGGCAGAAGCTCTGGGTCTGCCACGTCGTGGCCGGGCAGTAGCCCTAGGCTTACCCCGTCTGGGTGGTCGGGCTCTAGTAGGAGCTCGTCTAGGTGGCATATCTACAAGTCCAAGGGAAAACTTCAATATCACTTTTTCGCATCCAGATATAAGCATTTAAATGTGATCTCAATCATGTTCTTATCAATGACGTGTACTTAACGGGTAGTACATATAGCAAGTTATAATATATACACTTAACAAGTTTTCACACATTATACATGTCATGCCTCTCAACATAGCATCAATTAGCACGTAATCACAACAAGTCATGCATCAGGACATATGATCACATAACACATAAGATCCTACCGCATGCTACTAACAGTTCACACTAAGTCATCACTTTTTCCTCTAGGGTCTCATGGTGTTTTAACAACACCCCATGGTCTCTAGGCATTCGAACCTAAGCTCTGATACCACGTTGTCACGCCCCGAATTTCAGTGAACCCGAGGCGTGAGTAATGAGAAAAAAAGGAAAATAAAATAATAAGGAAATAAAGGACAATCAAGTACAGATCAATACTAATTTGATTCACCATTCTGATACAATACATGAAGTTTGGTCCCTGAATTCACAACATACAATGACAGGAAATAGTCTAGGGCTTATGCCCTTGTACAATATCAAATACGCCCTGCGGGCCAAATATAATCCCCACATCAAAGCATCTCTAATTCTCGCACAGTTGGAGTGTCATCTGAAATGTTTGTCCCATGAATGGGTCAGCTCAACTGCTGGTACAATATAATGCTAATGCAAGAAACAAAATTAAGGGCGTGGCATGTGCAAGTGTACATTTATATCTACATGACATTCAATATCATCAATGCAGCATTTGAAGAGTATGCGTGACATACCCATGCAACTCTATGCCACCATGTCTCGTCTTATGGTCCTTCCACGATAGCCCGAGTACTAATATATGTCTCGCTTCACGGTCCGAAACCCGTTAAGCATGCGAGTACCTAATGGCCGATTTTGGGTTTTTCACCACAGGATCTGCACCCTCATAATGCACAGCACCACGTGCTTAACTCACACCATGCCCAAGGAATCACACTATGCCAATATGCTCTGATTCATTCACGCCACAATGTAATCTCAATGATGCATCTCATTCACCCATGAAGCATGCTTTCAATCACATATTTCATAGTTTCAACAGTTCTCAAAGAATGTAATCCACACACTATACTAACACATGCAATATACACATAATCATCATCCACATTATCACCCAACTTTCAGCAAGATAGTATGAAGCACATAAGCATGTGAACAATCAAACAAACATGTGAATCATCAAGTCAACAGAGCAGTTATTCCTAAACTCAATTCTATTTCTTACTTAGCACAATATATCGTACCTGGTGAGTTAGTCTCAACTCAGAAAAATGTACTCGTAAGGTAGCGGAACTAGCAGTAGAATGCAGAAGGTTAGATCACCTTCTTCTTGCCCTTCCGTGTCCCTAAAATCATAACATGTGACTCAGTCCATTTGTTACTTTAATTATGCTATTCAAAAAATTTTATGTCTTTATTTTATAAGTTTCTATTTTGCTAAATTAAACCCTACTATTGAGTCCGGAACGTCGAAGAAAATAAGTTTAGGTTTTCGTGGAATTCAATTCGGACATCTGAGCTAAAAATGGCAAAACAGTCATTTTGCACTTTTCACGGGTCCTTACATCCCGAGACCTCTTTTCATAAATTGGACTCCACGGTTGAGTCCATAATGCTCGAAATAATAAAGTTTCACTAATTTTTTACTTAATTTGAAATTCGTTTGACTGTGTTTCAATTCAGGGGTATTTTAGTAATTTTAAATGTTATTACAGGTCTTTTATTTTTTGAAACGCTGTCTCGTAAAACGGACCTCACCGTTGGCCTCAGAATGGTCGAGATAGTCAAAATACACTAATAACTTGCCTCACTTGGACTCCGGACTATTTTGTGACATTTAAATAATTAAATTAATTAATTAATTAATTTAATTAATATTTTATTTTGGTGGGGTCAGATCATAATTTCTCAAAATTTTAGGGGTCAAAGTGTAATTTTCGAAAGTTCTAGGGTCAAACTTAATTTCTAAAAAGTCTAGGGGTAAATTTGTAAATTC